>CM051236.1:16447746-16850246 GCA_027917425.1 Gastrophryne carolinensis
ATCTTACCTCATTCCATGCTCCCACGGCACACGTGCTCAGACTTTTCTCCATTCAGAATAGATTGCCATGCATATTAATGCAGTCTCTTCCGAATGATTGCCTGGTGGCTGTGCACGCACCTGCCGCCCATTCACTTATGCCTGGCAGGGGTTTGACTTTGGAGTTAGGGACAGCTTTTACCCCGCCCTGAAGTTTTTCAGACGCTAAGGCCAGGAGGACAGGAGAAACCGACCAGCCTAACGTCTATAACAATTGGGATGCCCCACTGCGTCAAATCCCCTGGATCGTCCGATTTACTTCCCTCTTCCTGGAGCCACCGCTGCGCCGTAACCATATCTCCAGCATTCCTGTATCTGGGGCGCACACCCGCCAGGTTTTTCTGAATGGCATGTCACCAGCTAGAAGTGAGCAGGGATGTGGCCGGCAGCGTTTGTTCCATTCACATCTCCTTGTTGCACTGACATCAGTGTGGCAAAGGAAATGTGAATGGAACGAGCACTGTTGGCACTTTTTTTTTTTTTTTTTTTATTTTGTGCAATTTGTGGGATACACACAGTGAGGCATCCCAAATCGGGATGCCCTGCCAGAGAGGAACAAAACCCAAGAAAGTGAATTACTTAGGTTTTGTTCCCCCTTAAAGTGCCCCTATACTCAGAGGGAAGTATATGTGGTCACCCTCTATCCCCTGCCCAGTGCCCCAAAGCAGCCGTTTCCCAATATCTATACCAACACAAACTAGATGCGGTTGAGCAATTTTGTTGAGCATCCCTGCCCCTAGTGAGGATGCAAGCAGCCACCGTCACCGCAGCTCAGCAATGGGGAGCACTTCAATCTAAATGCCATTGTGCATCTCATTTCACATATGACATGTAGTTCACCATAATACTACTTCTCCTTGTTTTTTTTTTTTTTTTTTCCTGGTGTTTGTATGAACATTGGGGAAAGTCTAAAGTATGAAAAGAATCTCAGGCTGTTTTGGGGCACAGGGCTGGGGATGGAAGGTGACCCCATAAACTTTTCTGAGTATAGGTGCGCTTTAAGGTAAACTGCCAAAGCCATATATAGTCCGGTACAACTAAAATCTATCCAGAACAGAACCTTCTTCCTCCCTATGAAGACATGGCAGGGGCCACAAAACAACCTCTACCAAACTAATCCTAAATAAATATTTATAAAAGTGGAACCAAACCTGAGGATTTTGACTTTCCCAGGTTTTGTTCTATGTCCCCGGGCCTTACTGAAGTGGGATGCCCTGCTGTGTGAAACCCTCCAGGAAGCCAAGAATTCTCCCCTGCCCAGGCTCCAGAGACACATGTGTGGGCTCTCGTCCATTGAGAGCTGCCTGTTGCAACTAAGTGATTTGCCAGGTGGTTCTCATTCACTAGAATTGGGAGCATGGGCTGCCACAAGCCTGGCTGTGCTTCTCACAATGGCTTGGCCAGGAGCTCACACATGACGCCGGGAACGCGGTGGCTCGTGCTCTACATTTGAAACAATGAGAGCTGCCTGCCCCTGGGGGGGGGGGGGGGGGGGGGGTGTCACACAGTGGGGCATCCCGATGCGGGGAAAAGCCAGCAGCTGGCCCTGGAATCTTTTAGATTCCATACCGCCTGCTGTTGGGTTTTGTTCTGCTTTAATCAGGGTTCCATCATCCAAACCATAGCCAGAGAGTGGTAACTGCTTTAGCAAATGGTAAAAACATATTAATACAATATAAATATAAGCGCAGGTTTTGGTCCGTGCCTTGCCGTGTGCCAAAATCTCCCTGGATGGCCAGTATCCTTACTTTTTGGGGTACATGCCAGTCCTTGCTTCACTTACTCCAGCAATTTGGGGTCGGTCCACCGATTTGGGATGCCCCCGCTGTTTGAAGCCCCCCAAGTCCCCAGTAAGAACCAGTTCAATGTCCAGCGGGGGCGCACCTCCTACCAGGAGGCTCAGATGCATTCCTCTATTTTCCACTCCAGTCGGCCCCGAGACAATTATTGGCCAAAAAACGATGAACGGAGCAGGATAGCGCTGATTGGACGAGAGCCCACACGTGCACCGTAGGACCGTAGGAAAGGTGAGTTTTACTGGCCCACCTGGGGGGTTTTAAACAGTACAAGCTACAAACCCGTATCTGTTTTATACGCTTTTCTGTCACAAACACTCCATGGCACCATAGCTTGATAAAACCCCCAGTACACAAGAAAGAAAAAGATCACAGCTACGAAAAATATGCGGAAAAATATGTAAAACGCAAATTGTATTTATGCTACAAATGTATCTAGAGGCTGCAGTGTGTGTGTGTGGCACATGTAACGGGACTTATGTAACAAAAAAGATACATTTTATCTACAAGATTGACTTAAGCTGCCAGCAGATTGATACAAGTTACTTGGTGATTGACATGTGATACAATGTATAAGCTCCAAGCTCAAGTTCAAAGATAACCCACAGGGCTCAATTCAGAGCCTGGTGAGAAAACTGCCATTCACAAAGAAAACTAGAAATGATTAACAACACCACTAATTCATTAATAGAAAGAGAAAAGTGCAACTTTTATTAAAATATCTGGCAAATATTATTAACAACACCACTAATTCATTAATAGAAAGAGAAAAGTGCAACTTTTATTAAAATATCTGGCAAATATTATTAACAACACCACTAATTCATTAATAGAAAGAGAAAAGTGCAACTTTTATTAAAATATCTGGCAAATATTATTAACAACACCACTAATTCATTAATAGAAAGAGAAAAGTGCAACTTTTATTAAAATATCTGGCAAATATCATTAACAACACCACTAATTCATTAATAGGAAGAGAAAAGTGCAACTTTTATTAAAATATCTGGCAAATATTATTAACAACACCACTAATTCATTAATAGAAAGAGAAAAATGCAACTTTTATTAAAATATCTGGCAAATATTATTAACAACACCACTAATTCATTAATAGAAAGAGAAAAGTGCAACTTTTATTAAAATATCTGGCAAATATTATTAACAACACCACTAATTCATTAATAGAAAGAGAAAAGTGCAACTTTTATTAAAATATCTGGCAAATATTATTAACAACACCACTAATTCATTAATAGAAAGAGAAAAGTGCAACTTTTATTAAAATATCTGGCAAATATTATTAACAACACCACTAATTCATTAATAGAAAGAGAAAAGTGCAACTTTTATTAAAATATCTGGCAAATATTATTAACAACAACACTTATTAACAACAACAAAAATATTATTATTAACATTAAAAACAAAAACAATCAGCATATGGTAAGTCTGCTTTCGAAGGAATATTTGAAAGGGTATCTTTTTGGGACAAAAAGGACGTCCTCGGGGCGCTGAGCTAAATTAGTTTTTTTTTTTTTTTTTTCCTCTTTCTGAAATGTGTTGCTGTTGGCGGCGTGCATCATGAAGAGCAAAGTAAGACTTGTACGCACATTGCTGCTGCTGAGGTGAGGGAGCTCACACATGACCAGCAGCAGTGTGCCGTGTGCAAAGGACACACCTGCCTCCTCTTGCTTTACGTTGCCAATAGTGACAGATTGCAGATAGTGAAAAGAGCTCCACATTTTCTAACATAGGAAAACATTGTTTAAAAATACTAAGTTGGCTCATCACCCTGAGGACCGCATTTTACCACACAAAAATCTATATACACTTTCAAACATTCCATCCAAAGTGGACTCTCTGGCAAGACTATTGGGGAAAAAAATAAATAAATAAATAAATAAATAAATAAAAATACATATATGTCCACCGTCATCTAGACGGGCAACGCGGCACTCTTAATCGTTGAGCCACAGCATTTCGGCGCCTTCTCCGTAGTCATTTGGTCGCACTCCGTAGTCAAAAAGCAACTCTTCATCCGCGTCAATGTCCACCATTGCCTCAAAAACAAGGACCTCCCTCTGTCCACCCTGATGAAAGTATTTCACCGGTTTTAAGTTGTTTCTCCGGCAGGAATGGTTTATAAGCCTTCCAAACGTAGAGGCTTTGTCTGGGTGGCAGTCGCAGGGAGCCTTACTGGCGTCTATACACAGTTTACTTTTGGAGCCATGGAAAAAAAAGAGGTAGCAGTTCCTCCCCCGTCAGATGGGTCTGTATCGCCGCTCCTTCTTTAGCCCTGATTAGGGGTCCCGTGGTAATCGCACACGGGCTCCCCTTTTTTAAAGGGCTTCGTTGTTCTGACCCCATATCCACCTTTCTCTGGGTCAGGAACAACACATAGTCCTTGCCAATCCTGGGAGGAAACCATTGTCTCAATATAGGCCTTGTGGTTGACCTTTTGGCGATGGCGGGGGGGTTTCCATTCCGACTGTACTTCGTGGATAGATGGTAGGTTCGTTTTCCATCCTTGGTCGGCATAAAAAGCGCTTATCTGCACAGCAGTTGGGCAATTCCTGAAGTGTCCTAGAAAAAAAAACAGTATAATTAATTAGCACTTCTCTGCTAAAACACAGACGCATTGACAAAATGAGCAGCTAAATAAAGCAAGACAGAGAAAAAAATAGTAGATATGAATAACGTACCGATAACCTCATCGAGCCGTTTCTTCCGCTGGTCTACCGTCCACTTTCTCTGGCAGTAAAGTGCACGTTCCCCGACGAGGAGCCTGCACAAGGCTCTGCTCGGCGTTGCGCTATCCAGTCCGACGGGATGGAAGGTGATGAACCCTATAATAGTCGTCGGTTCTCAGTGTGAATGCCTCTTCAGTTCTGCCGCCTTGTTCTTCTTCTTTTTCTTCTTCTTGTCTTCTTTTCTTCTTCTTGTTCTTTTTCTTCTCCGCCTTCTGCTTCAAATTCCGATTCCTCTTCTTCTTCTTGCCTCCCTTGGACGTTTCTTCCCTGATCTGAAACCAAAGCTGCCGAGAAAAAACAGAGGTGTAAGTTGTGTGGAATTGCCTACGGCCGAGGCGCGGGGGGGGGGGGAGGGGGTCCGCAGAGGCTAGGTGAGCGGTTTCATACAGAACATGATGAGCGGTGCCATGCAGCCGACTCCGGGGTCGTGTGGGCTCCTGGGCAACAGAGCCTTGTGCCACGCTACGTGTCCAGCTGCATTAATCTCCCTGGGGATCACTGGTATACTCACCTCACATATTAACGCACGGCATGGTATTTTTTTTGTACACAGAGGCCGGCATAGAGAGAGGATGACATCCCCAGTTTCCATCAAGCTGACGCGTGTGCTCCCATGAACAGTCTGCCTGATGCAGGAGGGGCAGAAAAGGTTCAACAGGTGGCAGAAGAGGACACGAGGGGGAGGGGGAAGAAGATGAGCCAGAGGAGGGGCAAGGAAGACGAGAAGAGGAGCAAGGAGGCGGAATAGGGGCAAATGCGGGATGGGCAGATGAGCGGCTTCTCCGGAGACGACCGAGGGATACCCGGCACATGACCGGGTTTACCGCCTGCCTGCTGGCACTGGTCCTGGATGGCGGAGCTTCCCAGAAAAATACTTACCTAGGGGTCCCCGATCGGCTGCTGTCTTGGCATCGGGCAAGGAGGAGCGACGCTCGGTGGGCTTTTTCTTCATCCAGCTGATCGTTCTTGCTGTCAAAGTCCACGTAGTACATCAGGAGCTCTTGTTCCTCCTTTTGGAGATTGTCAAAAACCCACATCCTGAAGTAATCCTTGGACAGCCTGGCTGACAGCGAGGGCTCCAGGAACCTTTGGGAGAAAAAATAGCCGTCGTTAGCAGAGGTTTACGTGAAGCAAAGCGCTACAGTTATTTAATGTGAATTTGTGCTTACTTAGCATGGAGTCTGGCCAAGTCCTTGCTTGGGTTTGCGACACTTTGCCCCGACGAATGAAGGAAGAAGTGGTCCTGCTCCGTCGGGATCGCCTCCTTTTCCATTTGCTTGGGCCTAATAAACTTGAAGTAATTGTTAAAGGCCTGTAAAGAGAAGGGGAAAATACTCAGAGTCAAACGCTTGGCCAACAATGGTTAAAAAGGAACAAAAACCGGGGGTGGCCGCCCCTGAAATCTAAACTATCCCAGGGCTGCCCACCGGCCTTCCCTGCTGTGTGACCCCCCCCCCCCCCCCCCCCCCAGAACGCCAGTAAAGCTTAGCCTCTCCCTGGTTTGTGTGCTGGCTTTCGTCCGATCAGAGCTGTATGCAGTAAAGCTGTTATTGGGCTGATGGGAGGTGCCTGCAGAATGGCATTGTAACGCCAAATGGCTATGAAAGCCCGATCATAAAAATAAAATTGAACTGCTGGCTCACTTACCAGCGCTTCTTCTTCATTCAGAACGAGACACGTTTGGTGGGTGTAAACAATGACGGCCTTCTGTCCGTCAGCTGAGGTGTAGGGCCTCCTGCGAATCCAATCTCCCACCTGTGAGAAAAAGAGACAAACGAGGCATTAGACGAGGAACTGCAGGTCGTTACATTTGCAGGTAGTGTTAGATTTTGTGTGCAGTGTTAGATCTGGAGAGGGGTGAGAGCAACCTTACCGTAAGTTTTTCCACTGCGGAGGCTTGGCGGTGATGCCCCAGCATAATCATCGCCTCCAAGTAATAGGCCACCAAAAGCCTTTCTGTGTCTTCGACCCTTTCCCCAGAAGTAGCCCGCTGATAAATGCCCTGGATGCTGGGCTTGGCTACTTGCAGAATCCTGACACAATCGCTGGGGTGTTTCAGTCTGCGCATAAAGAAAAAAAGAATACAAATTAGTGTTATATAATAGTATACAACAGTGCTGCCTTTATCACCCGCTCATACAGTATCAGGAATGTCTGCTGTTACAGCTCATGGAGAACTTACGCCATTTTTGGATCGATGGACGATGGTCCAGCTACTGCTCCCCCTTCCCCAGCAGATGCTTGGCTAAAGGAAGAAAAAAACAAGATGAACATTAGGCACAACTAGATAACGGCAAAAAAATGCAAACTGCAAAACTATAACATAGGCAGTGAGGAATAGAAAATGAATAAATAAACAAACATATGGCAATCTATGCATACCTTGCAGATGGTGTCCTGTTAACTATGCACCCATGGCGCTGTAAGAATTCAGCAAAAAATTCCTGTGGGTTGGTGTGTCCGCTCTTTTCGAAGTCAAGGTCATCGTAGTCTACAACGGTAAGATTAGAGACAACTGAATTCCGTCGTTCTTTGGCCTTGCTGATGGAGAACTGGATCTGTTGCTCCTCCGCCTCCTTCATGCAGTACCTCCGGAGATGCTGACCCAGGTTGGCAAAAAGTTTGTTGCACACTGGGCAGAGGAGAGGGCATTGAGCATTCAGAGATGAGGCCATGTTGACGATGTCAGTTGGATTCAGCGGTCAAACCAATGCTTCCAAAAAAGTGTTCTGATGACTGGTGCCCTGTGCCTTCCATTTATGTACGCCAACAGCCAATGAAATCCATCGCTACAAAAATGTGGATTCACACACTGCCCAACCAAATACTTAAGATAGACAATGCCAGGGATTATTTTCACTTCACACCTTAGGTTTCTGTAAGGCACATTCCAGCCGAACAAAGACCTGAACAGCACAATGCCAGGGAGTGGTTACACTTCACACCTTCGCAGAGTCTAGACACACTAAGGGTCTAAAATGTTTATCTATCTATCTATCTATATTAATATATGATATATCTGTGAATTAATGGCTATCATATCCAGAGACGAATTAGATCTTGTTGCAATAACAGAGACTTGGTACAAGGATCACAATGACTGGGAGATAGCCATACCCTGTTACACATTGTACCGAAAAGACAGATTGGATAGAAAGGGCGGCAGAGTAGCCATTTATGTCAAGACTACCCTTCAATGAACAATAATTCAGCATACACATAATGAACTAGAAACTCTCTGGGTTACCATGCAGACTAAGGAGGGAGAATTGGTGTGATATATAGGCCCCCCTGGACAATCTGAGGATCTAGATAACCTGTTAATAGATGAAATCAGGGGCATGGCAGAGAAGGGGAATTAAAGAAATGGTCTCTCCTTCAACCTGACAGGGCCCCATGTATCCATCGCACAAGGGCCCCGTCACTTCTAGTTACACCCTGATATGAATATTAAATGGGACACTTTCAATAATGGAACAAGCTCTTGGCTTTCGGTCTGCAACTAGTTAATGATAAAGTGAAAAGTCTTGTTTCACTGATGGTCCACTTCATAGAGTTATTACATTTTTCATACTGTTTTAATAATCCGTGCACTATTTCTTCCCACGTGGGTCCCTGTCGCCCCCAAATGCCGTCCGTTACCGCTCCGCGAAGCCCATGCATGCGCCACTGTAGTACGGCCATCATATATGCATTTAAAGTGGACCCTCGGTTTGGGATGCCTCACTGTGTTAATGCTGGGAAAACCCACCTCTCCTTGCGCCCAAGGCACAGGCGCAGCTGCTCATCCAATCAGCGGGCTCACAATCACTCGGCTCTCTTCGGCGCTGAGCTGAACCCGTTCAGGAAGGGCGGGCGGGGGTGCGTGCACGGCTACAGGTGAGCGGGGATGCAGCAAGAAGGCACAGACGCTGTGAGGGCTCCAGGAGAGGGTAAGTGTCCTGGGGGGGGTTACACAGTCAGGCGTCCCAATTTGGGATGCCCCAAAGGCTGGACCTCCAATGTTCCTCTTTCACACACATGGCAGCTAGCAGGGTGTAACTAAAGGGGGTGTCAGCACATTGTAAGCCAGGGGGGCCCCCATCAGATTTGTGCTAATTTGGCATCATCTTGAGAAAGGAAGCTCCATTAATCTCTGTTTCACTTGTCTAGCTGCATTCAATTAAATGAAAAGTGAATGAGTCTTGAAAGGGCCCCATTTAATGTTCACACCAGGGCCCAGTCACACCACTGGCCATAGTCCCTGTTAAAGCGGACCAAAAGCCAGTTTTGCTGCTCCCCTGGTTTTGGGTTGCTTAAAGCCGTCAAAAACAGGGATTTTGTTGCTAGGTTACAGCGCCCGGCACCCGCTTACAGCGTCTACTATCGGTGGCTCTAAGCCCCGCTATACAGATGCTCACCTGGCAATACGTGGCGCTAGTAGTGAATCAGCCTCTATGTCAGAAATACACGCCCTTCCCAGCTCAGCCATTCGCAGGGATTTAAAGAAATGGTCTCTCCTTCAACCTGACAGGGCCCCATTTATCCATCGCACAAGGGCCCCGTCACTTCTAGTTACACCCTGATATGAATATTAAATGGGGCACTTTCAATAATGGAACAAGCTCTTGGCTTTCGGTCTGCAACTAGATAACGATAAAGTGAAAAGTCTTGTTTTACTGATGGTCCACTTCATAGAGTTATTACATTTTCATACTGTTTTAATAATCCGTGCACTATTTCTTCCCACGTGGGCCCCTGTCGCCCCCCAAATGCCGTCCGTTGGCGCTCCGCAAAGCCCATGCATGCGCCATTGTACTGGGGAAATGAGGGGGAATACTGGAACCTGGTGGGTTCCACACAGCGGGGCATTTCAATTGGGGGTGCCCCAGAGGGAAGGTCAGCTGCAGCCCTGGAATCTTTAATATTTCAGGGCTAGCCTGTCTACTGGCCTTCCCCCAAGGGGTATCCCTAATTCACATGGCCCGCTGTGTGAAACCCCACAGATAACAGCTTACCTCTTCCTGGCCCATGGTTGCGATTGTGTGTGTGTGTGTGTGTGTGTGTGTGTGCCCGCTACCATCTAATCAGCCGTTTGCAGTGATTGCGTTATTCAGCAAACGCCTCTGACCGTCTGAAATGCCCACCCCCCAACCGCATGTGTGCTGTAGGACCTGGAAGAGGTAAGCCGTTATTGCTGATCTGGGGGGCGTTCACACCGGGGCATCCCAAGCTGGGACCCAGAGCACACAACAAAACTTGGGCTAGTGATCAAAATGATGGGTTTTGTCCCTGCCTAGGCTGGGGGGCTGATTTGCCGAAAGTGGGGCTAAAGCTCATAGTTAGGGGGGCCTGGCTGATCCATGAAACTTTTCTTGCTTTCTTGTAAAACAGGGCGGATGCGGATGCAACATTAGCACAAACGCCTGTTCAGCTGCTTGTCTCCCTATTTAGAGTTATCATGCAAATGTTATTAGGTGAATATGTTTATAACGGCTCCGCTTAAGCTGCTAATACATCCATTAATTCTTGGCTTAGGGTCCAGTGTAAACGATGGGATGTGTATTGGCTGATCATGGCTGCTGTGCACCTCACACCTTGCTCATTTACACACGATAAAGAGGCAAACTAACATAACACCTTCCCACATTCAGCTGCTATGTGGAATAAAAAATAGTCACCTATGTCTCTTTTAAGTGGAAATATGACATACTAATACTAGATCACACTAATATGCTCAGCAGGAGAAGCTGATTGGACAAGCGGCAGAGAAGTGGGTCTCACACAGCCAGGCTTCCCAACTACGGCCATCATATATCCATTTAAAGTGGACCAAAAGAAAAAACACTGTCCTTGGTTTTGGTTCTTCCCCCTGGGGCACCCTCGGTTTGGGATGCCTCACTGTGTGAATTCTGGGAAAACCCACCTCTCCTTGAGCCCAAGGCACAGGCGCAGCTGCTCATCCAATCAGCGGGCTCGCAATCACTCGGCTCTCTTCGGCGCTGAGCTGAACCCGTTCAGGAAGGGCGGGCGGGGGTGCGTGCACGGCTAGAGGTGAGCGGGGATGCAGCAAGAAGGCACAGATGCTGTGAGGGCTCCAGGAGAGGGGGAGTGTCCTGGGGGGGTTACACAGTCAGTTATCCCAATTTGGGATGCCCCAAAGGCTGGAACTCTGGAGTCTTTTAGATGCCAGGACCTCCAATGTTCCTCTTTCACACACATGGCAGCTACCAGGATGTAACTAAAGGGGGTGTGAGCACATTGTAAGCCAGGGGGCCCCATCAGATTTGTGCTAATTTGGCATCATCTTGAGAAAAGGAAGCTGCATTAATCTCTGTTTCAGTTGTCTAGCTGCATTCAATTCAATGAAGAGTGAAGGAGTCTTGAAAGGGCCCCATTTAATGTTCACACCAGGGCCCAGTCACACCACTGGCCATAGTCCCTGTTAAAGCGGACCAAAAGCCAGTTTTGCTGCTCCCCTGGTTTTGGGTTGCTTAAAGCCGTCAAAAACAGGGATTTTGTTGCTAGGTTACAGCGCCCGGCACCCGCTTACAGGGTCTACTATCGGTGGCTCTAAGCCCCGCTATACAGATGGCTCACCTGGCAATACGTGGCGCTAGTAGTGAATCAGCCTCTATGTCAGAAATACACGCCCTTCCCAGCTCAGCCATTCGCAGGGATTTAAAGAAATGGTCTCTCCTTCAACCTGACAGGGCCCCATTTATCCATCGCACAAGGGCCCCGTCACTTCTAGTTACACCCTGATATGAATATTAAATGGGGCACTTTCAATAATGGAACAAGCTCTTGGCTTTCGGTCTGCAACTAGATAACGATAAAGTGAAAAGTCTTGTTTTACTGATGGTCCACTTCATAGAGTTATTACATTTTTCATACCGTTTTAATAATCCGTGCACTATTTCTTCCCACGTGGGCCCCTGTCGCCCCCCAAATGCCGTCCGTTGGCGCTCCGCAAAGCCCATGCATGCGCCATTGTACTGGGGAAATGAGGGGGAATACTGGAACCTGGTGGGTTCCACGCAGCGGGGCATTTCAATTGGGGGTGCCCCAGAGGGAAGGTCAGCTGCAGCCCTGGAATCTTTAATATTTCAGGGCTAGCCTGTCTACTGGCCTTCCCCCAAGGGGTATCCCTAATTCACATGGCCCGCTGTGTGAAACCCCACAGATAACAGCTTACCTCTTCCTGGCCCATGGTTGCGATTGTGTGTGTGTGTGCCCGCTACCATCTAATCAGCCGTTTGCTGTGATTGCGTTATTCAGCAAACGCCTCTGACCGTCTGAAATGCCCACCCCCCAACCGCATGTGTGCTGTAGGACCTGGAAGAGGTAAGCCGTTATTGCTGATCTGGGGGGCGTTCACACCGGGGCATCCCAAGCTGGGACCCAGAGCACACAACAAAACTTGGGCTAGTCAAAATGATGGGTTTTGTCCCTGCCTAGGCTGGGGGGCTGATTTGCTGAAAGTGGGGCTAAAGCTCATAGTTAGGGGGGCCTGGCTGATCCATGAAACTTTTCTTGCTTTCTTGTAAAACAGGGCGGATGCGGATGCAACATTAGCACAAACGCCTGTTCAGCTGCTTGTCTCCCTATTTAGAGTTATCATGCAAATGTTATTAGGTGAATATGTTTATAACGGCTCCGCTTAAGCTGCTAATACATCCATTAATTCTTGGCTTAGGGTCCAGTGTAAACGATGGGATGTGTATTGGCTGATCATGGCTGCTGTGCACCTCACACCTTGCTCATTTACACACGATAAAGAGGCAAACTAACATAACACCTTCCCACATTCAGCTGCTATGTGGAATAAAAAATAGTCACCTATGTCTCTTTGAAGTGGAAATATGACATACTAATACTAGATACTAACTAATACTAGCACTAATATGCTCAGCAGGAGAAGCTGATTGGACAAGCGGCAGAGAAGTGGGTTTCACACAGCCAGGCTTCCCAACTACGGCCATCATATATCCATTTAAAGTGGACCAAAAGAAAAAACACTGTCCTTGGTTTTGGTTCTTCCCCCTGGGGCACCCTCGGTTTGGGATGCCTCACTGTGTGAATGCTGGGAAAACCCACCTCTCCTTGAGCCCAAGGCACAGGCGCAGCTGCTCATCCAATCAGCGGGCTCGCAATCACTCGGCTCTCTTCGGCGCTGAGCTGAACCCGTTCAGGAAGGGCGGGCGGGGGTGCGTGCACGGCTAGAGGTGAGCGGGGATGCAGCAAGAAGGCACAGACGCTGTGAGGGCTCCAGGAGAGGGGAAGTGTCCTGGGGGGGTTACACAGTCAGTTATCCCAATTTGGGATGCCCCAAAGACTGGAACTCTGGAGTCTTTTAGATGCCAGGACCTCCAATGTTCCTCTTTCACACACATGGCAGCTAGCAGGGTGTAACTAAAGGGGGTGTCAGCACATTGTAAGCCAGGGGGGCCCCCATCAGATTTGTGCTAATTTGGCATCATCTTGAGAAAGGAAGCTCCATTAATCTCTGTTTCACTTGTCTAGCTGCATTCAATTCAATGAAGAGTGAAGGAGTCTTGAAAGGGCCCCATTTAATGTTCACACCAGGGCCCAGTCACACCACTGGCCATAGTCCCTGTTAAAGCGGACCAAAAGCCAGTTTTGCTGCTCCCCTGGTTTTGGGTTGCTTAAAGCCGTCAAAAACAGGGATTTTGTTGCTAGGTTACAGCGCCCGGCATCCGCTTACAGCGTCTACTATCGGTGGCTCTAAGCCCCGCTATACAGATGGCTCACCTGGCAATACGTGGCGCTAGTAGTGAATCAGCCTCTATGTCAGAAATACACGCCCTTCCCAGCTCAGCCATTCGCAGGGATTTAAAGAAATGGTCTCTCCTTCAACCTGACAGGGCCCCATTTATCCATCGCACAAGGGCCCCGTCACTTCTAGTTACACCCTGATATGAATATTAAATGGGGCACTTTCAATAATGGAACAAGCTCTTGGCTTTCGGTCTGCAACTAGATAACGATAAAGTGAAAAGTCTTGTTTTACTGATGGTCCACTTCATAGAGTTATTACATTTTTCATACCGTTTTAATAATCCGTGCACTATTTCTTCCCACGTGGGCCCCTGTCGCCCCCAAATGACGTCCGTTGGCGCTCCGCAAAGCCCATGCATGCGCCATTGTACTGGGGAAATGAGGGGGAATACTGGAACCTGGTGGGTTCCACGCAGCGGGGCATTTCAATTGGGGGTGCCCCAGAGGGAAGGTCAGCTGCAGCCCTGGAATCTTTAATATTTCAGGGCTAGCCTGTCTACTGGCCTTCCCCCAAGGGGTATCCCTAATTCACATGGCCCGCTGTGTGAAACCCCACAGATAACAGCTTACCTCTTCCTGGCCCATGGTTGCGAGTGTGTGTGTGTGTGTGTGTGTGTGTGTGTGTGTGTGTGCCCGCTACCATCTAATCAGCCGTTTGCAGTGATTGCGTTATTCAGCAAACGCCTCTGACCGTCTGAAATGCCCACCCCCCAACCGCATGTGTGCTGTAGGACCTGGAAGAGGTAAGCCGTTATTGCTGATCTGGGGGGCGTTCACACCGGGGCATCCCAAGCTGGGACCCAGAGCACACAACAAAACTTGGGCTAGTGATCAAAATGATGGGTTTTGTCCCTGCCTAGGCTGGGGGGCTGATTTGCCGAAAGTGGGGCTAAAGCTCATAGTTAGGGGGGCCTGGCTGATCCATGAAACTTTTCTTGCTTTCTTGTAAAACAGGGCGGATGCGGATGCAACATTAGCACAAACGCCTGTTCAGCTGCTTGTCTCCCTATTTAGAGTTATCATGCAAATGTTATTAGGTGAATATGTTTATAACGGCTCCGCTTAAGCTGCTAATACATCCATTAATTCTTGGCTTAGGGTCCAGTGTAAACGATGGGATGTGTATTGGCTGATCATGGCTGCTGTGCACCTCACACCTTGCTCATTTACACACGATAAAGAGGCAAACTAACATAACACCTTCCCACATTCAGCTGCTATGTGGAATAAAAAATAGTCAGCTATGTCTCTTTGAAGTGGAAATATGACATACTAATACTAGATACTAACTAATACTAGCACTAATATGCTCAGCAGGAGAAGCTGATTGGACAAGCGGCAGAGAAGTGGGTTTCACACAGCCAGGCTTCCCAACTACGGCCATCATATATCCATTTAAAGTGGACCAAAAGAAAAAACACTGTCCTTGGTTTTGGTTCTTCCCCCTGGGGCACCCTCGGTTTGGGATGCCTCACTGTGTGAATGCTGGGAAAACCCACCTCTCCTTGAGCCCAAGGCACAGGCGCAGCTGCTCATCCAATCAGCGGGCTCGCAATCACTCGGCTCTCTTCGGCGCTGAGCTGAACCCATTCAGGAAGGGCGGGCGGGGGTGCGTGCACGGCTAGAGGTGAGCGGGGATGCAGCAAGAATGCACAGATGCTGTGAGGGCTCCAGGAGAGGGGGAGGGTCCTGGGGGGGTTACACAGTCAGTTATCCCAATTTGGGATGCCCAAAAGGCTGGAACTCTGGAGTCTTTTAGATGCCAGGACCTCCAATGTTCCTCTTTCACACACATGGCAGCTAGCAGGGTGTAACTAAAGGGGGTGTCAGCACATTGTAAGCCAGGGGGGCCCCCATCAGATTTGTGCTAATTTGGCATCATCTTGAGAAAAGGAAGCTCCATTAATCTCTGTTTCAGTTGTCTAGCTGCATTCAATGAAGAGTGAAGGAGTCTTGAAAGGGCCCCATTTAATGTTCACACCAGGGCCCATTCACACCACTGGCCATAGTCCCTGTTAAAGCGGACCAAAAGCCAGTTTTGCTGCTCCCCTGGTTTTGGGTTGCTTAAAGCCGTCACAAACAGGGATTTTGTCTTCTGGGCTGTTTTAGAATTTGATTAGAATTTTGAGCCACTTAGCTGAGGGGGACTAAACGGCACCAGGGCTGCCTCTGTCATTTATTAACCTCCTACAAACATCCATTGTTAAAAAGCATCATTGTGAAAACGAAATAGGAGCAGCCCCACACCCCCCCCCCCCCCCCCATCCCTGTCCCCTTACAGGTATAAAGCTCTTTAACTTGAACTGACTTAAGAAATGCTGATATCCTTTACTGGAAGTCACATCTTCTTATTTTTATTCTTGTATTATTTCTATCAACATCCTTCAGATTTCTGCTCCTGGAAGTTTGGAACATCAATCGATTTCTGGAAGAAGAAATTTAATTAATTTAAACATCAGATTCTAATTCAAGTCATGCCACCTACAAGGAAGGAGTAAGTATACATATATAAACATATATTTTGTTTTATATATATGAGATTATATATATATATATATATATATATTTATATTGTGGCATGACAATAGATAAAAAAAAAAATATATATATATATATATATATATATATATATATATATATATTTCCATCATAACATAAATATATTAGACAGAACAATTACCATCCCTGCTCATTCTGAATATATATATATATATATATATATATATATATATATATATATATATATATATCTCAGAATGGGCCAGAATGGTAACTGTTCTGTCTAATATATTTATGTTGTCATGGCAATATATATATATATATATATATATATATATATATATATATATATAATATATTTATTTATTTTTTAATTAGAAGGGGTCAGGGTTGTAATTTTTCTTTCTAATAAAGCTCCAGCTTCCGGACCTTGACCCCCATGTAAGTTGGTTGGTGGTAATCCTAAAATGATGCCCCATACCCTATTCCGCTGATGGGGGACAGCTCTGTATTCTCTGAAAGTTTCAGGCTCCTAGCTTGTAGGGTGCCTGAGAAACAGGCCTTCAAATATGCTCAACCCAGATAGGAAAACCCCATTCATTCATTTTGGGACTTGTTATTATTGATTGAAATCTTATGGTATGAAAATTAATGAAAGAATGCCTCTCTAGCGCCACCTAGAAGAAGATGGCATTGTTAGTTTCTGCTTACTAATAGGTCAAGGCAACTGGATTCTCTGTTTAACATACATATAGAAGGAGAAGAGCTTACACTCTAATACGTTATAAGGGACTATATGGAAGGGAGAAGAGCTTACACTCTAATAGGTTATAAGGGACTATATGGAAGGCATAAGAGCTTACACTCTAATAGGTTATAAGGAAAGATACAGAAGGAGAAGAGCTTACACTCTAATAGGATATAAGGAAAGATACAGAAGGAGAAGAGCTTACACTCTATTAGGTTATAAGGGAGGATACAGAAGGAGAAGAGCTTACACTCTATTAGGTTATAAGGAAAGATACATACAGGAGAAGAGCTTACACTCTATTAGGTTATAAGGGAGGATACAGAAGGAGAAGAGCTTACACTCTATTAGGTTATAAGGAAAGATACAGAAGGAGAAGAGCTTACACTCTATTAGGATATAAGGGAGGATACAGGAGGAGAAGAGCTTACACTTTATTAGGTTATAAGGAAAGATACAGAAGGAGAAGAGCTTACACTCTATTAGGTTATAAGGAAAGATACAGGAGGAGAAGAGCTTACACTCTATTAGGGTATAAGGGAGGATACAGGAGGAGAAGAGCTTACACTCTATTAGGTTATAAGGGAGGATACAGATAGGAGAAGAGCTTACACTCTATTAGGTTATAAGGGAGGATACAGAAGGAGAAGAGCTTACACTCTATTAGGGTATAAGGGAGGATACAGAAGGAGAAGAGCTTACACTCTATTAGGGTATAAGGGAGGATACAGAAGGAGAAGAGCTTACACTCTATTAGGGTATAAGGGAGGATACAGGAGGAGAAGAGCTGACACTCTATTAGGGTATAAGGGAGGATACAGGAGGAGAAGAGCTTACACTCTATTAGGATATAAGGGAGGATACAGGAGGAGAAGAGCTTACACTCTATTAGGTTATAAGGGAGGATACAGATAGGAGAAGAGCTTACACTCTATTAGGGTATAAGGGAGGATACAGGAGGAGAAGAGCTTACACTCTATTAGGTTATAAGGGAGGATACAGATAGGAGAAGAGCTTACACTCTATTAGGTTATAAGGAAAGATACAGAAGGAGAAGAGCTTACACTCTATTAGGTTATAAGGGAGGATACCGAAGGAGAAGAGCTTACACTCTATTAGGTTATAAGGAAAGATACATACAGGAGAAGAGCTTACACTCTATTAGGTTATAAGGGAGGATACAGAAGGAGAAGAGCTTACACTCTATTAGGGTATAAGGGAGGATACAGGAGGAGAAGAGCTTACACTCTATTAGGTTATAAGGGAGGATACAGAAGGAGAAGAGCTTACACTCTATT
The DNA here is from genome assembly GCA_027917425.1 of Gastrophryne carolinensis. Classification (NCBI taxonomy): domain Eukaryota; kingdom Metazoa; phylum Chordata; class Amphibia; order Anura; family Microhylidae; genus Gastrophryne; species Gastrophryne carolinensis. The sequence goes on from CM051236.1 coordinate 16,465,661, forward strand.
AGGGTATAAGGGAGGATACAGGAGGAGAAGAGCTTACACTCTATTAGGTTATAAGGGAGGATACAGAAGGAGAAGAGCTTACACTCTATTAGGTTATAAGGAAAGATACAGAAGGAGAAGAGCTTACACTCTATTAGGATATAAGGGAGGATACAGGAGGAGAAGAGCTTACACTCTAATAGGTTATAAGGGAGGATACAGGAGGAGAAGAGCTTACACTCTAATAGGTTATAAGGGAGGATACAGAAGGAGAAGAGCTTACACTCTATTAGGTTATAAGGAAAGATACAGAAGGAGAAGAGCTTACACTCTATTAGGGTATAAGGGAGGATACAGGAGGAGAAGAGCTTACACTCTATTAGGGTATAAGGGAGGATACAGAAGGAGAAGAGCTTACACTCTATTAGGTTATAAGGGAGGATACAGAAGGAGAAGAGCTTACACTCTATTAGGTTATAAGGAAAGATACAGAAGGAGAAGAGCTTACACTCTATTAGGTTATAAGGGAGGATACAGATAGGAGAAGAGCTTACACTCTATTAGGTTATAAGGAAAGATACAGAAGGAGAAGAGCTTACACTCTATTAGGTTATAAGGAAAGATACAGGAGGAGAAGAGCTTACACTCTATTAGGCTTCACTGTCACTTGTGCTGACCCTTTGCTGAACTAGATATTGTAACATTTATGTATCAGTTCAGGTGCAGATGCTTGAACAGTTACCATAGGAGGCTGAAAAATCATTCCTATTGCTTGTATATTGGCTTTTCATTACCAAGCATTGTCTATGTAATGCATGCATTCATCTGTTACTAATAGATCAAGGCAACTGGATTCTGCATTTCAGTTATTTCTCTTTGCCCTTATTTAGCTGTGTATGTACATTTATGGCAGGGGAGTCGGCATCCCCATGAGTGTGATTTAAAGTGAGCCCAAATTGGGATGCCCCGGGGGCCAGGACATTAATACCAACATTTTGATCCACTATTTCTTTATTTTATTTTATGTTATTTTATTTTTTGTTTTTTTTTTTATATATTTGTGAATGGTCATTTTCTGTCTGGAATATGTTATGTTGTCATGCCATTATTCATTGGATGCCCCAGAAACAGGCCTTCAAATATGCTCAACCCAGATAGGAAAAACCCATTCATTCATTTTGGGACTTGTTGTTATTGATAGAAATCTTATGATATGGAAATTAATGAAGGAATGTCTCTCTAGCGCCACCTAGAGGTCACATGTTGGGGAAAACAGAATATGGCAGGGGAAGAACCACTCATAAGAATGAATAATGAAGGAATGCCTCTCTAGCGCCACCTAGAGGTCACATGTTGGGGAAAACAGAATATGGCAGGGGCCAGAACCACTGTTTTCCCCAACATGTGACCTCTAGGTGGAGCTAGAGAGACATTCCTTCACTATTCTTTCTTATCATGAGTGGTTCTGGCCCCTGCCATATTGGGGGGAATATGGCAGGGGAAGAACCACTCATGATAAGAAAGAATAGTGAAGGAATGTCTCTCTAGCGCCACCTAGAAGAAGATGGCATTGTTAGTTTCTGCTTACTAATAGGTCAAGGCAACTGGATTCTCTGTTTAACATACATATAGAAGGAGAAGAGCTTACACCCTAATAGGTTATAAGGGACTATATGGAAGGGAGAAGAGCTTACACTCTATTAGGTTATAAGGAAAGATACAGAAGGAGAAGAGCTTACACTCTATTAGGTTATAAGGAAAGATACATACAGGAGAAGAGCTTACACTCTATTAGGTTATAAGGAAAGATACATACAGGAGAAGAGCTTACACTCTATTAGGGTATAAGGGAGGATACAGAAAGGAGAAGAGCTTACACTCTAATAGGTTATAAGGAAAGATACAGAAGGAGAAGAGCTTACACTCTAATAGGTTATAAGGAAAGATACAGAAGGAGAAGAGCTTACACTCTATTAGGGTATAAGGAAAGATACAGAAGGAGAAGAGCTTACACTCTATTAGGGTATAAGGAAAGATACATACAGGAGAAGAGCTTACACTCTATTAGGTTATAAGGAAAGATACAGATAGGAGAAGAGCTTACACTCTATTAGGTTATAAGGAAAGATACAGATAGGAGAAGAGCTTACACTCTATTAGGCTTCCCTGTCACTTGTGCTGACCCTTTGCTGAACTAGATATTGCAACATTTATGTATCAGTTCAGGTGCAGGTGCTTGAACAGTTACCATAGGAGGCTGAAAAATCATTCCTATTGCTTGTATATTGGCTTTTCATTACCAAGCATTGTCTATGTAATGCATGCATTCATCTGTTAGTAATAGATCAAGGCAACTGGATTCTCCATTTCAGTTATTTCTCTTTGGCCTTATTTAGCTGTGTATGTACATTTATGGCAGGGGAGTCGGCATCCCCATGAGTGTGATTTAAAGTGAGCCCAAATTGGGATGCCCCGGGGGCCAGGACATAGATACCAACATTTTGGTCCACTATTTTTTTATTTTATTTTTTATTTTTTTTATTTTTTTATTTTTTTTATATATGTGAATGGTCATTTTCTGTCTGGAATATGTTATGTTGTCATGCCATTATTCATTGGGTACCCGAGAAACAGGCCTTCAAATATGCTCAACCCAGATAGGAAAAACCCATTCATTCATTTTGGGACTTGTTGTTATTGATAGAAATCTTATGATATGGAAATTAATGAAGGAATGTCTCTCTAGCGCCACCTAGAGGTCACATGTTGGGGAAAACAGAATATGGCAGGGGAAGAACCACTCATGATAAGAAAGAATAATGAAGGAATGCCTCTCTAGCGCCACCTAGAGGTCACATGTTGGGGAAAACAGAATATGGCAGGGGAAGAACCACTCATGATAAGAAAGAATAATGAAGGAATGCCTCTCTAGCGCCACCTAGAAGAAGATAACACTGTTAGTTTCTGCTTACTAATAGGTCAAGGCAACTGGATTCTCTGTTTAACATACATATAGAAGGAGAAGCGCTTACACTCTAATAGGTTATAAGGGACTATATGGAAGGGAGAAGCGCTTACACTCTAATAGGTTATAAGGGACTATATGGAAGGGAGAAGCGCTTACACTCTAATAGGTTATAAGGGACTATATGGAAGGGAGAAGCGCTTACACTCTAATAGGTTATAAGGGACTATATGGAAGGGAGAAGAGCTTACACTCTATTGGGTTATAAGGAAAGATACAGAAGGAGAAGAGCTTACACTCTATTAGGTTATAAGGAAAGATACAGAAGGAGAAGAGCTTACACTCTATTAGGTTATAAGGAAAGATACATACAGGAGAAGAGCTTACACTCTATTAGGTTATAAGGAAAGATACAGATAGGAGAAGAGCTTACACTCTATTAGGTTATAAGGGAGGATACAGGAGGAGAAGAGCTTACACTCTATTAGGGTATAAGGGAGGATACAGGAGGAGAAGAGCTTACACTCTATTAGGCTTCCCTGTCTCTTGTGCTGACCCTTTGCTGAACTAGATATTGCAACATTTATGTATCAGTTCAGGTGCAGGTGCTTGAACAGTTACCATAGGAGGCTGAAAAATCATTCCTATTGCTTGTATATTGGCTTTTCATTACCAAGCATTGTCTATGTAATGCATGCATTCATCTGTTACTAATAGATCAAGGCAACTGGATTATCCATTTCAGTTATTTCTCTTTGCCCTTATTTAGCTGTGTATGTACATTTATGGCAGGGGAGTCGGCATCCCCATGAGTGTGATTTAAAGTGAGCCCAAATTGGGATGCCCCGGGGGCCAGGACATTAATACCAACATTTTGGTCCACTATTTTTTTATTTTATTTTTTATTTTTTTATTTTTTTATTTTTTTTATATATGTGAATGGTCATTTTCTGTCTGGAATATGTTATGTTGTCATGCCATTATTCATTGGATGCCCCAGAAACAGGCCTTCAAATATGCTCAACCCAGATAGGAAAAACCCATTCATTCATTTTGGGACTTGTTGTTATTGATAGAAATCTTATGATATGGAAATTAATGAAGGAATGTCTCTCTAGCGCCACCTAGAGGTCACATGTTGGGGAAAACAGAATATGGCAGGGGAAGAACCACTCATAAGAATGAATAATGAAGGAATGTCTCTCTAGCGCCACCTAGAGGTCACATGTTGGGGAAAACAGAATATGGCAGGGGCCAGAACCACTGTTTTCCCCAACATGTGACCTCTAGGTGGAGCTAGAGAGATATTCCTTCATTAATGTTCATATCATAAGATTTCAATCAATAACAACAAGTCTAAAAACCACTTTGCAGACAAACTGCATGGTCTAGTGGTTCCAAATTTTAGGGTAAACAGACCATATAGTTACAGAGGGAAAGAGACCAAATTTGAATTTGAGAACTGACATAGGAAATACCCATTCATAAAAGTGCCGTTACCTTTCATAATGATGCCTGGCATACAGCTCTGGGCAATTTTACATGATCCAGGCAAAGGCCAGTGGCCAGCCCTGGAGTTTTTTTTAGATTCCAGGGCTGGCTGTTCTATGTTGGCAGTAGAAAATCACTCTAAAAAAGAATTCTCATGGTAATAAAAAATTCAATTCATGAGAAAAAAATCCTGAGAATTTAATTTTTAGTGAATTACCAAAGTATTAAACTTTTTACCCCCTTTTACCTGTAGTTAAAATTGCCATCGGCTTTCATAATAATGCCTAATAATTCCTGTAGTAAAAAGTGCCATCGGCTTTCATAATAATGCCTAATAATTCCTGTAGTAAAAAGTGCCATCGGCTTTCATAATAATGCCTAATAATTCCTGTAGTAAAAAGTGCCATTGAGTTTCATAATAATGCCTGGCCTACAGTTCTGGACAATTTTGGATGATCCAGGCAAAGGCCAGTGGCCAGCCCTGGAGTCTTTTTAGATTCCAGGGCTGGCTGTTCTATGCCGTGCAGTAGAAAATCACTCTAAAAAAGAATTCTCATGGTAATAAAAAATTCAATTCATGAGAAAAAATCCTGAGAATTTCACTTTTATTGAATTATCAGATAGGAAGACAATGAGAGTCAAAGGTACTTTTATATTCCTAAAAAAATATTTAACTTTTTACCCCCTTTTACCTGTAGTAAAAAGTGCCATCGGCTTTCATAATAATGCCTAATAATTCCTGTGGTAACAATTGCCATCGGCTTTCATAATAATGCCTAATAATTCCTGTAGTAAAAAGTGCCATCGGCTTTCATAATAATGCCTAATAATTCCTGTGGTAACAATTGCCATTGGCTTTCATAATAATGCCTAATAATTCCTGTGGTAACAATTGCCATTGGCTTTCATAATAATGCCTAATAATTCCTGTGGTAACAATTGCCATTGGCTTTCATAATAATGCCTAATAATTCCTGTAGTAAAAAGTGCCATCAGCTTTCATAATAATGCCTAATAATTCCTGTGGTAACAATTGCCATTGGCTTTCATAATAATGCCTAATAATTCCTGTGGTAACAATTGCCATTGGCTTTCATAATAATGCCTAATAATTCCTGTAGTAAAAAGTGCCATCAGCTTTCATAATAATGCCTAATAATTCCTGTGGTAACAATTGCCATTGGCTTTCATAATAATGCCTAATAATTCCTGTAGTAAAAAGTGCCATCAGCTTTCATAATAATGCCTAATAATTCCTGTGGTAACAATTGCCATTGGCTTTCATAATAATGCCTAATAATTCCTGTAGTAAAAAGTGCCATCGGCTTTCATAATAATGCCTAATAATTCCTGTGGTAACAATTGCCATCGGCTTTCATAATAATGCCTAATAATTCCTGTAGTAAAAAGTGCCATCGGCTTTCATAATAATGCCTAATAATTCCTGTAGTAAAAAGTGCCATCGGCTTTCATAATAATGCCTAATAATTCCTGTAGTATAAATTGCCATCGGCTTTCATAATAATGCCTAATAATTCCTGTGGTAACAATTGCCATCGGCTTTCATAATAATGCCTAATAATTCCTGTAGTATAAATTGCCATCGGCTTTCATAATAATGCCTAATAATTCCTGTGGTAACAATTGCCATCGGCTTTCATAATAATGCCTAATAATTCCTGTGGTAACAATTGCCATTGGCTTTCATAATAATGCCTAATAATTCCTGTAGTAAAAAGTGCCATCGGCTTTCATAATAATGCCTAATAATTCCTGTAGTATAAATTGCCATCGAGTTTCATAATAATGCCTAATAATTCCTGTGGTAAAAAGTGCCATCGGCTTTCATAATAATGCCTAATAATTCCTGTAGTATAAATTGCCATCGGCTTTCATAATAATGCCTAATAATTCCTGTGGTAACAATTGCCATCGGCTTTCATAATAATGCCTAATAATTCCTGTGGTAACAATTGCCATTGGCTTTCATAATAATGCCTAATAATTCCTGTGGTAAAAAGTGCCATCGGCTTTCATAATAATGCCTAATAATTCCTGTAGTATAAATTGCCATCGAGTTTCATAATAATGCCTAATAATTCCTGTGGTAAAAAGTGCCATCGGCTTTCATAATAATGCCTAATAATTCCTGTAGTATAAATTGCCATCGAGTTTCATAATAATGCCTAATAATTCCTGTGGTAAAAAGTGCCATCGGCTTTCATAATAATGCCTAATAATTCCTGTAGTATAAATTGCCATCGAGTTTCATAATAATGCCTAATAATTCCTGTGGTAAAAAGTGCCATCGGCTTTCATAATAATGCCTAATAATTCCTGTAGTAAAAAGTGCCATTGGCTTTCATAATAATAAATAATAATTCCTGTAGTAAAAAGGGCCATCGAGTTTCATAATAATTCCTGTAGTAAAAAGCGCCATCGAGTTTCATAATAATGCCTGGCCTACAGTTCTGGACAATTTGGGATGATCCAGGCAAAGGCCAGTGGTCAGCCCTGGAGTCTTTTTAGATTCCAGGGCTGGCTGTTCTATGTCGGCAGTAGAAAGTCACTCTAAAAAATAATTATCATGGTAGTAAAAAATTCAATTCATGAGAAAAAATCCTGAGAATTTCACTTTTAGTGAATTATCAGATAGGAAGACAATGAGAGTCAATGGTACTTTTATATTCCTAAAAAAATATTTAACTTTTGCATGGTAAGGGCGTACTAGTCGTAGCTGGGGACTCCAACATCGCGCTGGACCCCAAAGTGGACAGATCGCTCCCCCAGAGGAGCAGCCACTCCTCTACTTCCTCGCCTACGCAGCAACCCCCACACCGCATCAACGCCCTGCTGAGGGACATGTCCTTAGTAGATATTTGGCGCGAGCTGAACCCCAAAACACGGGACTACACCTTTTACTCAAACCCCCACAATTCGTTCTGCAGGATTGATCATATTATGGTTCCCCAGAGTGCGATCCCTATGGTCGGCAGGAGCCAGATTCTGGTTACACCCTGGTCTGATCATGCCCCAGTAGCAATGCAGCACCGCGTACCCCCCAACGCCCAAGCCCTTTAAGTGGAAAATTAATGACTCGCTGTTGGCGCATAAAGACTCGCAGGAGCCAATTTTGCAATTTATTCAAAACTACTTTGCAGAAAACGCTGACACGGCTACTGCGGTGAGCGTGTGGGAGGCCCACAAGGCGGTTATAAGGGGTAGCCTGATCTCTCTAGCCACGTCCATCAAAAAGCGTAGAACCGAAAAAATAACCCACTTGACAGCCAGCCTAGAACGGCTACAGAGGGACTGGAAAGCAAATCCCACCAGGGCAAACAAGAAAAAAGTAGACGGGGTTAGTATACAACTCAACTTGGCGTTGGATGAGATAGCTGAAAAGAAGCTCAGGTGGGGTAAGCAGAGGATGTACGCCAGGGCCAATAAATCTGACGCTCCTCTGGCAAATATGTTGCGACATTCGGGGCCGAACCAACCCCCGATCACACTTAAGACCCCTGATGGGACACTCACAGCCAATCCCCTTAAAATCGTCAACATCTTTAGGGGGCTACTAAGCAAACTTTACAAGGTGCCACAAACGTTCCCTCAGGACTTAGCGACCACATTTTTCCATTCAATTTCGCTCCCCAAATTGCCTGATGTCTATAAAGATCACATGGATTCGGAAATCACGGTATCCATGCTCTATGCCCATCTCACAGCGCCGCCTCCTGACTCGAAGCATGGGTACATGATCAAATGGGAGACAGATTTAAATCTAGTAAGGGATAGAAAGGGCTGGACGGAAATCTGGGAGGGGATCAACAAATGTTCCATAAATATAACCACGCAGGAGGCAGCGTATAAAATGCTCACAAGATGGTACTTAGTACCATCACGCATAGCTAAGGCAGTCCCTGGGTACCCGGCGTCCTGCTTCAGGGGCTGTCCCGTAGAAGGTTCGGTCATGCACATCTGGTGGGAGTGTCCGAAGGTCAGTAGGTTCTGGTCAAGGGTCTTTGGCTTACTATACACCCTTTTGCATACTAACGTGCGCAGGGACCCTTGGGTGGCATTGCTGCATGTAAAACCGGATGGCATTACCAAATCCCAACACGCCCTACTGACCCAGGTCATGTTGGCCGCAAAACTGACAATTGCCAGTTCCTGGAAGAAGGCCAGCGTTCCGTTCCAGGTGGATAAGGAACGGCTGAACGGGATCTTTCTCAATGAAAAATTGACCATGTATTGTACAATCCAGTTGTCATAACAAAATTACAATAAAAAGATCGAAACATAAAAAAAAAATTTAACTTTTTACCCCCTTTTACCTGTAGTAAAAAATGCCATTGGCTTTCATAATAATGCCTAATAATTCCTGTAGTAAAAAGTGCCATTGAGTTTCATAATAATGCCTGGCCTACAGTTCTGGACAATTTTACAATATGGATCCAGTCAAAGGCCAGTGGCCAGCCCTGGAGTCTTTTTAGATTCCAGGGCTGGCTGCTCTATGTCGTGCAGTAGAAAGTCACTCAAATTCTCATGATAATTTCACTTTTAGTGAATTACCAGATAGGAAGACAATGAGAGTCAATGGTACTTTTATATTCCTAAAAAAAAAATATTTAAACTTTTTACTCAATTTTTTTCCTGTAGTAAAAAGTGCCATCAACTTTCCTACAGTTCTGGACAATTTTGGATGATCCAGGCAAAGGCCAGTGACCAGCCCAGAAGTCATTTTAGATTCCAGGGCTGGCCGTCCAGGCCTCTGGTCTGCTGTACTGTCTGTTTAATGGCTTTTTGGGGAAAGGTAGGCTTTTACGTGCAAACGGCGAGTGGTTGCTCACATAGGAGAGCACCCTGAATCGGGATTCCCTCAGGGCATGGGAAAAAAAACACGATAGCAAACACCCCAGGTTCAATGCCACAGCCCCCATTCCCATAAATGCCATCTATTGGAGGATAAGATTGGTGGAAGGGGGTGATGACAATGAGGTTGTATGGGGCCCGAACTTTACTGCTGACAGCCCTGGGGCCCTGTATATCATTTACGTGTTTGATGTCCAATTTCATAAACCCAAGACCTTTTTGTATTTATTCATTTTTTTCTATTTTTCAGGGAAAACAGGACTCCCCTGACCTGTCCTTGCTGCCACAGCACACACACAGTCCTCACCAGACACCTCAAGAGGAAATGCATGCGTCTGTGCAGCGCCGAGGCAATCAGAGCGGCCGTGGACTCGGCTAGACAAAGCCTTCTGAAGATTGCAAAGTGGGGCATTAGCATCAGTTATGGGGAAGTCCAGTCTCTCGAATCCTCGGAACAAGTCATCTCTTTCTTAGAAGGCCGAGGTTATACGGTGCACAGCAAGCCGACTGCTGCAAGGTAGGGTTTCCGGTCTATTTGCCCAAGTCTCTATAGTTGTCCGGCCATGATGCTTACATGGATTTTTCTGCCTAACAGGACTGAAATGCCATCCAGGGCTGCGACGGCTGGGGTTAGTCAAACCCCAGCAGAGGGACCCTCTGTGTCTTTGCCGGTGACCACAGGGGCGAGTGACCACCAAATGGAGAGACCCCCTGTACCTGTGACCACGGGGGTGAGCCAAGCCCAAGTGGAGAGACCCTCTGAGCCTGCAAGCATGCCAATGACGCAAATCATGGTGGATAGTCCTTTATTTTCTATTCACGTCACTGTGCCCAGGTAACCATTACAATGTAAATACTTATGCTTTATAATACCTTGACATGTGCTATCCTTTCTCCTGTGACTGAACCTATATGGATCTCTATGTACATTACAGCGGCACTACTGGACCAGTTTTATCATATCCTGGACATGCGACGGTGGCCCCACAGCCCTCTGTGCAGAGGTTGGTATTTTCTCTGCCCAGGTGTAATAACATCTGCAGGGATGACACTAACGTGCCGATTTCTGTCTTGCAGAAGTGAAATGCCCTCAGAGAATGTGTCCACTGGCATGGGCGGACATGTCTGTAGGTGCCCTTGCCAAGCGACAGTGGTCCAGCAGCCCCTTGAGGCAAGGTTGGTCTTTGCTTCATCTGCCTACGTCTAATAAAAGCTGCAGGTATGATGCTAACCTTGAGATTTCTATCTTACAGAACTGATTTGCCATCAGCAACTGGGAACGCTGGCACGGGTGGGTGGGTGTCGGGCTACCCTAGCCAGGCGACGGTTGTCCCACAGCCCCCTGCGGCAAGGTTGGTTTTGGTTTCACCTGCCTATGTTTCATAAAGCTGCAGGTATGATGCTAACCTTGCGAATTCTATCTTACAGAACTGAAACACCTGTGACCGCTGGTGCCCCCGTGGACCCTGAGCTGGAGACGGCGCATGCACCAGCGCACCAAGCTCATGAAAATGAGGACCCGCATCTCAATGCAGAACACAGTGTCCAACCCGTGATGCCATCTCGCCCGGCCTCCACCACAGCAGTAACGGAAGAGATCACACTGGTCCCAGTGCCACCCGAAGAGATGATTGCCGACCTCCTTGGCGAGGGAAGTGCAGCGCCTGAGCACAGGGAGGAGGAGGGCATCGATTTTGATGAAGGAACCTTTGACTCAGACACACAGAGGTATAGTTAGCGTGCATTCTTTAAAGAGGATCAAAAGCAACCCTGGAGTATTTGAGACCTTGAGTCTTTACCCTGTTAGAGGGTAGCGGGGGATGCCTGCCAGCAGCGCTCTCTGTTTGGGACCGGGAAGAGGTGAGTTTGTTCGGGCGACCTGGGGGTTTCACACAGTGGGGCAAGGACCAAAACCCATAACAGTCAAAATCCTGGGTTTTGGTCCACTTTAAGGCCCTTTTTGTGTTGTCAAATGCCTCGAGGCTGACCTGTCTGATTTTCCCTTCACCTCTCAGGGTTCTCCAGACGAACTGGACATGCGATGCAAAGAAGAGGATGAAGGACGCCGGTTTTTACAAAAGGCACTCTTTAAATCACCCCCTGCTCGTGGGATTCACCAATTATTTGAAGGGCACGCTGGGAGTAAAGAATCACGCCCAGGAGGTAGAAAACGTGGCGCGATTCCTTTATTTCATGAACCCGGAGCAAGCGAATTTGGAATTTGTGAAGAACATAGAGAAAACCCAGCTGTTCGTTACAAAGCTGCGGGAGCTCAAACTGTCCATGCAAACGATAAGCAATTACTTGAAACACATTCGGAGGTTTCTCAACTTTCAGCTGAAGGCCACCAACCTCGCAATAGAAAACCCCACCATGTTCAATCACTGCAACTATTTTGTCAGCGTCACGGAAGATATTCAGAAAAGGCTCTGTAAGGGAATTTCTGAGGAAGTGATACGCAAAAGGTGAGTCAACCGCTGATATCATCTTCTCTAATAAGACTAATTAATGATTAATCACTCACAGAATAATAAGGTTGATCAATACGTTTTATTAACAATAATATTTAATTACCGGTATATTATATATATTTTTTATATAATTATAGTAATATTTAAAAAGCAGTATTCACGAGATGTATTTTATAAGTTTTAAATAAAATAGCGGTCTTAATTTAAAAAAAAAAAAAAAAAAAAAAAAAAAACCTTCCACCCCTGCGGTGGCAGCACGGACAGTGCACAAAGCTGCTTCACCTGCTCTTTGCTCATGGCCGCCCGTTCAAGTGAATGGGCTGGAGCGGCCTGCGCAAAGAACGGGGGGGGGGAGGCCGCTCGGTGCAGCAGAGCAAGATTGCGGCACCCAGTGGATTTAGCGCTAAATACATTTATGGAATTTTTTATTTTTATTTTTTGCATTACCAGACACATTGCTTTGACCACTTCAAACTACACGATAGAGGACTGCCGCAAAGTTCTGGAGGTCGCCAAACCCTCCTTTTTAAAAAGTATCAAAAGAGCCGAGGGTGGAAAGGAAAATGAAAAAGACCGGCTGGAAATTCTTTACTACCTGGAGTCGTTGCTCGTTTTGCAAAATCTACAAAGGCCGTGCGTAGTGAAAAATTTATTGGTAGGTACCTCTTCCTCCTTTTTTGTGTTTCTTTTTTTTTGATTTTCAGAGGCTAAATTGTTTACACCCATTGACCCACAGGTTTCTGAATGGAAGGCGAGGAGTCCATGCACCTACGAGGGCGACAATTTAGTGATCATTGGCGTCAAAAATCATAAAACTGCGTCCCAGCAAGTGGCATCGTTTGCGCTGAATAAGGAGGAAGAAAAGGTAGGATTTCCCCAAAGCCTTTTCCCTAATTCACAGGCTGGCAAATGTGACTCTCCGGCAATTTCATGATGTCGTTTCTCTTTGCTCCTTCCAGTGGTTTACGGTCTACTACGAAAAAGTGAGGCCTAAGTTACTGCGTCAAGACTCCCCAAAGGACGTATTCTTCCTGTCCACCACGGGCAGTGCAATTTATAATATTACTAACGATATGAGGCGTTATCATATAAAGTGAGTTTTTTTTTTTTTATAAAGGCACACGCTTTGAATTAATGGCACCGAGATGCACGCTTCATACGTTTTATTTCTGCATTGCTCTCCAGGTATAATCTTCCACACGTGTCCAGTCAGGTGGTCAGAAGGGTCTGTGAGACGTGGACAGTCTCTAAGTATTCAGACACGCAAAAGTCTATATTCGCAAAGTACCTCTCGCATTCCAATATGACGGCTGAAAGAAATTACAGGGAGAAGACCCCGTATGATATTTGCCACGGCTATAAGCTGGTGACCCAAGCGGGGGCAGGACGTGTTAGGGCACCTCCAGCAAACTCATCGAGGTGCGTGGCAGTGTGTGTGTGTCTGTACCTGCTTAGCTATACTTTGGGGGCATTGACCTTTTTTACACATCGATGGTGTGGTGACCTTTGATTTTAGTGTGTGTGTGTGTGTGTGTGTGTGTGTGTGTGTGTGTGTGTGTGTGTATATAAAGTGGTTAATGGGGACTTTCCCCTTAGGCTACCCTTAGAATGTATTTTTAGGCAAAGATGGGGCCGAGTCTGCTGAGGCAGCATACGATGGTGCCACAAGTACAGAAAAGTGCCATGTGAACAAAATCATTTACCACTGGACATTGATTCAGAGCAAAAAGTGTACAGAAATAGGATGCAGGCAGTAAGGCCTTCTGTGATGCCCAGCGGGACACCAGCCTTCTGTAAGCAGGCAACCCCCAATTCTGCCTATAGTCAAGCCCCCGTTTGCCGGGACGCTAGGTACGTCTCACCGGACACGGTTGCCCCCAGGTCTTAATAGGCGCAAAGGATGGCTGCTTACGGTGAAGGCCGATGAACCACGAGGGTATCCCAAAGCCGAGGTCGTTCACAGGTAGTCAATCCGGAGGGTGCGTCAGAGTACAGGGATGAGACAGGTGCGTAGTCAGGGGTAGCCAAAGTGTCAAGCCGGGAGGTCAGAGATCGCAGGGTATCCAGAGGGGCAGGCAGGTTCGTGGTCAGACAAAGCATAGGGCGGTACAGGCAGCAGACAGGAATGGTCGATCAAGCCGGGTAGGAACCAGATACCAACTAACAGAATCACACCCTAATCACAAGCGACTATCACGGCACTGAGTGCTGGGCTGACTCCATATTTATTGGGGAATTGACCAATGGCCACCCTGGGGGGGGGGGGAGTGTATGTGCTGATTGGTGCAACTTACAACACTGTGAGTGATTGCAGGCACTATCCAGGGGCTGGTCAGTCTTGGCTGGTCAGTCTTGGCTCCACACCTGATTCCCATCAGGTGTGGAGCGACTCGCAGCACAGAGTGCACAGGGATGTAGCCGTTCAGGAGACCCACTGTACTGTGAGAGAATTGCCCCTACCCCGAGCTCGGATGCATCTACGTCGACTATGAAGGCTCGGTGGATATCAGGGTTGGTCAACACAGGTGCTGAGCTAAAGGCAGACTTAAGGTTCTCAAAGGCCTGGATGGATCGGCCCGACCAAGTAGGGGTAAACGCCCCCTACTTAGTGAGGTCGGTGAGTGGGGCTACCAAGGTGGAAAAGTTTTTTATAAAGCGCCTATAAAAATGAGCAAACCCCAGAAACCTCTGTAAACCCTTCAAATATTTGGATTGTTCCCACTGGAGGACCGCAGATACTTTGGCCTGATCCATTGTTAACCCAGTATCGGCAACAATGTATCCTAGGAACGGAACCTCTGAAACCTCAAAAACGCACTTTTTTAGCTTGGCGTAGAGGTGATTCTCTCTCAATTTCTGTAAAACCATCCGTACATGCTCTCTATGCTCGGTTAAGGTCGGGGAGAATATTAGGATGTCATCTAATTAGAGGACCACAAAACGGCCCAAGTATTCTCTAAAAACTTCATTAACAAAGTCCTGAAAGACTGCCGGGGCATTACATAGGCCGAATGGCATAACAAGATATTCATAGTGCCCATCCTGGGTGTTGAAGGCAGTCTTCCATTCGTCTCCCTGACGGATACTGATTAAATTGTAAGCCCCCCTCAGGTCAAGCTTAGAAAAAACCTGGGCCCCAATGACCTGTTTAAAGAGTCCCTCTATTAAGGGAAGGGGGTATTTTTTTTTTTTTTTTTTTTAACTGTAATTTTATTCAGGCCCCTATAATCAATACGGGGCGCAAGCCACCATCTTTCTTTTCCACAAAGAAAAATCCGGCACCCGCTGGTGAGGTAGACGGCCGAATAAAACCTTTCTGCAGATTCTCAGCAATGTATTCTTTCATGGCCTTATTCTCAGCTCGGGTTAAATTATAAATCTTTCCCCGAGGCGGCATAGTTCCGGGGAGAAGATCAATCGGGCAGTCAAAAGGCCTATGAGGAGGGAGTTCATCAGCGGCTTTTTCAGAAAACACATCAGCGAATTCTGCATAGGGGGTAGGGATGCCCTCAGCAGTCAAGCGAGTGGCACGTACAGGAAGCTCAAGACAAGACTGGAAACATTGTGGCCCCCACTTGATAACCTGCCCAGAGACCCAGTCAATTTGGGGATTGTGTTTAGACAGCCAGGGGAGTCCCAAATCTAAAGGGCTAAGAGGCATCTTAAGGAGAAGGACGCTCATTAGCTCGGTATGTCCCGCCCCCACTCTAACAAACACTGGTGGAGTACGGTACTGAATCAGGCCCCCGACAAGGGGGGTATTATCAATGGCTTTGACTCTAATTGGATTGACTAAAGATTGCAGCGGAATCTTTAATGCTTGAGCCAGGCCCCAATCAATACAATTCCCGGCGGCCCCACAATCCAAAAGAGCCTCCACAGATCTGGACTCAAAATCATGAGTAATCACGACAGGCAATGTAATTTGTGTGCAACACAGAGGAAATACCTTGCAGCCTAGGTGGGTTTCCTCGACCCCCACCTAGGCTCTGAAGTTTCCCGATGCCTGTCTCCGAGGGCAGGAGCGGACCAGGTGACAGACTTCTCCGCAATAAAGGCATAGGCCTTGCGACAGACGCCTCCGCCTCTCAGCTTCAGATAGCTTGGTGGCCCCAAGCTGCATGGGTTCTTCAGAAGAAGAGGGGACTAAGGCCTCAGGCTTCATACTGACTTCAGACTGGGCCCCTTTTTCCAGGCGTCTTTCTCGTATGCGTCGGTCGATGCGGATAGCCAATTGCATGGTTTCATCCAAGGTGTTAGGTACAGGGTGATTTACCATGACATCTTTTATGACCTCTGACAGACCTAGCCTGAACTGCCCACACAATGCTGGGTCATTCCAGCGAGAATCCACTGCCCAGCGTCGGAACTCCGAGCAATATTCTTCTGCCAGTCTTCGCAGTTGCCCCTCGGTCTGGGTCATCATACAGGATCTCCATGGCCTTGAAGAATTCCTCGACAGATTGGCGGGCGTAATCCTGAGGGGAGAGGCTAAAAGCCCAGGATTGGGGATCCCCATGCAGAAGGGAGATGAGAAGTCCCACCCGTTGCTCCTGGGAGCCGGAAGCATAAGGGCGAAGCTGAAAATAGAGCTTACAGGCATCCCGGAAATTGGCAAATTTACTTCGGTCCCCCGAAAACTTCTCTGGAAGGGGAATCTTGGGTTCAACCGGAAAGGCGGCTATTGTCCCCTGGGGCACAGAGGGTGCAGGAGCTGGACGGTTCTCCTGAGCCGCCACTCGAAGTGCCAGGTGCTCCACTGCCGTGGTCAGGGCCTGCACCTGTTCCAAAATTTGGTCCATTTATGGGGCCCGTGATAATGTGATGCCCAGCGGGACACCAGCCTTCTGTAAGCAGGCAGCCCCCAATCTCCACCGCCGCTTCTGCCTATAGTCAAGCCCCCGTTTGCCGGGACGCTAGGTACGCCTCACCGGACACGGTTGCCCCCAGGTCTTAATAGGCGCAAAGGATGGCTGCTTACGGTGAAGGCCGATGAACCACGAGGGTATCCCAAAGCCGAGGTCGTTCACAGGTAGTCAATCCGGAGGGTGCGTCAGAGTACAGGGGTGAGACAGGTGCGTAGTCAGGGGTAGCCAAAGTGTCAAGCCGGGAGATCGCAGGGTATCCAGAGGGGCAGGCAGGTTCGTGGTCAGACAAAGCAGAGGTCGGTACAGGCAGCAGACAGGAATGGTCGATCAAGCCGGGTAGGAACCAGATACCAACTAACAGAATCACACCCTAATCACAAGCGACTATCACGGGCACTGAGTGCTGGGCTGACTCCATATTTATTGGGGAATTGACCAATGGCGACCCTGGGGGGGAGTGTATGTGCTGATTGGGGCAACTTACAACACTGTGAGTGATTGGAGGCACTATCCAGGGGCTGGTCAGTCTTGGCTGCAGGGCTGATCAGCCCCTGATTCCCATCAGGTGTGGAGCACTCTGCGCTGCCTGCCACTCACAGCACAGCGCCTCCTAGACTGCGGGACGCGCGCCTGCACAGCTAGAGAGGGGCGAGGGAGGCTGCCAGAGTGGCGCGCCGTGCTCCCAGCAGCAGGTGTGCTGCGTCGCCCTGCGGACGCTCGCCGCCGCCGCCCCCCTGGCAGAGGTAAGTTCCTTACACCTTCCTTTTGTGTTTTGATTTGCGGTGAAAATAAAGGTGATGCAAGGATTTCACTTCCTCGGGACACCGACCCATCTGCACAGCAGAATGGCGCGGCTCCTCTAATTTTCTGCTGGGTGAAAAAAGAGTTTGTATTTAAGCAAAAAATAAAACAGCAGTGTGGCCTATAGGAGTGGTTCAGGCAGCAGCGCCATGTTTTTTTTTCACACACGGGCATCCCATAAAGAGGGAGACTCAAGGGAGGTGGTTGCTCTTCTAACACTGTGTTAGCATCGCTATAGATGTCAAGTTCCTTTACCCAAGCCCTATCCATGAAATAAAATAACCTGCTCCGAAGCACACCTGTACCACTGACTTATTCATAGGATATCATGAAAGAGGGAATCCCAATAAAGAAGGGCATGGGGTGTGTTAGGAGCATTGTAATGTCCCATGTCTGCTTGCTAAACTTCTTGTCCCCCTGGACAAAGGCATGGGGGTACTGCTGGGCCTGAGCCAGCCATTTCCTGGGGGCTGGTGGGGGTGGTGAATACCTGCTCACCAGCATGATAGCTCTGCTTCCTAACCTTACGTTTGTTTTCCACAGAGATGAAGAAACTGCGGCAAACGAGGCCCCCGAATCCCCTGGACCAACAGGAACCCGTACGCCATCGCCCCAGCCTGGCACATCAAGGTAATTTTGTGGAGCTGGAGGGGGGATCTTATAGATGTGATGGGAATGGCTTAGGTCGGGAGCACCCCCTCAGCTGCAGGGATGGGACTGATGCTCATGGGGATGGATAGTGGAAAGGTAAGTAATTGCGGGCCACTGCGAGGGGCTCACACAGTGGGGCGTGCCCCAGTTTCTCTTAGTGGGTAGAGCCGGTGATCGGTCCACTCCAAAGTGTCTCCAAGTCCAGGATTTTCACTATCCCGGGTTTAGTTTCTTTAGCTATGGGCACCCCTTTATTTGGGATGCTCCCTATGTAGTGTGGATGTATTGCCCCGGCAGCATCCCAATGTGGGATGCTCCAAAATGTGTAACTCCCAGCATCGCCCATAAAAACATACTTTTTCCCAGTCCCACGGCACATACGTGGACTGGCGTTTAATGGGCATTGCACGCCATGCATGAGAGTAGCTGCATCCCCGGCTCCCTTTAGAAAATGATGCTGGGGATGCATCCAGCATGATGTACTTTGCTGTGGGGGCTTTGGCATTGTGATTTGGGATACAGATGCTGGCCCTGGAATCTCTATATAATGCAGGCCCAGCCATGTTGGGTTTTGCTCCACTTTAAGTTTAACACCGGGGTGCTGCTAGAGATCAGCCATAAACACAGTCAAATGCTTATAATAAACACGTGTGTCTCATGTATATTTCTGCTCTCATGTGAGTGACATGATGGAAAGGGTTAAAGCAGCTAGAGTCTGCAGAGCCCCAATAATCTGATACAATCAGGGGGGGTTGCCATAGTGATCCCTGCACCTGGCCCAAGTTTGATACATTGTGGGGAGAACATGCACAGGCCTAAGTCACAGAAGCTCATTTTCTGCTTCCTCAAGACACTGGAAGGACTGGTAAAACTTTTCTATTCTATTCTAGTCTATTCTATCCCTCTTGGGTTCTGTTCCACTTTGAAATGCCCAAAGTGAAAAGCCCCACCCCGGGGTTTTTTAACTATCCCTTGTTCTGACCCGTGCCCATGGGGCATCTAATTTTGGCAGGCCCCACTGCATGACACCCCTTAGATCACCTCACCAGACATGTCTCTCCTGTAATAAGCTTCTTTGGTCCTGCACATCAATGTGCGGCTGGAGAAGCTTAAAGTGGACCAAATCCCAGCACCATTGCTTCCCTCCCCATGGGGAATTCAACATCGGGATGCCCCCCTGTGTGAAACCCCCAGGTCACCTGACCAGTGCCCATGGGGCATCTTATTTTGGCAGGCCCCACTGCATGACACCCCTTAGATCACCTCACCAGACATGTCTCTCCTGTAATAAGCTTCTTTGGTCCTGCACATCAATGTGCGGCTGGAGAAGCTTAAAGTGGACCAAATCCCAGCACCATTGCTTCCCTCCCCATGGGGCATTCAACATCGGGATGCCCCCCTGTGTGAAACCCCCAGGTCACCCTTATTCTGACCAGTGCCCACGGGGCATCTAATGGCATTTTGTGTGATTAGTAATGGTCTGTTTTGTGCTCCAAATGAGTAAATAGCGTTAAAGCGGAACAACACCCTGAATTTTCACTTTTCAGGGGGTTGTTCTCCTCCATGGTGGGATCCCAAACCGGGACGCCCTACTGTGTGTATCCCCCCAGGTCACCTGACCAGTGCCCACGGGGCATCTAATGGCATTTTGTGTGATTAGTAATGGTCTGTTTTGTGCTCCAAATGAGTAAATAGCGTTAAAGCGGAACAACACCCTGAATTTTCACTTTTCAGGGGGTTGTTCTCCTCCATGGTGGGATCCCAAACCGGGACGCCCTACTGTGTGTATCCCCCCAGGTCACCTGACCAGTGCCCACGGGGCATCTAATGGCATTTTGTGTGATTAGTAATGGTCTGTTTTGTGCTCCAAATGAGTAAATAGCGTTAAAGAGGAACAACACCCTGAATTTTCACTTTTCAGGGGGTTGTTCTCCTCCATGGTGGGATCCCAAACTGGGACGCCCTACTGTGTGTATCCCCCCAGGTCACCTGACCAGTGCCCACGGGGCATCTAATGTTGGCATTTTGTGTGATTAGTAATGGTCTGTTTTGTGCTCCAAATGAGTAAATAGCGTTAAAGAGGAACAACACCCTGAATTTTCACTTTTCAGGGGGTTGTTCTCCTCCATGGTGGGATCCCAAACCGGGACGCCCTACTGTGTGTATCCCCCCAGGTCACCTGACCAGTGCCCACGGGGCATCTAATGGCATTTTGTGTGATTAGTAATGGTCTGTTTTGTGCTCCAAATGAGCAAATAGCGTTAAAGCGGAACAACACCCTGAATTTTCACTTTTCAGGGGGTTGTTCTCCTCCATGGTGGGATCCCAAACCGGGACGCCCTACTGTGTGTATCCCCCCAGGTCACCTGACCGGTGCCCACGGGGCATCTAATGGCATTTTGTGTGATTAGTAATGGTCTGTTTTGTGCTCCAAATGAGTAAATAGCGTTAAAGAGGAACAACACCCTGAATTTTCACTTTTCAGGGTGTTGTTCTCCTCCATGGTGGGATCCCAAACCGGGACGCCCTACTGTGTGTATCCCCCCAGGTCACCTGACCAGTACCCACGGGGCATCTAATGTTGGCATTTTGTGTGATTAGTATGTGGGATGCTCCAAAATGTGTAACTCCCAGCATCGCCCATAAAAACATACTTTTTCCCAGTCCCACGGCACATACGTGGACTGGCGTTTAATGGGCATTGCACGCCATGCATGAGAGTAGCTGCATCCCCGGCTCCCTTTAGAAAATGATGCTGGGGATGCATCCAGCATGATGTACTTTGCTGTGGGGGCTTTGGCATTGTGATTTGGGATACAGATGCTGGCCCTGGAATCTCTATATAATGCAGGCCCAGCCATGTTGGGTTTTGCTCCACTTTAAGTTTAACACCGGGGTGCTGCTAGAGATCAGCCATAAACACAGTCAAATGCTTATAATAAACACGTGTGTCTCATGTATATTTCTGCTCTCATGTGAGTGACATGATGGAAAGGGTTAAAGCAGCTAGAGTCTGCAGAGCCCCAATAATCTGATACAATCAGGGGGGGTTGCCATAGTGATCCCTGCACCTGGCCCAAGTTTGATACATTGTGGGGAGAACATGCACAGGCCTAAGTCACAGAAGCTCATTTTCTGCTTCCTCAAGACACTGGAAGGACTGGTAAAACTTTTCTATTCTATTCTAGTCTATTCTATCCCTCTTGGGTTCTGTTCCACTTTGAAATGCCCAAAGTGAAAAGCCCCACCCCGGGGTTTTTTAACTATCCCTTGTTCTGACCCGTGCCCATGGGGCATCTAATTTTGGCAGGCCCCACTGCATGACACCCCTTAGATCACCTCACCAGACATGTCTCTCCTGTAATAAGCTTCTTTGGTCCTGCACATCAATGTGCGGCTGGAGAAGCTTAAAGTGGACCAAATCCCAGCACCATTGCTTCCCTCCCCATGGGGAATTCAACATCGGGATGCCCCCCTGTGTGAAACCCCCAGGTCACCTGACCAGTGCCCATGGGGCATCTTATTTTGGCAGGCCCCACTGCATGACACCCCTTAGATCACCTCACCAGACATGTCTCTCCTGTAATAAGCTTCTTTGGTCCTGCACATCAATGTGCGGCTGGAGAAGCTTAAAGTGGACCAAATCCCAGCACCATTGCTTCCCTCCCCATGGGGCATTCAACATCGGGATGCCCCCCTGTGTGAAACCCCCAGGTCACCCTTATTCTGACCAGTGCCCACGGGGCATCTAATGGCATTTTGTGTGATTAGTAATGGTCTGTTTTGTGCTCCAAATGAGTAAATAGCGTTAAAGCGGAACAACACCCTGAATTTTCACTTTTCAGGGGGTTGTTCTCCTCCATGGTGGGATCCCAAACCGGGACGCCCTACTGTGTGTATCCCCCCAGGTCACCTGACCAGTGCCCACGGGGCATCTAATGGCATTTTGTGTGATTAGTAATGGTCTGTTTTGTGCTCCAAATGAGTAAATAGCGTTAAAGCGGAACAACACCCTGAATTTTCACTTTTCAGGGGGTTGTTCTCCTCCATGGTGGGATCCCAAACCGGGACGCCCTACTGTGTGTATCCCCCCAGGTCACCTGACCAGTGCCCACGGGGCATCTAATGGCATTTTGTGTGATTAGTAATGGTCTGTTTTGTGCTCCAAATGAGTAAATAGCGTTAAAGAGGAACAACACCCTGAATTTTCACTTTTCAGGGGGTTGTTCTCCTCCATGGTGGGATCCCAAACTGGGACGCCCTACTGTGTGTATCCCCCCAGGTCACCTGACCAGTGCCCACGGGGCATCTAATGTTGGCATTTTGTGTGATTAGTAATGGTCTGTTTTGTGCTCCAAATGAGTAAATAGCGTTAAAGAGGAACAACACCCTGAATTTTCACTTTTCAGGGGGTTGTTCTCCTCCATGGTGGGATCCCAAACCGGGACGCCCTACTGTGTGTATCCCCCCAGGTCACCTGACCGGTGCCCACGGGGCATCTAATGGCATTTTGTGTGATTAGTAATGGTCTGTTTTGTGCTCCAAATGAGCAAATAGCGTTAAAGCGGAACAACACCCTGAATTTTCACTTTTCAGGGGGTTGTTCTCCTCCATGGTGGGATCCCAAACCGGGACGCCCTACTGTGTGTATCCCCCCAGGTCACCTGACCGGTGCCCACGGGGCATCTAATGGCATTTTGTGTGATTAGTAATGGTCTGTTTTGTGCTCCAAATGAGTAAATAGCGTTAAAGAGGAACAACACCCTGAATTTTCACTTTTCAGGGTGTTGTTCTCCTCCATGGTGGGATCCCAAACCGGGACGCCCTACTGTGTGTATCCCCCCCAGGTCACCTGACCAGTACCCACGGGGCATCTAATGTTGGCATTTTGTGTGATTAGTATGTGGGATGCTCCAAAATGTGTAACTCCCAGCATCGCCCATAAAAACATACTTTTTCCCAGTCCCACGGCACATACGTGGACTGGCGTTTAATGGGCATTGCACGCCATGCATGAGAGTAGCTGCATCCCCGGCTCCCTTTAGAAAATGATGCTGGGGATGCATCCAGCATGATGTACTTTGCTGTGGGGGCTTTGGCATTGTGATTTGGGATACAGATGCTGGCCCTGGAATCTCTATATAATGCAGGCCCAGCCATGTTGGGTTTTGCTCCACTTTAAGTTTAACACCGGGGTGCTGCTAGAGATCAGCCATAAACACAGTCAAATGCTTATAATAAACACGTGTGTCTCATGTATATTTCTGCTCTCATGTGAGTGACATGATGGAAAGGGTTAAAGCAGCTAGAGTCTGCAGAGCCCCAATAATCTGATACAATCAGGGGGGGTTGCCATAGTGATCCCTGCACCTGGCCCAAGTTTGATACATTGTGGGGAGAACATGCACAGGCCTAAGTCACAGAAGCTCATTTTCTGCTTCCTCAAGACACTGGAAGGACTGGTAAAACTTTTCTATTCTATTCTAGTCTATTCTATCCCTCTTGGGTTCTGTTCCACTTTGAAATGCCCAAAGTGAAAAGCCCCACCCCGGGGTTTTTTAACTATCCCTTGTTCTGACCCGTGCCCATGGGGCATCTAATTTTGGCAGGCCCCACTGCATGACACCCCTTAGATCACCTCACCAGACATGTCTCTCCTGTAATAAGCTTCTTTGGTCCTGCACATCAATGTGCGGCTGGAGAAGCTTAAAGTGGACCAAATCCCAGCACCATTGCTTCCCTCCCCATGGGGAATTCAACATCGGGATGCCCCCCTGTGTAAAACCCCCAGGTCACCTGACCAGTGCCCATGGGGCATCTTATTTTGGCAGGCCCCACTGCATGACACCCCTTAGATCACCTCACCAGACATGTCTCTCCTGTAATAAGCTTCTTTGGTCCTGCACATCAATGTGCGGCTGGAGAAGCTTAAAGTGGACCAAATCCCAGCACCATTGCTTCCCTCCCCATGGGGCATTCAACATCGGGATGCCCCCCTGTGTGAAACCCCCAGGTCACCCTTATTCTGACCAGTGCCCACGGGGCATCTAATGGCATTTTGTGTGATTAGTAATGGTCTGTTTTGTGCTCCAAATGAGTAAATAGCGTTAAAGCGGAACAACACCCTGAATTTTCACTTTTCAGGGGGTTGTTCTCCTCCATGGTGGGATCCCAAACCGGGACGCCCTACTGTGTGTATCCCCCCAGGTCACCTGACCAGTGCCCACGGGGCATCTAATGGCATTTTGTGTGATTAGTAATGGTCTGTTTTGTGCTCCAAATGAGTAAATAGCGTTAAAGCGGAACAACACCCTGAATTTTCACTTTTCAGGGGGTTGTTCTCCTCCATGGTGGGATCCCAAACCGGGACGCCCTACTGTGTGTATCCCCCCAGGTCACCTGACCAGTGCCCACGGGGCATCTAATGGCATTTTGTGTGATTAGTAATGGTCTGTTTTGTGCTCCAAATGAGTAAATAGCGTTAAAGAGGAACAACACCCTGAATTTTCACTTTTCAGGGGGTTGTTCTCCTCCATGGTGGGATCCCAAACTGGGACGCCCTACTGTGTGTATCCCCCCAGGTCACCTGACCAGTGCCCACGGGGCATCTAATGTTGGCATTTTGTGTGATTAGTAATGGTCTGTTTTGTGCTCCAAATGAGTAAATAGCGTTAAAGAGGAACAACACCCTGAATTTTCACTTTTCAGGGGGTTGTTCTCCTCCATGGTGGGATCCCAAACCGGGACGCCCTACTGTGTGTATCCCCCCAGGTCACCTGACCGGTGCCCACGGGGCATCTAATGGCATTTTGTGTGATTAGTAATGGTCTGTTTTGTGCTCCAAATGAGCAAATAGCGTTAAAGCGGAACAACACCCTGAATTTTCACTTTTCAGGGGGTTGTTCTCCTCCATGGTGGGATCCCAAACCGGGACGCCCTACTGTGTGTATCCCCCCAGGTCACCTGACCGGTGCCCACGGGGCATCTAATGGCATTTTGTGTGATTAGTAATGGTCTGTTTTGTGCTCCAAATGAGTAAATAGCGTTAAAGAGGAACAACACCCTGAATTTTCACTTTTCAGGGTGTTGTTCTCCTCCATGGTGGGATCCCAAACCGGGACGCCCTACTGTGTGTATCCCCCCCAGGTCACCTGACCAGTACCCACGGGGCATCTAATGTTGGCATTTTGTGTGATTAGTATGTGGGATGCTCCAAAATGTGTAACTCCCAGCATCGCCCATAAAAACATACTTTTTCCCAGTCCCACGGCACATACGTGGACTGGCGTTTAATGGGCATTGCACGCCATGCATGAGAGTAGCTGCATCCCCGGCTCCCTTTAGAAAATGATGCTGGGGATGCATCCAGCATGATGTACTTTGCTGTGGGGGCTTTGGCATTGTGATTTGGGATACAGATGCTGGCCCTGGAATCTCTATATAATGCAGGCCCAGCCATGTTGGGTTTTGCTCCACTTTAAGTTTAACACCGGGGTGCTGCTAGAGATCAGCCATAAACACAGTCAAATGCTTATAATAAACACGTGTGTCTCATGTATATTTCTGCTCTCATGTGAGTGACATGATGGAAAGGGTTAAAGCAGCTAGAGTCTGCAGAGCCCCAATAATCTGATACAATCAGGGGGGGTTGCCATAGTGATCCCTGCACCTGGCCCAAGTTTGATACATTGTGGGGAGAACATGCACAGGCCTAAGTCACAGAAGCTCATTTTCTGCTTCCTCAAGACACTGGAAGGACTGGTAAAACTTTTCTATTCTATTCTAGTCTATTCTATCCCTCTTGGGTTCTGTTCCACTTTGAAATGCCCAAAGTGAAAAGCCCCACCCCGGGGTTTTTTAACTATCCCTTGTTCTGACCCGTGCCCATGGGGCATCTAATTTTGGCAGGCCCCACTGCATGACACCCCTTAGATCACCTCACCAGACATGTCTCTCCTGTAATAAGCTTCTTTGGTCCTGCACATCAATGTGCGGCTGGAGAAGCTTAAAGTGGACCAAATCCCAGCACCATTGCTTCCCTCCCCATGGGGAATTCAACATCGGGATGCCCCCCTGTGTGAAACCCCCAGGTCACCCTTATTCTGACCAGTGCCCACGGGGCATCTAATGGCATTTTGTGTGATTAGTAATGGTCTGTTTTGTGCTCCAAATGAGTAAATAGCGTTAAAGCGGAACAACACCCTGAATTTTCACTTTTCAGGGGGTTGTTCTCCTCCATGGTGGGATCCCAAACCGGGACGCCCTACTGTGTGTATCCCCCCAGGTCACCTGACCAGTGCCCACGGGGCATCTAATGGCATTTTGTGTGATTAGTAATGGTCTGTTTTGTGCTCCAAATGAGTAAATAGCGTTAAAGCGGAACAACACCCTGAATTTTCACTTTTCAGGGGGTTGTTCTCCTCCATGGTGGGATCCCAAACCGGGACGCCCTACTGTGTGTATCCCCCCAGGTCACCTGACCAGTGCCCACGGGGCATCTAATGTTGGCATTTTGTGTGATTAGTAATGGTCTGTTTTGTGCTCCAAATGAGTAAATAGCGTTAAAGCGGAACAACACCCTGAATTTTCACTTTTCAGGGGGTTGTTCTCCTCCATGGTGGGATCCCAAACCGGGACGCCCTACTGTGTGTATCCCCCCAGGTCACCTGACCAGTGCCCACGGGGCATCTAATGGCATTTTGTGTGATTAGTAATGGTCTGTTTTGTGCTCCAAATGAGTAAATAGCGTTAAAGAGGAACAACACCCTGAATTTTCACTTTTCAGGGGGTTGTTCTCCTCCATGGTGGGATCCCAAACCGGGACGCCCTACTGTGTGTATCCCCCCAGGTCACCTGACCAGTGCCCACGGGGCATCTAATGGCATTTTGTGTGATTAGTAATGGTCTGTTTTGTGCTCCAAATGAGTAAATAGCGTTAAAGAGGAACAACACCCTGAATTTTCACTTTTCAGGGGGTTGTTCTCCTCCATGGTGGGATCCCAAACTGGGACGCCCTACTGTGTGTATCCCCCCAGGTCACCTGACCAGTGCCCACGGGGCATCTAATGTTGGCATTTTGTGTGATTAGTAATGGTCTGTTTTGTGCTCCAAATGAGTAAATAGCGTTAAAGAGGAACAACACCCTGAATTTTCACTTTTCAGGGGGTTGTTCTCCTCCATGGTGGGATCCCAAACTGGGACGCCCTACTGTGTGTATCCCCCCAGGTCACCTGACCAGTGCCCACGGGGCATCTAATGGCATTTTGTGTGATTAGTAATGGTCTGTTTTGTGCTCCAAATGAGTAAATAGCGTTAAAGAGGAACAACACCCTGAATTTTCACTTTTCAGGGTGTTGTTCTCCTCCATGGTGGGATCCCAAACCGGGACGCCCTACTGTGTGTATCCCCCCAGGTCACCTGACCAGTGCCCACGGGGCATCTAATGGCATTTTGTGTGATTAGTAATGGTCTGTTTTGTGCTCCAAATGAGTAAATAGCGTTAAAGAGGAACAACACCCTGAATTTTCACTTTTCAGGGGGTTGTTCTCCTCCATGGTGGGATCCCAAACCGGGACGCCCTACTGTGTGTATCCCCCCAGGTCACCTGACCAGTGCCCACGGGGCATCTAATGGCATTTTGTGTGATTAGTAATGGTCTGTTTTGTGCTCCAAATGAGCAAATAGCGTTAAAGCGGAACAACACCCTGAATTTTCACTTTTCAGGGGGTTGTTCTCCTCCATGGTGGGATCCCAAACCGGGACGCCCTACTGTGTGTATCCCCCCAGGTCACCTGACCGGTGCCCACGGGGCATCTAATGGCATTTTGTGTGATTAGTAATGGTCTGTTTTGTGCTCCAAATGAGTAAATAGCGTTAAAGAGGAACAACACCCTGAATTTTCACTTTTCAGGGTGTTGTTCTCCTCCATGGTGGGATCCCAAACCGGGACGCCCTACTGTGTGTATCCCCCCAGGTCACCTGACCAGTACCCACGGGGCATCTAATGTTGGCATTTTGTGTGATTAGTATGTGGGATGCTCCAAAATGTGTAACTCCCAGCATCGCCCATAAAAACATACTTTTTCCCAGTCCCACGGCACATACGTGGACTGGCGTTTAATGGGCATTGCACGCCATGCATGAGAGTAGCTGCATCCCCGGCTCCCTTTAGAAAATGATGCTGGGGATGCATCCAGCATGATGTACTTTGCTGTGGGGGCTTTGGCATTGTGATTTGGGATACAGATGCTGGCCCTGGAATCTCTATATAATGCAGGCCCAGCCATGTTGGGTTTTGCTCCACTTTAAGTTTAACACCGGGGTGCTGCTAGAGATCAGCCATAAACACAGTCAAATGCTTATAATAAACACGTGTGTCTCATGTATATTTCTGCTCTCATGTGAGTGACATGATGGAAAGGGTTAAAGCAGCTAGAGTCTGCAGAGCCCCAATAATCTGATACAATCAGGGGGGGTTGCCATAGTGATCCCTGCACCTGGCCCAAGTTTGATACATTGTGGGGAGAACATGCACAGGCCTAAGTCACAGAAGCTCATTTTCTGCTTCCTCAAGACACTGGAAGGACTGGTAAAACTTTTCTATTCTATTCTAGTCTATTCTATCCCTCTTGGGTTCTGTTCCACTTTGAAATGCCCAAAGTGAAAAGCCCCACCCCGGGGTTTTTTAACTATCCCTTGTTCTGACCCGTGCCCATGGGGCATCTAATTTTGGCAGGCCCCACTGCATGACACCCCTTAGATCACCTCACCAGACATGTCTCTCCTGTAATAAGCTTCTTTGGTCCTGCACATCAATGTGCGGCTGGAGAAGCTTAAAGTGGACCAAATCCCAGCACCATTGCTTCCCTCCCCATGGGGAATTCAACATCGGGATGCCCCCCTGTGTAAAACCCCCAGGTCACCTGACCAGTGCCCATGGGGCATCTTATTTTGGCAGGCCCCACTGCATGACACCCCTTAGATCACCTCACCA
Organism: Gastrophryne carolinensis; assembly: GCA_027917425.1. Classification (NCBI taxonomy): domain Eukaryota; kingdom Metazoa; phylum Chordata; class Amphibia; order Anura; family Microhylidae; genus Gastrophryne; species Gastrophryne carolinensis. Next base: position 16,494,752 of record CM051236.1, read on the forward strand.
GACATGTCTCTCCTGTAATAAGCTTCTTTGGTCCTGCACATCAATGTGCGGCTGGAGAAGCTTAAAGTGGACCAAATCCCAGCACCATTGCTTCCCTCCCCATGGGGCATTCAACATCGGGATGCCCCCCTGTGTGAAACCCCCAGGTCACCCTTATTCTGACCAGTGCCCACGGGGCATCTAATGGCATTTTGTGTGATTAGTAATGGTCTGTTTTGTGCTCCAAATGAGTAAATAGCGTTAAAGCGGAACAACACCCTGAATTTTCACTTTTCAGGGGGTTGTTCTCCTCCATGGTGGGATCCCAAACCGGGACGCCCTACTGTGTGTATCCCCCCAGGTCACCTGACCAGTGCCCACGGGGCATCTAATGTTGGCATTTTGTGTGATTAGTAATGGTCTGTTTTGTGCTCCAAATGAGTAAATAGCGTTAAAGAGGAACAACACCCTGAATTTTCACTTTTCAGGGGGTTGTTCTCCTCCATGGTGGGATCCCAAACCGGGACGCCCTACTGTGTGTATCCCCCCAGGTCACCTGACCAGTGCCCACGGGGCATCTAATGGCATTTTGTGTGATTAGTAATGGTCTGTTTTGTGCTCCAAATGAGTAAATAGCGTTAAAGAGGAACAACACCCTGAATTTTCACTTTTCAGGGGGTTGTTCTCCTCCATGGTGGGATCCCAAACTGGGACGCCCTACTGTGTGTATCCCCCCAGGTCACCTGACCAGTGCCCACGGGGCATCTAATGTTGGCATTTTGTGTGATTAGTAATGGTCTGTTTTGTGCTCCAAATGAGTAAATAGCGTTAAAGAGGAACAACACCCTGAATTTTCACTTTTCAGGGGGTTGTTCTCCTCCATGGTGGGATCCCAAACCGGGACGCCCTACTGTGTGTATCCCCCCAGGTCACCTGACCAGTGCCCACGGGGCATCTAATGGCATTTTGTGTGATTAGTAATGGTCTGTTTTGTGCTCCAAATGAGTAAATAGCGTTAAAGAGGAACAACACCCTGAATTTTCACTTTTCAGGGGGTTGTTCTCCTCCATGGTGGGATCCCAAACCGGGACGCCCTACTGTGTGTATCCCCCCAGGTCACCTGACCAGTGCCCACGGGGCATCTAATGGCATTTTGTGTGATTAGTAATGGTCTGTTTTGTGCTCCAAATGAGTAAATAGCGTTAAAGAGGAACAACACCCTGAATTTTCACTTTTCAGGGGGTTGTTCTCCTCCATGGTGGGATCCCAAACTGGGACGCCCTACTGTGTGTATCCCCCCAGGTCACCTGACCAGTGCCCACGGGGCATCTAATGTTGGCATTTTGTGTGATTAGTAATGGTCTGTTTTGTGCTCCAAATGAGTAAATAGCGTTAAAGAGGAACAACACCCTGAATTTTCACTTTTCAGGGGGTTGTTCTCCTCCATGGTGGGATCCCAAACCGGGACGCCCTACTGTGTGTATCCCCCCAGGTCACCTGACCAGTGCCCACGGGGCATCTAATGGCATTTTGTGTGATTAGTAATGGTCTGTTTTGTGCTCCAAATGAGTAAATAGCGTTAAAGAGGAACAACACCCTGAATTTTCACTTTTCAGGGGGTTGTTCTCCTCCATGGTGGGATCCCAAACCGGGACGCCCTACTGTGTGTATCCCCCCAGGTCACCTGACCAGTGCCCACGGGGCATCTAATGGCATTTTGTGTGATTAGTAATGGTCTGTTTTGTGCTCCAAATGAGTAAATAGCGTTAAAGAGGAACAACACCCTGAATTTTCACTTTTCAGGGGGTTGTTCTCCTCCATGGTGGGATCCCAAACCGGGACGCCCTACTGTGTGTATCCCCCCAGGTCACCTGACCAGTGCCCACGGGGCATCTAATGTTGGCATTTTGTGTGATTAGTAATGGTCTGTTTTGTGCTCCAAATGAGTAAATAGCGTTAAAGCGGAACAACCCCCTGAATTTTCACTTTTCAGGGGGTTGTTCTCTTCCAGGGTTGGATCCCAAACCGGGACGCCCTACTGTGTGTATCCCCCCAGGTCACCTGACCAGTGCCCACGGGGCATCTAATGTTGGCATTTTGTGTGATTAGTAATGGTCTGTTTTGTGCTCCAAATGAGTAAATAGCGTTAAAGAGGAACAACACCCTGAATTTTCACTTTTCAGGGTGTTGTTCTCCTCCATGGTGGGATCCCAAACCGGGACGCCCTACTGTGTGTATCCCCCCAGGTCACCTGACCAGTGCCCACGGGGCATCTAATGTTGGCATTTTGTGTGATTAGTAATGGTCTGTTTTGTGCTCCAAATGAGTAAATAGCGTTAAAGCGGAACAACCCCCTGAATTTTCACTTTTCAGGGGGTTGTTCTCTTCCAGGGTGGGATCCCAAACCGGGACGCCCTACTGTGTGTATCCCCCCAGGTCACCTGACCAGTGCCCACGGGGCATCTAATGTTGGCATTTTGTGTGATTAGTAATGGTCTGTTTTGTGCTCCAAATGAGTAAATAGCGTTAAAGCGGAACAACCCCCTGAATTTTCACTTTTCAGGGGGTTGTTCTCTTCCAGGGTGGGATCCCAAACCGGGACGCCCTACTGTGTGTATCCCCCCAGGTCACCTGACCAGTGCCCACGGAGCATCTAATGTTGGCATGCCCCGCTGCATGACACCCCATGTACAAACCTCACCAGACACCAGAACCTAACCAGCTTCATGCACATCAATGTGCGGCTGGAGAAGCTTAACATGGACCAAATCCCAGCACAATCGGCCCTGGAATTTACAAGATTCCCTGGCCGATGGATTCTCTCCCCCAGGCATCCAATATTGGGATGCCCCACTGTGTGAAACCCCCAGGTCACCCCATTCACTTGCCTTGCTTCCCAGGCCAATGGCGCTTACGCAAGCCATGGCTGCGTCACAGCTATCCCTCTAGCAGGGCGCGTGCCCTCACCAGGGATTTGTGAATGGCCGACATGGGCACGCTTCCTGTTAGAGGGAAGCGGGGGATGCGGCTGCCAGCGTGCTCGGAGTCGCTTTCCTTGGATGTTGTGATGTCAGCGGCGACGAGCGGCTGCACATGTGCCCTAGGAGCGGGAAGAGGTGAGTAGAGATTGACAATCCGGGGGGTTGAATCTTTAATTTTCCAGTGCCGGCATTCTTGGGTTTTGTTCTACTATAAATCCCCATTTTTGGGACACTTTAAACTTTCCTGTGTTTGGTCTTTTGTCCTGGGGTCCAGACAATAGTCCGCCAGGAGCAAAGAATTCTCCGTGTCCATCACAATCATGGCTACACTTCCTTGTAGTTTCTCCAGCCGCACATTAATATCCAGACAGAAAAAGCTCATTGTAGGAGAGCCGCGGCCTGGAACATGGAGGAGTTATGTGTAGCCACCCATCTGGGAGTTTCACCAAATACTGATTTAGGCTGCCCTACTATGTCTACCCCTGGAGATAGAGGTATTGAAAGGCTTGGCAGTTCCTGATCACCAATGTCAGAGCTCTGCTCGCTAACCTTAACATTCATTTCCACAGAGATGAAGAAACTGCGGCAGAAGAGGCCCCCAAATCCCGTGGCCCATCACGAATCCGTGGCCCTCGCCCCCAGCCTGGCAGAGCAAGGTAATTTAGTGTAGCAGTTTAGGGGGGGGGGGGGGGGGGGGCTCTATTTCTGACTTTCTGCCTGCTAAGTCAATACGTTCTATGTTTTCTGCAGACGTCGACAAGTAATATCAAGTGAAGAAGACAACGGTGAATCATCCGCGGCGGAATTCGACAGCGACGATAATGTGTACCGGCAATCAAGGTGCGTAGATACTTGGCTCTGTGTAACATAACCCTAAACAGCCAGCCCTGGAATCTCCAAGATTCCTTATATGGCCACTAGCCTTCCCCTGAGGCCGCCTCTTGTTCTCCTCATTGATACAAATCAGAGCTGTTTGCCCAGTGATTTAGTTATGGCAATGGGTTCCGATTGGACTAGAGCCCGTGCGTGCACCTTTCGACCGTAAAGAAGTGAGTTATGGGAGATCTGGGGCCATGGCAAAATAGGGATGCCTCCGGTGCACAGAACAGAACAAGGGATAGTTAAAATCAGGGGTCGTGTCCCACTTTGCAAAAATTCCCTTGCCCTCAGCTGATGTGTGCAGAAATTGGCAGTCGTGCACATAAAACTGGACCAAAACCCATGATTGTTGATCCCCTTGATTGCGTGAGCTGTGGCCGCATCCTCGCTATCCCTCTAGCAGTGCGCGTGCCTCCTGCAGGCAAGAGCAACACCCTGGACCATCAAAATAATAAAAAGACTATCCCAGAAAGTAGTCCACCAGCACAATTGTCCGCAGGAAAAGCTAAACAATATCCTAGAGTCTCATAGACTCCAGGGCCGGTTTTGGTCCTCTGGGGTGCTACTAGAGCCCTGCAAAATAGCATACATACAGGGCTTGCCACGGTGACTCCCCCACCCTGCCCAAGTTTTAAACCTTATGGAGGGAATGTGATTTCAAGCTGCTCATCTTGTGCTTTTCTTCAACCTCTAAGCGGACCAAAAACGGACCTAGTGTTTATAAGACGCTAGGTGTGATTAAGCATGCACACACCTAGTGGAGGCATCTCATGTATGGTTCTACTGCTCCGCGTGGCCACGTAACTGAATTGCTGCTGGGCTCAGCCCCACAGCTGAGAGATGCAAAGAATTCTCCGTGTCCATCACAATCATGGCTACACTTCCTTGTAGTTTCTCCAGCCGCACATTAATATCCAGCCAGAAAAAGCTCATTGTAGGAGAGCCGCGGCCTGGAACATGACTGAGTTATGTGTAGCCACCCATCTGGCAGTTTCACCAAATACTGATTTAGGCCCGACTATGTCTACCCCTGGAGATAGAGGTATGGAAAGGCTTGGCAGTTCCTGGGGGGGGGGGAGATACCTGATCACCAATGTCACAACTCTGCTCGCTAACCTTAACATTCATTTCCACAGAGATGAAGAAACTGCGGCAGAAGAGGCCCCCAAATCCCGTGGCCCTCGCCCCCAGCCTGGCAGAGCAAGGTAATTTAGTGTAGCAGTTTGGGGGGGGGGGGGGCTCTATTTCTGACTTTCTGCCTGCTAAGTCAATATGTTTTATGTTTTCTGCAGACGTCGACAAGTAATATCAAGTGAAGAAGACAACGGTGAATCATCCGCGGAGGAATTGGACAGCGAAGATAATGTGTACTGGCAATCAAGGTGCGTAGATTCTTGGCTCTGTGTAACATAACCCTAAACAGCCAGCCCTGGAATCTGCAAGATTCCTTGGATAGCCGCTACCTTTTCCCTGAGGCATTCCTTCTTTGGAATGCCGCCGCTTTTTCTCCCCATTGATTTAAATCAGAGCTGTTTGCTGAATGACTTACTTATGAGTTATGGCAAAGGGCTCCGATTGGACTAGAGCCGTGCATTCACCTTTCAACTGGGGGGTTCACACAGTGGGGCATGGCAAAATAGGGACGCCCCCGGTGTGCAGAACAGAACAAGGGATAGTTAAAATTAGGCGTCTTGTCCCACTTTGCAAAAATCCCCTGGCCCTCAGCTGATGTGTGAGGAAATTGGCAGTCGTGCACATAAAACTGGACCAAAACCCATGACGGTTGATTCCCTCCGGAGCATCCAAAATCGGTACGTTCCACTGTGTGAAACCCTCCCCAGGTCTCTCAATGCACTTACCTTGCTTGCCAGTCTGAGCGCGCATGCACGAGCCGCGGGCGCATCCCCGCTATCCCTCTAGCAGGACACGTGCCCACAGCAGGCATTTGTGATTGGCTGGCGCGGGCACGCTCCCTGTTAGCGGGAAGTGATGGGTATGGCTGCCAGCGCTCTCGAACTGAAGGTTTAGACAATGTAATGTCAGCGGATCGGTGTGCCCTGGGGGAGAAGGACAAAACCCAGGATTTTGACTATCCCCCCACTTTAACATTCATTTTCTTCTTTTTTTTGTTTATTTATTTTTTTTTAAGAATAACATTGTCCCCGGAAAGGAGGGAAGTTATGACCAGATCCAAGAAGCAGCATGAAGGAGGAGGAGGAGGAGACTCACCCAGGTCAGTATATCACTCCATTCATTCCTAAAATAAAATCACTAAAATCACCAATGGGCCACTATAACCATAAGTAACCCGTCTTATTCCTTTTCTTCAAAGGGCAAAACGTGGCAGAGAGACGCCAAGAGCGAGCAACAGGCCTGTTGCGACCAAGAAATCACCGGCAGTGAATCGGCGGAGGCGTCTGAAAAAATAACAGTATTTTATTTTTTTTTTTATCAGAAATGAATTCTTCCATGTTTTTTCACCACGTGAGCAAGTACGGCAAACCACAGTTGTCCCCAGATATGTCTGACCATTATAGAATCTTATAGATTCCCGGGCCGATCACCCGAGGGTGATGGTCCACTTTAATAACCTTGCCCCACAATCCATTTGAGTGACCCTTCCCCTATGGCCAGCGGTAAATGGTCCGTGGCCGACACCTGCCATATATTTGTATGTCATGAGGCCCTTGTTCCATTAGGCATGTGGAGGACATCTGTGCTCATGCTCTCCACTCACATGCAGGGAAATTGTGAGCGCTGCACCCTCATGATGCTGCAGGCAGGACATACTAGCATACTATGGGTGCTGCACCCTCATGATGCTGCAGGCAGGGCATACTAGCATACTATGGGTGCTGCACCCTCATGATGCTGCAGGCAGGGCATACTAGCATACTATGGGTGCTGCACCCTCATGATGCTGCAGGCAGGGCATACTAGCATACTATGGGTGCTGCACCCTCATGATGCTGCAGGCAGGGCATACTAGCATACTATGGGTGCTGCACCCTCATGATGCTGCAGGCAGGGCATACTAGCATACTATGGGCGCTGCAGCCTCATGATGCTGCAGGCAGGGCATACTAGCATACTATGGGTGCTGCACCCTCATGATGCTGCAGGCAGGGCATACTAGCATACTATGGGTGCTGCACCCTCATGATGCTGCAGGCAGGGCATACTAGCATACTATGGGTGCTGCACCCTCATGATGCTGCAGGCAGGGCATACTAGCATACTATGGGTGCTGCACCCTCATGATGCTGCAGGCAGGGCATACTAGCATACTATGGGTGCTGCACCCTCATGATGCTGCAGGCAGGGCATACTAGCATACTATGGGTGCTGCACCCTCATGATGCTGCAGGCAGGGCATACTAGCATACTATGGGTGCTGCACCCTCATGATGCTGCAGGCAGGACATACTAGCATACTATGGGTGCTGCACCCTCATGATGCTGCAGGCAGGGCATACTAGCATACTATGGGTGCTGCACCCTCATGATGCTGCAGGCAGGGCATACTAGCATACTATGGGTGCTGCACCCTCATGATGCTGCAGGCAGGGCATACTAGCATACTATGGGTGCTGCACCCTCATGATGCTGCAGGCAGGACATACTAGCATACTATGGGTGCTGCACCCTCATGATGCTGCAGGCAGGGCATACTAGCATACTATGGGTGCTGCACCCTCATGATGCTGCAGGCAGGACATACTAGCATACTATGGGTGCTGCACCCTCATGATGCTGCAGGCAGGGCATACTAGCATACTATGGGTGCTGCACCCTCATGATGCTGCAGGCAGGGCATACTAGCATACTATGGGTGCTGCACCCTCATGATGCTGCAGGCAGGGCATACTAGCATACTATGGGTGCTGCACCCTCATGATGCTGCAGGCAGGGCATACTAGCATACTATGGGTGCTGCACCCTCATGATGCTGCAGGCAGGGCATACTAGCATACTATGGGTGCTGCACCCTCATGATGCTGCAGGCAGGGCATACTAGCATACTATGGGTGCTGCACCCTCATGATGCTGCAGGCAGGGCATACTAGCATACTATGGGTGCTGCACCCTCATGATGCTGCAGGCAGGGCATACTAGCATACTATGGGTGCTGCACCCTCATGATGCTGCAGGCAGGGCATACTAGCATACTATGGGTGCTGCACCCTCATGATGCTGCAGGCAGGGCATACTAGCATACTATGGGTGCTGCACCCTCATGATGCTGCAGGCAGGGCATACTAGCATACTATGGGTGCTGCACCCTCATGATGCTGCAGGCAGGGCATACTAGCATACTATGGGTGCTGCACCCTCATGATGCTGCAGGCAGGGCATACTAGCATACTATGGGTGCTGCACCCTCATGATGCTGCAGGCAGGGCATACTAGCATACTATGGGTGCTGCACCCTCATGATGCTGCAGGCAGGGCATACTAGCATACTATGGGTGCTGCACCCTCATGATGCTGCAGGCAGGGCATACTAGCATACTATGGGTGCTGCACCCTCATGATGCTGCAGGCAGGGCATACTAGCATACTATGGGTGCTGCACCCTCATGATGCTGCAGGCAGGACATACTAGCATACTATGGGTGCTGCACCCTCATGATGCTGCAGGCAGGGCATACTAGCATACTATGGGTGCTGCACCCTCATGATGCTGCAGGCAGGGCATACTAGCATACTATGGGTGCTGCACCCTCATGATGCTGCAGGCAGGGCATACTAGCATACTATGGGTGCTGCACCCTCATGATGCTGCAGGCAGGGCATACTAGCATACTATGGGTGCTACACCCTCATGATGCTGCAGGCAGGGCATACTAGCATACTATGGGTGCTGCACCCTCATGATGCTGCAGGCAGGGCATACTAGCATACTATGGGTGCTGCACCCTCATGATGCTGCAGGCAGGGCATACTAGCATACTATGGGTGCTGCACCCTCATGATGCTGCAGGCAGGGCATACTAGCATACTATGGGTGCTGCACCCTCATGATGCTGCAGGCAGGGCATACTAGCATACTATGGGTGCTGCACCCTCATGATGCTGCAGGCAGGGCATACTAGCATACTATGGGTGCTGCACCCTCATGATGCTGCAGGCAGGGCATACTAGCATACTATGGGTGCTGCACCCTCATGATGCTGCAGGCAGGGCATACTAGCATACTATGGGTGCTGCACCCTCATGATGCTGCAGGCAGGGCATACTAGCATACTATGGGTGCTGCACCCTCATGATGCTGCAGGCAGGGCATACTAGCATACTATGGGTGCTGCACCCTCATGATGCTGCAGGCAGGGCATACTAGCATACTATGGGTGCTGCACCCTCATGATGCTGCAGGCAGGGCATACTAGCATACTATGGGTGCTGCACCCTCATGATGCTGCAGGCAGGGCATACTAGCATACTATGGGTGCTGCACCCCCATGATGCTGCAGGCAGGGCATACTAGCATACTATGGGCAGCGTTTCACAGGCGGATTCGAGGAACTCACCTGAAAGCGCTAGAACTCCACATCAACGCTGGTGTGAAACCACCTTTAGGGCAATGGTTTATTGTCTCTGTTGCTCATGGTTCTAGCCACATTTTGTGTGGTGTTTTTTTTTTTTTTTTTTTTTTTCACTGCTAACCCTTTGCGAATTGATAAGGGGTCCATGAGACCACTATACCAGTTCACAGGGCTCTGGGTCTGGCAAGTCACACCCCCCCCCAAAAAAATAGGGTTCCTATGTCATTTTTTTTTTTTTTTTTTTTTAATTAACCCCATGTTACCTTTCACCTAGCAGGTATAAAAGGCTTCCAGCAGCAGCAGGAAAGCTAAAGCTAAAGTAATCAGCAATCTGTCATTCATAGGTGCGGGCCTACTAGGATTTAGCCCGGTAAGCCCTATAGGGCCAGAACCACTTTGCAGGCAAACCACGTGGGGTGGCATCAATAAAATTTCAGGGTAAACAGGTCAAACCTTTTCCTGAAGAAACAACCCAATTTCAGATATAAAATCCCTTACAAAGTCAATTTACCCATTCCAGATTTTCTGATCCCCTTGTAGGTCACCCCGAGAAGGGCCAAGCATTATACCCCAGGGCTCTTCCTGCAGCTAAGGACCAGTACTGCATTATGTGAGAATTTTGGGCTCCTAATTAATAGGATGCCTAAGAAACATTTGAAAGGGCCCCATTTCATGTTCACACCAGAGCTTACTAATTGTGTATGTATATTCATACATACATGCAAATCAGAGCTGTTTGCCGGTTGACATTGTCACAGCGAATGGCTCTGATTGGAGCAGTACCATCACATGTGACCTCTGACCCTGAGTTATGTGTGATCTGGGGGGTTTCACACAGTAGAACATCCAGAAAAGCGATGCCCCGGGTCACAGGTCAAAACTAGGTACGGTCAAAATCCAGGTTTTTTTTTCCCCCTCTTATGTACGCGTAAATATGTAGTCTTGTTCATTAACGTATGTGTATTTATTTCAGTGTCAGAATACCCTTCAAAATTCAAAACGTGACCAAGTTCAAGAAGCAGTATGATGATGGAGATTCACCCAGGCCAGTATATCACTCGATAGAGTTCTGAAAAAAAAAAAAAAAAAAAAAAAAAAAAACATCGGCAATCCCCAAAATCGGTGTGCCCCTATAACCAAAAGTAACCCATCTCATTATTTTTCTTCAAAGATTCGCTGTGTAAGAGATTCGCCGAGGGCAAGCAACAGGCGAGACGTGTCCTGGAAAATACCAGAGATCGTGTTGATGTTCCTGGAAAGAACAGTAGCCATGTTTTTCACTATATCCAGTCCAGGTCGTCCCACATGTCATTACTTCTGGGATGACCTGGACTGGATATATTCAAAAACAGTTCTACAGGTGAGTTTAACAGAATTGTATTTTTCACTATATCCAGTCCAGGTCGTCCCACATGTCATTACTTCTGGGATGACCTGGACTGGATATATTCAAAAACAATTCTACAGGTGAGTTTCACAGAATTGTATTTTTCACTTTATCCAGTCCAGGTCGCCCCAGAAGTAATGATATGTCGGATGACCTGGACTGGATATATTCAAAAACAATTCTACAGGTGAGTTTCACAGAATTGTATTTTTCACTTTATCCAGTCCAGGTCGCCCCAGAAGTAATGATATGTCGGATGACCTGGACTGGATATATTCAAAAACAATTCTACAGGTGAGTTTCACAGAATTGTATTTTTTCCATGTTTTATTAGCAAACGTTTAAAGAGACTCTACTATGTATGGCAATAATAAGGCAGCGGGCAGCTCACCTGATGCCTACCCCATGCGCCTTTCCTCCCATTACCTGCAGTGCCAGATAGGCGATACAGCCGGGCTCCAAATTTTCCCTCTTTTCAATTCCATTCCTATGTGTTCTTAGGCCCTTGGTGCTCTCGGCATGAGCAAATATAGCAAGCCACAATTGTCCCCCAGCTATGTCTGACCACGGCAGAGAATGCTTCATGACATGGCCTTCCTAGACCAGCCGAACCCCAGAAACTAAAGAGAAAGCAGCTTCACTCTGAAAACTATGCAGATCAGAGATTTTGGGATGTTCTGAAATGGCTTGATTTACACTCTTCCCAAATCGAGTGTGTTCCAGGAGATGGACTTTAATAACCTTGCCCCTTTTTGCTCCATCCATTTGAGGAACACCTTCCCTATGGCCAGCGGTGAACTGTCCATGGCCAGACATTTGCCAGAGATTTGCATGTGATGAGACATGACATTTGCCAGACAGCTGCATGTGATGAGTTCCCTATCGTTCAATAGGGGGGCCGGCCTCTGATGCTTATCGTTCTGGCCTTAGTCGGTCATCTGACAGGAAAAAGGGTTGTCATCGTCAAACCCCTTCATTATTATGCTGCCGCGGCACGTGGGGTGGGGGTCATGGACAAGCTTAATCAGTCCTGTGCATTCTTTGCTGTGCTCACTTACGCTGGGAACAGCAAGAGAAAGAGTGGCTGTTACACTACTTTTTTGAATGGTCCTGGAAAAATAAATTGAGGGAAAATGGAAAACTTTAGAGGCCTGCTATGGGCCTTGCACGGTACTGCAGGAAATAGAGAACAACCGCATGGTATCAGCGAAACTGAATCCTTTAAATAGCCTAATATTTCACTACAACGGATAGGGGTGTGTCAGCCTAGTAGCATAAGTAACTTGAAATACATCAGCAGTCAGTCATACTGAATTACACTAGGATAATGGAACCTGCCCTTCTAGCCTAACAATATAGGAAAACTAGGTATTTTTTGTTCACGTTCAGATTCGAAAAGCAGTGACCAGATTGTGCCTGTCAAACCATGAGGAAAGGAGTCAGCAGCAATTGAAGTTGAGTCAGCAAAGGTGAAGGTAGGTGCCAAACATGACACACACACCACACTTTATTAAGGTAGATGTGCTTGATACACAAGTGTCCAGAAATAGGCATCGAAATTGATGGTGGAGAGGAAGGGATAAGGATGAGGGATAGATGGGTAAAAAAGGAGAATGAGGGATAAAAAAGACAAAGGAGGGAGGAGGAGATAAAGAGTGATAAACCTAGAGCGGTAAGGAGAAATGAAGTTTAGAAAGGGGGTAAAGAGCATTAAGCGAGAAGACAAAGTGGGCTGAAGAGAGCTGAATGAAAGAAAGATCCCCTATATCTCAATCGGCTCTCTTCTGCCCCTTTTGTCTTCTCAATTTCTCCAGTTGGGGAGATTATCTGAGCATTTTAGGTCATCAACTGTATAAAGATGAAGGGAGGTGAATGAGAGATAGAATGGTAAAAAGGAATGAAGTTTGGAAAGAGGTTGAAAACGTCTATCCAGAAGACAAAGTGGGCTGAAGAGAGCTAGATGGAAGAAAGATCCCCCTTATCTCCAATGTCTTGTTTTCAGCCCCATTTTGTCTATCTCTCCAGTTAGTTGGCTTATGTGAGCATTGTGGGTCAGCAACTGTGTAAGGAAGAAGGGAGAAGAAGAGAGGTGAATGAGAGATAGAGGGATAAAGAGCAATGACGGTTGAGAAGATAGAGTGGGCTAAAGAGTGTAGAATGGAAGAAAGATCCACCTTATATCATTTGGCCCTTTTTTAACCTCCCATTGGCCCAATGCTCAACTTAGGGGGCTAATGTGAGAGTGGTGGGTCAGCAACTGTGTAAGGAAGAAGGGAGAAGGGGAGCAGTGAATGAGAGCTGGGCTAAAGAGAGCAGAATGGAAGAAAGATCCCCCTTACTTCATTTGGCCCTCTCTTAACCCCCCGATGGCCCATTTCTCAACTTAAGGGGCTTATGTGAGCGTGGTGGGTCAGCAGATGTGTAAGGAACAATGGGAGAAGAGGAGCAGTGAATAAGAGATGGGCTAAAGAGAGCAGAGTGGAAGAAAGATCCCCCTTAACTCATTTGGCCCTTTTGTAACCCCCCGATGGCCCATTTCTCAACTTAAGGGGCCTATGTGAGCGTGGTGGGTCAGCAGATGTGTAAGGAAGAAGGGAGAAGGGGAGCAGTGAATGAGAGATGGGCTAAAGAGAGCAGAATGGAAGTAAGATCCCCCTTAGCTCATGTGGCCTTTTGTAACCCCCCGATGGCCCATTTCTCAACTTTTGAGGCTAATGTGAGCGTGGTGGGTCAGCAACTGTGTAAGGAAGAAGGGAGAAGGGGAGCAGTGAATGAGAGATGGGCTAAAGAGAGCAGAGTGGAAGAAAGATCCCCCTTACCTCATTTGGCCCTTTTGTAACCCCCCGATGGCCCATTGCTTAACTGAGGGGGCTTATGCAAGAGTGGTGGGTCAGCAACTGTGTAAGGAACAATGGGAGAAGAGGAGCAGTGAATGAGAGATGGGCTAAAGAGAGCAGAATGGAAGAAAGATCCCCCTTACTTCATTTGGCCCTCTCTTAATCTCCCGATGGCCCATTTCTCAACTTAAGGGGCTTATGTGAGCGTGGTGGGTCAGCAGATGTGTAAGGAACAATGGGAGAAGGGGAGCAGTGAATGAGAGATGGGCTAAAGAGAGCAGAGTGGAAGAAAGATCCCCCTTACCTCATTTGGCCCTTTTGTAACCCCCCGATGGCCCATTGCTTAACTGAGGGGGCTTATGTGAGAGTGGTGGGTCAACAGTTGTGTAAGGAACAATGGGAGAAGAGGAGCAGTGAATGAGACATGGGCTAAAGAGAGCAGAGTGGAAGAAAGATCCCCCTTACCTCATTTGGCCCTTTTGTAACCCCCCGATGGCCCATTGCTTAACTGAGGGGGCTTATGTGAGAGTGGTGGGTCAACAGTTGTGTAAGGAACAATGGGAGAAGAGGAGCAGTGAATGAGACATGGGCTAAAGAGAGCAGAATGGAAGAAAGATCCCCCTTACTTCATTTGGCCCTCTCTTAACCTCCCGATGGCCCATTTCTCAACTTAAGGGGCTTATGTGAGCGTGGTGGGTCAGCAGATGTGTATGGAACAATGGGAGAAGAGGAGCAGTGAATAAGAGATGGGCTAAAGAGAGCAGAGTGGAAGAAAGATCCCCCTTAACTCATTTGGCCCTTTTGTAACCCCCCGATGGCCCATTTCTCAACTTAAGGGGCCTATGTGAGCGTGGTGGGTCAGCAGATGTGTAAGGAAGAAGGGAGAAGAGGCGCAGTGAATGAGACATGGGCTAAAGAGAGTAGAATGGAAGAAAGATCCCCCTTACCTCATTTGGCCCTTTTGTAACCCCCCGTTGGCCCATTTCTCAACTTAAGGGGCTTATGTGAGAGTGGTGGGTCAGCAGATGTGTAAGGAACAATGGGAGAAGGGGAGCAGTGAATGAGAGATGGGCTAAAGAGAGCAGAATGGAAGAAAGATCCCCCTTACCTCATTTTGCCCTTTCTTAACCTCCCGATGGCCCATTTCTCAACTTAGGGGGCTTATGTGAGCGTGGTGGGTCAGCAGATGTGTAAGGAAGAAGGGAGAAGGGGAGCAGTGAATGAGACATGGGCTAAAGAGAGCAGAGTGGAAGAAAGATCCCCCTTAACTCATTTGGCCCTTTTGTAACCCCCCGATGGCCCATTTCTCAACTTAAGGGGCTTATGTGAGCGTGGTGGGTCAGCAGATGTGTAAGGAACAATGGGAGAAGAGGAGCAGTGAATAAGAGATGGGCTAAAGAGAGCAGAGTGGAAGAAAGATCCCCCTTAACTCATTTGGCCCTTTTGTAACCCCCCGATGGCCCATTTCTCAACTTAAGGGGCCTATGTGAGCGTGGTGGGTCAGCAGATGTGTAAGGAAGAAGGGAGAAGGGGAGCAGTGAATGAGACATGGGCTAAAGAGAGCAGAATGGAAGAAAGATCCCCCTTATCTCATTTGGCCCTTTCTTAACCTCCCGATGGCCCATTTCTCAACTTAAGGGGCTTATGTGAGAGTGGTGGGTCAGCAGATGTGTAAGGAACAATGGGAGAAGAGGAGCAGTGAATGAGACATGGGCTAAAGAGAGCAGAATGGAAGAAAGATCCTCCTTCCCTCATTTGGCCCTTTTGTAACCCCCCGATGGCCCATTGCTTAACTGAGGGGGCTTATGTGAGAGTGGTGGGTCAGCAGATGTGTAAGGAAGGAGGGAGAAGGGGAGCAGTGAATGAGAGATGGGCTAAAGAGAGTAGAATGGAAGAAAGATCCCCCTTACTTCATTTGGCCCTTTCTTAACCTCCCGATGGCCAATTGCTTAACTGAGGGGGCTTATGTGAGCGTGGTGGGTCAGCAGATGTGTAAGGAAGAAGGGAGAAGGGGAGCAGTGAATGAGAGATGGGCTAAAGAGAGCAGAGTGGAAGAAAGATCCCCCTTACCTCATTTGGCCCTTTTGTAACCCCCTGATGGCCCATTGCTTAACTGAGGGGGCTTATGTGAGAGTGGTGGGTCAACAGTTGTGTAAGGAACAATGGGAGAAGAGGAGCAGTGAATGAGACATGGGCTAAAGAGAGCAGAATGGAAGAAAGATCCCCCTTACTTCATTTGGCCCTCTCTTAACCTCCTGATGGCCCATTTCTCAACTTAAGGGGCTTATGTGAGCGTGGTGGGTCAGCAGATGTGTAAGGAACAATGGGAGAAGAGGAGCAGTGAATAAGAGATGGGCTAAAGAGAGCAGAATGGAAGAAAGATCCCCCTTAACTCATTTGGCCCTTTTGTAACCCCCCGATGGCCCATTTCTCAACTTAAGGGGCCTATGTGAGCGTGGTGGGTCAGCAGATGTGTAAGGAAGAAGGGAGAAGGGGAGCAGTGAATGAGACATGGGCTAAAGAGAGCAGAGTGGAAGAAAGATCCCCCTTAACTCATTTGGCCCTTTTGTAACCCCCCGATGGCCCATTTCTCAACTTAAGGGGCTTATGTGAGCGTGGTGGGTCAGCAGATGTGTAAGGAAGAAGGGAGAAGGGGAGCAGTGAATGAGAGATGGGCTAAAGAGAGTAGAATGGAAGAAAGATCCCCCTTACCTCATTTGGCCCTTTTGTAACCCCCCGTTGGCCCATTTCTCAACTTAAGGGGCTTATGTGAGAGTGGTGGGTCAGCAGATGTGTAAGGAACAATGGGAGGAGAGGAGCAGTGAATGAGAGATGGGCTAAAGAGAGCAGAATGGAAGAAAGATCCCCCTTACCTCATTTGGCCCTTTTGTAACCCCCCGATGGCCCATTGCTTAACTGAGGGGGCTTATGTGAGAGTGGTGAGTCAGAAACTGTGTAAGGAAGAAGGGAGAAGGGGAGCAGTGAATGAGACATGGGCTAAAGAGAGTAGAATGGAAGAAAGATCCCCCTTACCTCATTTGGCCCTTTCTTAACCTCCCGATGGCCAATTGCTTAACTGAGGGGGCTTATGTGAGCGTGGTGGGTCAGCAGATGTGTAAGGAAGAAGGGAGAAGAGGCGCAGTGAATGAGACATGGGCTAAAGAGAGTAGAATGGAAGAAAGATCCCCCTTACCTCATTTGGCCCTTTTGTAACCCCCGTTGGCCCATTTCTCAACTTAAGGGGCTTATGTGAGAGTGGTGGGTCAGCAGATGTGTAAGGAACAATGGGAGAAGAGGAGCAGTGAATGAGAGATGGGCTAAAGAGAGCAGAATGGAAGAAAGATCCCCCTTAGCTCATGTGGCCCTTTTGTAACCCCCCGTTGGCCCATTTCTCAACTTAAGGGGCTTATGTGAGAGTGGTGGGTCAGCAGATGTGTAAGGAACAATGGGAGAAGGGGAGCAGTGAATGAGAGATGGGCTAAAGAGAGCAGAGTGGAAGAAAGATCCCCCTTACCTCATTTGGCCCTTTTGTAACCCCCCGATGGCCCATTTCTCAACTTAAGGGGCTTATGTGAGAGTGGTGGGTCAGCAGATGTGTAAGGAACAATGGGAGAAGGGGAGCAGTGAATGAGAGATGGGCTAAAGAGAGCAGAATGGAAGAAAGATCCCCCTTACCTCATTTTGCCCTTTCTTAACCTCCCGATGGCCCATTTCTCAACTTAGGGGGCTTATGTGAGCGTGGTGGGTCAGCAGATGTGTAAGGAAGAAGGGAGAAGGGGAGCAGTGAATGAGAGATGGGCTAAAGAGAGCAGAGTGGAAGAAAGATCCCCCTTACCTCATTTGGCCCTTTTGTAACCCCCCGATGGCCCATTTCTCAACTTAAGGGGCTTATGTGAGCGTGGTGGGTCAGCAGATGTGTAAGGAAGAAGGGAGAAGGGGAGCAGTGAATGAGACATGGGCTAAAGAGAGCAGAGTGGAAGAAAGATCCCCCTTACCTCATTTGGCCCTTTTGTAACCCCCCGATGGCCCATTGCTTAACCTAGTGGGCTAATGTGAGCGTGGTGGGTCAGCAGATGTGTAAGGAACAATGGGAGAAGAGGAGCAGTGAATGAGAGATGGGCTAAAGAGAGCAGAATGGAAGAAAGATCCCCCTGAACTCATTTGGCCCTTTTGTAACCCCCCGATGGCCCATTTCTCAACTTAAGGGGCTTATGTGAGCGTGGTGGGTCAGCAGATGTGTAAGGAACAATGGGAGAAGGGGAGCAGTGAATGAGAGATGGGCTAAAGAGAGCAGAGTGGAAGAAAGATCCCCCTTAACTCATTTGGCCCTTTTGTAACCCCCCGATGGCCCATTTCTCAACTTAAGGGGCTTATGTGAGAGTGGTGGGTCAGCAGATGTGTAAGGAAGAAGGGAGAAGGGGAGCAGTGAATGAGAGATGGGCTAAAGAGAGTAGAATGGAAGAAAGATCCCCCTTACTTCATTTGGCCCTTTCTTAACCTCCCGATGGCCAATTGCTTAACTGAGGGGGCTTATGTGAGCGTGGTGGGTCAGCAGATGTGTAAGGAAGAAGGGAGAAGGGGAGCAGTGAATGAGAGATGGGCTAAAGAGAGCAGAATGGAAGAAAGATCCCCCTTATCTCATTTGGCCCTTTCTTAACCTCCCGATGGCCCATTGCTTAACTGAGGGGGCTTATGTGATGGGTCAGCAGATGTGTAAGGAACAATGGGAGAAGAGGAGCAGTGAATGAGAGATGGGCTAAAGAGAGCAGAGTGGAAGAAAGATGCTCCTTACCTCATTTGGCCCTTTTGTAACCCCCCGATGGCCCATTGCTTAACTGAGGGGGCTTATGTGAGAGTGGTGGGTCAGCAGATGTGTAAGGAACAATGGGAGAAGGGGAGCAGTGAATGAGAGATGGGCTAAAGAGAGCAGAATGGAAGAAAGATCCCCCTTAACTCATTTGGCCCTTTTGTAACCCCCCGATGGCCCATTTCTCAACTTAAGGGGCTTATGTGAGAGTGGTGGGTCAGCAGATGTGTAAGGAACAATGGGAGAAGGGGAGCAGTGAATGAGACATGGGCTAAAGAGAGCAGAGTGGAAGAAAGATCCCCCTTAACTCATTTGGCCCTTTTGTAACCCCCCGATGGCCCATTTCTCAACTTAAGGGGCTTATGTGAGCGTGGTGGGTCAGCAGATGTGTAAGGAAGAAGGGAGAAGGGGAGCAGTGAATGAGAGATGGGCTAAAGAGAGTAGAATGGAAGAAAGATCCCCCTTACCTCATTTGGCCCTTTTGTAACCCCCCGTTGGCCCATTTCTCAACTTAAGGGGCTTATGTGAGAGTGGTGGGTCAGCAGATGTGTAAGGAACAATGGGAGGAGAGGAGCAGTGAATGAGAGATGGGCTAAAGAGAGCAGAATGGAAGAAAGATCCCCCTTACCTCATTTGGCCCTTTTGTAACCCCCCGATGGCCCATTGCTTAACTGAGGGGGCTTATGTGAGAGTGGTGGGTCAGCAGATGTGTAAGGAACAATGGGAGGAGAGGAGCAGTGAATGAGAGATGGGCTAAAGAGAGCAGAATGGAAGAAAGATCCCCCTTACCTCATTTGGCCCTTTTGTAACCCCCCGATGGCCCATTGCTTAACTGAGGGGGCTTATGTGAGAGTGGTGAGTCAGAAACTGTGTAAGGAAGAAGGGAGAAGGGGAGCAGTGAATGAGACATGGGCTAAAGAGAGTAGAATGGAAGAAAGATCCCCCTTATCTCATTTGGCCCTTTCTTAACCTCCCGATGGCCAATTGCTTAACTGAGGGGGCTTATGTGAGCGTGGTGGGTCAGCAGATGTGTAAGGAAGAAGGGAGAAGAGGCGCAGTGAATGAGACATGGGCTAAAGAGAGCAGAATGGAAGAAAGATCCCCCTTATCTCATTTGGCCCTTTTGTAACCCCCCGTTGGCCCATTTCTCAACTTAAGGGGCTTATGTGAGAGTGGTGGGTCAGCAGATGTGTAAGGAACAATTGGAGAAGAGGAGCAGTGAATGAGAGATGGGCTAAAGAGAGCAGAATGGAAGAAAGATCCCCCTTAGCTCATGTGGCCCTTTTGTAACCCCCCGTTGGCCCATTTCTCAACTTAAGGGGCTTATGTGAGAGTGGTGGGTCAGCAGATGTGTAAGGAACAATGGGAGAAGGGGAGCAGTGAATGAGAGATGGGCTAAAGAGAGCAGAGTGGAAGAAAGATCCCCCTTACCTCATTTGGCCCTTTTGTAACCCCCCGATGGCCCATTGCTTAACTGAGGGGGCTTATGCAAGAGTGGTGGGTCAGCAACTGTGTAAGGAACAATGGGAGAAGAGGAGCAGTGAATGAGAGATGGGCTAAAGAGAGCAGAATGGAAGAAAGATCCCCCTTACTTCATTTGGCCCTCTCTTAATCTCCCGATGGCCCATTTCTCAACTTAAGGGGCTTATGTGAGCGTGGTGGGTCAGCAGATGTGTAAGGAACAATGGGAGAAGGGGAGCAGTGAATGAGAGATGGGCTAAAGAGAGCAGAGTGGAAGAAAGATCCCCCTTACCTCATTTGGCCCTTTTGTAACCCCCCGATGGCCCATTGCTTAACTGAGGGGGCTTATGTGAGAGTGGTGGGTCAACAGTTGTGTAAGGAACAATGGGAGAAGAGGAGCAGTGAATGAGACATGGGCTAAAGAGAGCAGAGTGGAAGAAAGATCCCCCTTACCTCATTTGGCCCTTTTGTAACCCCCCGATGGCCCATTGCTTAACTGAGGGGGCTTATGTGAGAGTGGTGGGTCAACAGTTGTGTAAGGAACAATGGGAGAAGAGGAGCAGTGAATGAGACATGGGCTAAAGAGAGCAGAATGGAAGAAAGATCCCCCTTACTTCATTTGGCCCTCTCTTAACCTCCCGATGGCCCATTTCTCAACTTAAGGGGCTTATGTGAGCGTGGTGGGTCAGCAGATGTGTATGGAACAATGGGAGAAGAGGAGCAGTGAATAAGAGATGGGCTAAAGAGAGCAGAGTGGAAGAAAGATCCCCCTTAACTCATTTGGCCCTTTTGTAACCCCCCGATGGCCCATTTCTCAACTTAAGGGGCCTATGTGAGCGTGGTGGGTCAGCAGATGTGTAAGGAAGAAGGGAGAAGAGGCGCAGTGAATGAGACATGGGCTAAAGAGAGTAGAATGGAAGAAAGATCCCCCTTACCTCATTTGGCCCTTTTGTAACCCCCCGTTGGCCCATTTCTCAACTTAAGGGGCTTATGTGAGAGTGGTGGGTCAGCAGATGTGTAAGGAACAATGGGAGAAGGGGAGCAGTGAATGAGAGATGGGCTAAAGAGAGCAGAATGGAAGAAAGATCCCCCTTACCTCATTTTGCCCTTTCTTAACCTCCCGATGGCCCATTTCTCAACTTAGGGGGCTTATGTGAGCGTGGTGGGTCAGCAGATGTGTAAGGAAGAAGGGAGAAGGGGAGCAGTGAATGAGACATGGGCTAAAGAGAGCAGAGTGGAAGAAAGATCCCCCTTAACTCATTTGGCCCTTTTGTAACCCCCCGATGGCCCATTTCTCAACTTAAGGGGCTTATGTGAGCGTGGTGGGTCAGCAGATGTGTAAGGAACAATGGGAGAAGAGGAGCAGTGAATAAGAGATGGGCTAAAGAGAGCAGAGTGGAAGAAAGATCCCCCTTAACTCATTTGGCCCTTTTGTAACCCCCCGATGGCCCATTTCTCAACTTAAGGGGCCTATGTGAGCGTGGTGGGTCAGCAGATGTGTAAGGAAGAAGGGAGAAGGGGAGCAGTGAATGAGACATGGGCTAAAGAGAGCAGAATGGAAGAAAGATCCCCCTTATCTCATTTGGCCCTTTCTTAACCTCCCGATGGCCCATTTCTCAACTTAAGGGGCTTATGTGAGAGTGGTGGGTC
Organism: Gastrophryne carolinensis; assembly: GCA_027917425.1. Classification (NCBI taxonomy): domain Eukaryota; kingdom Metazoa; phylum Chordata; class Amphibia; order Anura; family Microhylidae; genus Gastrophryne; species Gastrophryne carolinensis. The sequence continues at coordinate 16,516,279 of CM051236.1, forward strand.
AGCAGATGTGTAAGGAACAATGGGAGAAGAGGAGCAGTGAATGAGACATGGGCTAAAGAGAGCAGAATGGAAGAAAGATCCTCCTTCCCTCATTTGGCCCTTTTGTAACCCCCCGATGGCCCATTGCTTAACTGAGGGGGCTTATGTGAGAGTGGTGGGTCAGCAGATGTGTAAGGAAGGAGGGAGAAGGGGAGCAGTGAATGAGAGATGGGCTAAAGAGAGTAGAATGGAAGAAAGATCCCCCTTACTTCATTTGGCCCTTTCTTAACCTCCCGATGGCCAATTGCTTAACTGAGGGGGCTTATGTGAGCGTGGTGGGTCAGCAGATGTGTAAGGAAGAAGGGAGAAGGGGAGCAGTGAATGAGAGATGGGCTAAAGAGAGCAGAGTGGAAGAAAGATCCCCCTTACCTCATTTGGCCCTTTTGTAACCCCCTGATGGCCCATTGCTTAACTGAGGGGGCTTATGTGAGAGTGGTGGGTCAACAGTTGTGTAAGGAACAATGGGAGAAGAGGAGCAGTGAATGAGACATGGGCTAAAGAGAGCAGAATGGAAGAAAGATCCCCCTTACTTCATTTGGCCCTCTCTTAACCTCCTGATGGCCCATTTCTCAACTTAAGGGGCTTATGTGAGCGTGGTGGGTCAGCAGATGTGTAAGGAACAATGGGAGAAGAGGAGCAGTGAATAAGAGATGGGCTAAAGAGAGCAGAATGGAAGAAAGATCCCCCTTAACTCATTTGGCCCTTTTGTAACCCCCCGATGGCCCATTTCTCAACTTAAGGGGCCTATGTGAGCGTGGTGGGTCAGCAGATGTGTAAGGAAGAAGGGAGAAGGGGAGCAGTGAATGAGACATGGGCTAAAGAGAGCAGAGTGGAAGAAAGATCCCCCTTAACTCATTTGGCCCTTTTGTAACCCCCCGATGGCCCATTTCTCAACTTAAGGGGCTTATGTGAGCGTGGTGGGTCAGCAGATGTGTAAGGAAGAAGGGAGAAGGGGAGCAGTGAATGAGAGATGGGCTAAAGAGAGTAGAATGGAAGAAAGATCCCCCTTACCTCATTTGGCCCTTTTGTAACCCCCCGTTGGCCCATTTCTCAACTTAAGGGGCTTATGTGAGAGTGGTGGGTCAGCAGATGTGTAAGGAACAATGGGAGGAGAGGAGCAGTGAATGAGAGATGGGCTAAAGAGAGCAGAATGGAAGAAAGATCCCCCTTACCTCATTTGGCCCTTTTGTAACCCCCCGATGGCCCATTGCTTAACTGAGGGGGCTTATGTGAGAGTGGTGAGTCAGAAACTGTGTAAGGAAGAAGGGAGAAGGGGAGCAGTGAATGAGACATGGGCTAAAGAGAGTAGAATGGAAGAAAGATCCCCCTTACCTCATTTGGCCCTTTCTTAACCTCCCGATGGCCAATTGCTTAACTGAGGGGGCTTATGTGAGCGTGGTGGGTCAGCAGATGTGTAAGGAAGAAGGGAGAAGAGGCGCAGTGAATGAGACATGGGCTAAAGAGAGTAGAATGGAAGAAAGATCCCCCTTACCTCATTTGGCCCTTTTGTAACCCCCGTTGGCCCATTTCTCAACTTAAGGGGCTTATGTGAGAGTGGTGGGTCAGCAGATGTGTAAGGAACAATGGGAGAAGAGGAGCAGTGAATGAGAGATGGGCTAAAGAGAGCAGAATGGAAGAAAGATCCCCCTTAGCTCATGTGGCCCTTTTGTAACCCCCCGTTGGCCCATTTCTCAACTTAAGGGGCTTATGTGAGAGTGGTGGGTCAGCAGATGTGTAAGGAACAATGGGAGAAGGGGAGCAGTGAATGAGAGATGGGCTAAAGAGAGCAGAGTGGAAGAAAGATCCCCCTTACCTCATTTGGCCCTTTTGTAACCCCCCGATGGCCCATTTCTCAACTTAAGGGGCTTATGTGAGAGTGGTGGGTCAGCAGATGTGTAAGGAACAATGGGAGAAGGGGAGCAGTGAATGAGAGATGGGCTAAAGAGAGCAGAATGGAAGAAAGATCCCCCTTACCTCATTTTGCCCTTTCTTAACCTCCCGATGGCCCATTTCTCAACTTAGGGGGCTTATGTGAGCGTGGTGGGTCAGCAGATGTGTAAGGAAGAAGGGAGAAGGGGAGCAGTGAATGAGAGATGGGCTAAAGAGAGCAGAGTGGAAGAAAGATCCCCCTTACCTCATTTGGCCCTTTTGTAACCCCCCGATGGCCCATTTCTCAACTTAAGGGGCTTATGTGAGCGTGGTGGGTCAGCAGATGTGTAAGGAAGAAGGGAGAAGGGGAGCAGTGAATGAGACATGGGCTAAAGAGAGCAGAGTGGAAGAAAGATCCCCCTTACCTCATTTGGCCCTTTTGTAACCCCCCGATGGCCCATTGCTTAACCTAGTGGGCTAATGTGAGCGTGGTGGGTCAGCAGATGTGTAAGGAACAATGGGAGAAGAGGAGCAGTGAATGAGAGATGGGCTAAAGAGAGCAGAATGGAAGAAAGATCCCCCTGAACTCATTTGGCCCTTTTGTAACCCCCCGATGGCCCATTTCTCAACTTAAGGGGCTTATGTGAGCGTGGTGGGTCAGCAGATGTGTAAGGAACAATGGGAGAAGGGGAGCAGTGAATGAGAGATGGGCTAAAGAGAGCAGAGTGGAAGAAAGATCCCCCTTAACTCATTTGGCCCTTTTGTAACCCCCCGATGGCCCATTTCTCAACTTAAGGGGCTTATGTGAGAGTGGTGGGTCAGCAGATGTGTAAGGAAGAAGGGAGAAGGGGAGCAGTGAATGAGAGATGGGCTAAAGAGAGTAGAATGGAAGAAAGATCCCCCTTACTTCATTTGGCCCTTTCTTAACCTCCCGATGGCCAATTGCTTAACTGAGGGGGCTTATGTGAGCGTGGTGGGTCAGCAGATGTGTAAGGAAGAAGGGAGAAGGGGAGCAGTGAATGAGAGATGGGCTAAAGAGAGCAGAATGGAAGAAAGATCCCCCTTATCTCATTTGGCCCTTTCTTAACCTCCCGATGGCCCATTGCTTAACTGAGGGGGCTTATGTGATGGGTCAGCAGATGTGTAAGGAACAATGGGAGAAGAGGAGCAGTGAATGAGAGATGGGCTAAAGAGAGCAGAGTGGAAGAAAGATGCTCCTTACCTCATTTGGCCCTTTTGTAACCCCCCGATGGCCCATTGCTTAACTGAGGGGGCTTATGTGAGAGTGGTGGGTCAGCAGATGTGTAAGGAACAATGGGAGAAGGGGAGCAGTGAATGAGAGATGGGCTAAAGAGAGCAGAATGGAAGAAAGATCCCCCTTAACTCATTTGGCCCTTTTGTAACCCCCCGATGGCCCATTTCTCAACTTAAGGGGCTTATGTGAGAGTGGTGGGTCAGCAGATGTGTAAGGAACAATGGGAGAAGGGGAGCAGTGAATGAGACATGGGCTAAAGAGAGCAGAGTGGAAGAAAGATCCCCCTTAACTCATTTGGCCCTTTTGTAACCCCCCGATGGCCCATTTCTCAACTTAAGGGGCTTATGTGAGCGTGGTGGGTCAGCAGATGTGTAAGGAAGAAGGGAGAAGGGGAGCAGTGAATGAGAGATGGGCTAAAGAGAGTAGAATGGAAGAAAGATCCCCCTTACCTCATTTGGCCCTTTTGTAACCCCCCGTTGGCCCATTTCTCAACTTAAGGGGCTTATGTGAGAGTGGTGGGTCAGCAGATGTGTAAGGAACAATGGGAGGAGAGGAGCAGTGAATGAGAGATGGGCTAAAGAGAGCAGAATGGAAGAAAGATCCCCCTTACCTCATTTGGCCCTTTTGTAACCCCCCGATGGCCCATTGCTTAACTGAGGGGGCTTATGTGAGAGTGGTGGGTCAGCAGATGTGTAAGGAACAATGGGAGGAGAGGAGCAGTGAATGAGAGATGGGCTAAAGAGAGCAGAATGGAAGAAAGATCCCCCTTACCTCATTTGGCCCTTTTGTAACCCCCCGATGGCCCATTGCTTAACTGAGGGGGCTTATGTGAGAGTGGTGAGTCAGAAACTGTGTAAGGAAGAAGGGAGAAGGGGAGCAGTGAATGAGACATGGGCTAAAGAGAGTAGAATGGAAGAAAGATCCCCCTTATCTCATTTGGCCCTTTCTTAACCTCCCGATGGCCAATTGCTTAACTGAGGGGGCTTATGTGAGCGTGGTGGGTCAGCAGATGTGTAAGGAAGAAGGGAGAAGAGGCGCAGTGAATGAGACATGGGCTAAAGAGAGCAGAATGGAAGAAAGATCCCCCTTATCTCATTTGGCCCTTTTGTAACCCCCCGTTGGCCCATTTCTCAACTTAAGGGGCTTATGTGAGAGTGGTGGGTCAGCAGATGTGTAAGGAACAATTGGAGAAGAGGAGCAGTGAATGAGAGATGGGCTAAAGAGAGCAGAATGGAAGAAAGATCCCCCTTAGCTCATGTGGCCCTTTTGTAACCCCCCGTTGGCCCATTTCTCAACTTAAGGGGCTTATGTGAGAGTGGTGGGTCAGCAGATGTGTAAGGAACAATGGGAGAAGGGGAGCAGTGAATGAGAGATGGGCTAAAGAGAGCAGAGTGGAAGAAAGATCCCCCTTAACTCATTTGGCCCTTTTGTAACCCCCCGATGGCCCATTTCTCAACTTAAGGGGCTTATGTGAGCGTGGTGGGTCAGCAGATGTGTAAGGAACAATGGGAGAAGGGGAGCAGTGAATGAGAGATGGGCTAAAGAGAGCAGAGTGGAAGAAAGATCCCCCTTAACTCATTTGGCCCTTTTGTAACCCCCCGATGGCCCATTTCTCAACTTAAGGGGCTTATGTGAGAGTGGTGGGTCAGCAGATGTGTAAGGAAGAAGGGAGAAGGGGAGCAGTGAATGAGAGATGGGCTAAAGAGAGTAGAATGGAAGAAAGATCCCCCTTACTTCATTTGGCCCTTTCTTAACCTCCCGATGGCCAATTGCTTAACTGAGGGGGCTTATGTGAGCGTGGTGGGTCAGCAGATGTGTAAGGAAGAAGGGAGAAGGGGAGCAGTGAATGAGACATGGGCTAAAGAGAGCAGAATGGAAGAAAGATCCCCCTTATCTCATTTGGCCCTTTCTTAACCTCCCGATGGCCCATTGCTTAACTGAGGGGGCTTATGTGATGGGTCAGCAGATGTGTAAGGAACAATGGGAGAAGAGGAGCAGTGAATGAGAGATGGGCTAAAGAGAGCAGAGTGGAAGAAAGATGCTCCTTACCTCATTTGGCCCTTTTGTAACCCCCCGATGGCCCATTGCTTAACTGAGGGGGCTTATGTGAGAGTGGTGGGTCAGCAGATGTGTAAGGAACAATGGGAGAAGGGGAGCAGTGAATGAGAGATGGGCTAAAGAGAGCAGAATGGAAGAAAGATCCCCCTTAACTCATTTGGCCCTTTTGTAACCCCCCGATGGCCCATTTCTCAACTTAAGGGGCTTATGTGAGCGTGGTAGGTCAGCAGATGTGTAAGGAACAATGGGAGAAGAGGAGCAGTGAATAAGAGATGGGCTAAAGAGAGCAGAGTGGAAGAAAGATCCCCCTTAACTCATTTGGCCCTTTTGTAACCCCCCGATGGCCCATTTCTCAACTTAAGGGGCTTATGTGAGCGTGGTGGGTCAGCAGATGTGTAAGGAACAATGGGAGAAGAGGAGCAGTGAATAAGAGATGGGCTAAAGAGAGCAGAGTGGAAGAAAGATCCCCCTTAACTCATTTGGCCCTTTTGTAACCCCCCGATGGCCCATTTCTCAACTTAAGGGGCCTATGTGAGCGTGGTGGATCAGCAGATGTGTAAGGAAGAAGGGAGAAGGGGAGCAGTGAATGAGACATGGGCTAAAGAGAGCAGAATGGAAGAAAGATCCCCCTTATCTCATTTGGCCCTTTCTTAACCTCCCGATGGCCCATTTCTCAACTTAAGGGGCTTATGTGAGAGTGGTGGGTCAGCAGATGTGTAAGGAACAATGGGAGAAGAGGAGCAGTGAATGAGACATGGGCTAAAGAGAGCAGAATGGAAGAAAGATCCTCCTTCCCTCATTTGGCCCTTTTGTAACCCCCCGATGGCCCATTGCTTAACTGAGGGGGCTTATGTGAGAGTGGTGGGTCAGCAGATGTGTAAGGAAGGAGGGAGAAGGGGAGCAGTGAATGAGAGATGGGCTAAAGAGAGTAGAATGGAAGAAAGATCCCCCTTACTTCATTTGGCCCTTTCTTAACCTCCCGATGGCCAATTGCTTAACTGAGGGGGCTTATGTGAGCGTGGTGGGTCAGCAGATGTGTAAGGAACAATGGGAGAAGGGGAGCAGTGAATGAGAGATGGGCTAAAGAGAGCAGAATGGAAGAAAGATCCCCCTTACTTCATTTGGCCCTTTCTTAACCTCCCGATGGCCAATTGCTTAACTGAGGGGGCTTATGTGAGCGTGGTGGGTCAGCAGATGTGTAAGGAAGAAGGGAGAAGGGGAGCAGTGAATGAGAGATGGGCTAAAGAGAGCAGAGTGGAAGAAAGATCCCCCTTACCTCATTTGGCCCTTTTGTAACCCCCTGATGGCCCATTGCTTAACTGAGGGGGCTTATGTGAGAGTGGTGGGTCAACAGTTGTGTAAGGAACAATGGGAGAAGAGGAGCAGTGAATGAGACATGGGCTAAAGAGAGCAGAATGGAAGAAAGATCCCCCTTACTTCATTTGGCCCTCTCTTAACCTCCTGATGGCCCATTTCTCAACTTAAGGGGCTTATGTGAGCGTGGTGGGTCAGCAGATGTGTAAGGAACAATGGGAGAAGAGGAGCAGTGAATAAGAGATGGGCTAAAGAGAGCAGAATGGAAGAAAGATCCCCCTTAACTCATTTGGCCCTTTTGTAACCCCCCGATGGCCCATTTCTCAACTTAAGGGGCTTATGTGAGCGTGGTGGGTCAGCAGATGTGTAAGGAACAATGGGAGAAGAGGAGCAGTGAATGAGACATGGGCTAAAGAGAGCAGAGTGGAAGAAAGATCCCCCTTACCTCATTTGGCCCTTTTGTAACCCCCCGATGGCCCATTTCTCAACTTAAGGGGCCTATGTGAGCGTGGTGGGTCAGCAGATGTGTAAGGAAGAAGGGAGAAGGGGAGTAGTGAATGAGACATGGGCTAAAGAGAGCAGAGTGGAAGAAAGATCCCCCTTACCTCATTTGGCCCTTTTGTAACCCCCCGATGGCCCATTTCTCAACTTAAGGGGCCTATGTGAGCGTGGTGGGTCAGCAGATGTGTAAGGAAGAAGGGAGAAGGGGAGCAGTGAATGAGACATGGGCTAAAGAGAGCAGAATGGAAGAAAGATCCCCCTTATCTCATTTGGCCCTTTCTTAACCTCCGGATGGCCCATTGCTTAACTGAGGGGGCTTATGTGAGAGTGGTGGGTCAGCAGATGTGTAAGGAACAATGGGAGAAGAGGAGCAGTGAATAAGAGATGGGCTAAAGAGAGCAGAGTGGAAGAAAGATCCCCCTTAACTCATTTGGCCCTTTTGTAACCCCCCGATGGCCCATTGCTTAACTGAGGGGGCTTATGTGAGAGTGGTGAGTCAGAAACTGTGTAAGGAAGAAGGGAGAAGGGGAGCAGTGAATGAGACATGGGCTAAAGAGAGCAGAATGGAAGAAAGATCCCCCTTAGCTCATGTGGCCCTTTTGTAACCCCCCGATGGCCCATTTCTCAACTTAAAGGGCTTATGTGAGCGTGGTGGGTCAGCAGATGTGTAAGGAAGAAGGGAGAAGGGGAGCAGTGAATGAGACATGGGCTAAAGAGAGCAGAGTGGAAGAAAGATCCCCCTTACCTCATTTGGCCCTTTTGTAACCCCCCGATGGCCCATTTCTCAACTTAAGGGGCTTATGTGAGAGTGGTGGGTCAGCAGATGTGTATGGAACAATGGGAGAAGAGGAGCAGTGGATGAGAGATGGGCTAAAGAGAGCAGAGTGGAAGAAAGATCCCCCTTACCTTATGTGGCCCTTTTGTAACCCCCCGCTGGCCCATTTCTCAACTTAAGGGGCTTATGTGAGAGTGGTGGGTCAGCAGATGTGTAAGGAACAATGGGAGAAGGGGAGCAGTGAATGAGAGATGGGCTAAAGAGAGCAGAATGGAAGAAAGATCCACCTTACCTCATTTGGCCCTTTTGTAACCCCCCGATGGCCTATTGCTTAACTGAGGGGGCTTATGTGAGCGTGGTGGGTCAGCAGATGTGTAAGGAAGAAGGGAGAAGGGGAGCAGTGAATGAGAGCTGGGCTAAAGAGAGCAGAGTGGAAGAAAGATCCCCCTTACCTCATTTGGCCCTTTTGTAACCCCCTGATGGCCCATTGCTTAACTGAGGGGGCTTATGTGAGAGTGGTGGGTCAACAGATGTGTAAGGAACAATGGGAGAAGAGGAGCAGTGAATGAGACATGGGCTAAAGAGAGTAGAATGGAAGAAAGATCCCCCTTACCTCATTTGGCCCTTTTGTAACCCCCCGTTGGCCCATTTCTCAACTTAAGGGGCTTATGTGAGAGTGGTGGGTCAGCAGATGTGTAAGGAACAATGGGAGGAGAGGAGCAGTGAATGAGAGATGGGCTAAAGAGAGCAGAATGGAAGAAAGATCCCCCTTACCTCATTTGGCCCTTTTGTAACCCCCCGATGGCCCATTGCTTAACTGAGGGGGCTTATGTGAGAGTGGTGAGTCAGAAACTGTGTAAGGAAGAAGGGAGAAGGGGAGCAGTGAATGAGACATTGGCTAAAGAGAGCAGAATGGAAGAAAGATCCCCCTTAGCTCATTTGGCCCTTTCTTAACCTCCCGATGGCCCATTTCTCAACTTTAGGGGCTTATGTGAGAGTGGTGGGTCAGCAGATGTGTAAGGAACAATGGGAGAAGAGGAGCAGTGAATGAGAGATGGGCTAAAGAGAGTAGAATGGAAGAAAGATCCCCCTAAACTCATTTGGCCCTTTCTTAACCTCCCGATGGCCAATTGCTTAACTGAGGGGGCTTATGTGAGCGTGGTGGGTCAGCAGATGTGTAAGGAAGAAGGGAGAAGAGGCGCAGTGAATGAGACATGGGCTAAAGAGAGTAGAATGGAAGAAAGATCCCCCTTACTTCATTTGGCCCTCTCTTAACCCCCCGATGGCCCATTTCTCAACTTAAGGGGCTTATGTGAGCGTGGTGGGTCAGCAGATGTGTAAGGAACAATGGGAGAAGGGGAGCAGTGAATGAGAGATGGGCTAAAGAGAGCAGAGTGGAAGAAAGATCCCCCTTACCTCATTTGGCCCTTTTGTAACCCCCCGATGGCCCATTTCTCAACTTAAGGGGCTTATGTGAGCGTGGTGGGTCAGCAGATGTGTAAGGAAGAAGGGAGAAGGGGAGCAGTGAATGAGAGATGGGCTAAAGAGAGTAGAATGGAAGAAAGATCCCCCTTACTTCATTTGGCCCTCTCTTAACCCCCCGATGGCCCATTTCTCAACTTAAGGGGCTTATGTGAGCGTGGTGGGTCAGCAGATGTGTAAGGAACAATGGGAGAAGAGGAGCAGTGAATAAGAGATGGGCTAAAGAGAGCAGAGTGGAAGAAAGATCCCCCTTAACTCATTTGGCCCTTTTGTAACCCCCCGATGGCCCATTTCTCAACTTAAGGGGCCTATGTGAGCGTGGTGGGTCAGCAGATGTGTAAGGAAGAAGGGAGAAGGGGAGCAGTGAATGAGAGATGGGCTAAAGAGAGCAGAGTGGAAGAAAGATCCCCCTTACCTCATGTGGCCCTTTTGTAACCCCCCGATGGCCCATTTCTCAACTTAAGGGGCTTATGTGAGCGTGGTGGGTCAGCAGATGTGTAAGGAACAATGGGAGAAGGGGAGCAGTGAATGAGAGATGGGCTAAAGAGAGCAGAGTGGAAGAAAGATCCCCCTTACCTTATTTGGCCCTTTTGTAACCCCCCGATGGCCCATTGCTTAACCTAGGGGGCTAATGTGAGAGTGGTGGGTCAGCAGATGTGTAAGGAAGAAGGGAGAAGGGGAGCAGTGAATGAGAGATGGGCTAAAGAGAGCAGAATGGAAGTAAGATCCCCCTTACCTCATTTGGCCCTTTTGTAACCCCCCGATGGCCCATTTCTCAACTTAAGGGGCTTATGTGAGAGTGGTGGGTCAGCAGATGTGTAAGGAAGAAGGGAGAAGGGGAGCAGTGAATGAGAGATGGGCTAAAGAGAGTAGAATGGAAGAAAGATCCCCCTTACTTCATTTGGCCCTTTTGTAACCCCCCGATGGCCCATTGCTTAACTGAGGGGGCTTATGTGAGAGTGGTGAGTCAACAGTTGTGTAAGGAACAATGGGAGAAGAGGAGCAGTGAATGAGACATGGGCTAAAGAGAGCAGAGTGGAAGAAAGATCCCCCTTACCTCATTTGGCCCTTTTGTAACCTCTCGATGGCCCATTGCTTAACTGAGGGGGCTTATGTGAGAGTGGTGGGTCAGCAGATGTGTAAGGAAGAAGCGAGAAGGGGAACAGTGAATGAGACATGGGCTAAAGAGAGTAGAATGGAAGAAAGATCCCCCTTACTTCATTTGGCCCTTTCTTAACCTCCTGATGGCCCATTGCTTAACTGAGGGGGCTTATGTGAGAGTGGTGGGTCAGCAGTTGTGTAAGGAACAATGGGAGAAGGGGAGCAGTGAATGAGAGATGGGCTAAAGAGAGCAGAATGGAAGAAAGATCCCCCTTACCTCATGTGGCCCTTTTGTAACCCCCCGATGGCCCATTTCTCAACTTTGGAGGCTAATGTGAGCGTGGTGGGTCAGCAACTGTGTAAGGAAGAAGGGAGAAGGGGAGCAGTGAATGAGAGATGGGCTAAAGAGAGCAGAATGGAAGTAAGATCCCCCTTACCTCATTTGGCCCTTTTGTAACCCCCCGATGGCCCATTTCTCAACTTAAGGGGCTTATGTGAGAGTGGTGGGTCAGCAGATGTGTAAGGAAGAAGGGAGAAGGGGAGCAGTGAATGAGAGATGGGCTAAAGAGAGTAGAATGGAAGAAAGATCCCCCTTACTTCATTTGGCCCTCTCTTAACCCCCCGATGGCCCATTTCTCAACTTAAGGGGCTTATGTGAGCGTGGTGGGTCAGCAGATGTGTAAGGAACAATGGGAGAAGAGGAGCAGTGAATAAGAGATGGGCTAAAGAGAGCAGAGTGGAAGAAAGATCCCCCTTAACTCATTTGGCCCTTTTGTAACCCCCCGATGGCCCATTTCTCAACTTAAGGGGCCTATGTGAGCGTGGTGGGTCAGCAGATGTGTAAGGAAGAAGGGAGAAGGGGAGCAGTGAATGAGACATGGGCTAAAGAGAGCAGAGTGGAAGAAAGATCCCCCTTACCTCATTTGGCCCTTTTGTAACCCCCCGATGGCCCATTTCTCAACTTAAGGGGCTTATGTGAGAGTGGTGGGTCAGCAGATGTGTAAGGAAGAAGGGAGAAGGGGAGCAGTGAATGAGAGATGGGCTAAAGAGAGCAGAATGGAAGAAAGATCCCCCTTACCTCATTTGGCCCTTTTGTAACCCCCCGATGGCCCATTTCTCAACTTAAGGGGCTTATGTGAGAGTGGTGGGTCAGCAGATGTGTAAGGAAGAAGGGAGAAGGGGAGCAGTGAATGAGAGATGGGCTAAAGAGAGTAGAATGGAAGAAAGATCCCCCTTACTTCATTTGGCCCTTTTGTAACCCCCCGATGGCCCATTGCTTAACTGAGGGGGCTTATGTGAGAGTGGTGGGTCAACAGTTGTGTAAGGAACAATGGGAGAAGGGGAGCAGGGAATGAGAGATGGGCTAAAGAGAGCAGAGTGGAAGAAAGATCCCCCTTAACTCATTTGGCCCTTTTGTAACCCCCCGATGGCCCATTTCTCAACTTAAGGGGCTTATGTGAGCGTGGTGGGTCAGCAGATGTGTAAGGAACAATGGGAGAAGAGGAGCAGTGAATGAGACATGGGCTAAAGAGAGCAGAGTGGAAGAAAGATCCCCCTTACCTCATTTGGCCCTTTTGTAACCCCCCGATGGCCCATTTCTCAACTTAAGGGGCTTATGTGAGAGTGGTGGGTCAGCAGATGTGTAAGGAAGAAGGGAGAAGGGGAGCAGTGAATGAGAGATGGGCTAAAGAGAGCAGAATGGAAGAAAGATCCCCCTTATCTCATTTGGCCCTTTCTTAACCTCCGGATGGCCCATTGCTTAACTGAGGGGGCTTATGTGAGAGTGGTGGGTCAGCAGATGTGTAAGGAACAATGGGAGAAGAGGAGCAGTGAATGAGAGATGGGCTAAAGAGAGCAGAGTGGAAGAAAGATGCTCCTTACCTCATTTGGCCCTTTTGTAACCCCCCGATGGCCCATTGCTTAACTGAGGGGGCATATGTGAGAGTGGTGGGTCAGCAGATGTGTAAGGAACAATGGGAGAAGGGGAGCAGGGAATGAGAGCTGGGCTAAAGAGAGCAGAATGGAAGAAAGATCCACCTTACCTCATTTGGCCCTTTTGTAACCCCCCGATGGCCTATTGCTTAACTGAGGGGGCTTATGTGAGCGTGGTGGGTCAGCAGATGTGTAAGGAACAATGGGAGAAGAGGAGCAGTGAATAAGAGATGGGCTAAAGAGAGCAGAGTGGAAGAAAGATCCCCCTTAACTCATTTGGCCCTTTTGTAACCCCCCGATGGCCCATTGCTTAACTGAGGGGGCTTATGTGAGAGTGGTGAGTCAGAAACTGTGTAAGGAAGAAGGGAGAAGGGGAGCAGTGAATGAGACATGGGCTAAAGAGAGCAGAATGGAAGAAAGATCCCCCTTAGCTCATGTGGCCCTTTTGTAACCCCCCGATGGCCCATTGCTTAACCTAGTGGGCTAATGTGAGCGTGGTGGGTCAGCAGATGTGTAAGGAACAATGGGAGAAGAGGAGCAGTGAATAAGAGATGGGCTAAAGAGAGCAGAGTGGAAGAAAGATCCCCCTTAACTCATTTGGCCCTTTTGTAACCCCCCGATGGCCCATTTCTCAACTTAAAGGGCTTATGTGAGCGTGGTGGGTCAGCAGATGTGTAAGGAAGAAGGGAGAAGGGGAGCAGTGAATGAGACATGGGCTAAAGAGAGCAGAGTGGAAGAAAGATCCCCCTTACCTCATTTGGCCCTTTTGTAACCCCCCGATGGCCCATTTCTCAACTTAAGGGGCTTATGTGAGAGTGGTGGGTCCGCAGATGTGTATGGAACAATGGGAGAAGAGGAGCAGTGGATGAGAGATGGGCTAAAGAGAGCAGAGTGGAAGAAAGATCCCCCTTACCTTATGTGGCCCTTTTGTAACCCCCCGCTGGCCCATTTCTCAACTTAAGGGGCTTATGTGAGAGTGGTGGGTCAGCAGATGTGTAAGGAACAATGGGAGAAGGGGAGCAGTGAATGAGAGATGGGCTAAAGAGAGCAGAATGGAAGAAAGATCCCCCTTACCTCATTTTGCCCTTTCTTAACCTCCTGATGGCCCATTTCTCAACTTAGGGGGCTTATGTGAGCGTGGTGGGTCAGCAGATGTGTAAGGAAGAAGGGAGAAGGGGAGCAGTGAATGAGAGCTGGGCTAAAGAGAGCAGAGTGGAAGAAAGATCCCCCTTACCTCATTTGGCCCTTTTGTAACCCCCTGATGGCCCATTGCTTAACTGAGGGGGCTTATGTGAGAGTGGTGGGTCAACAGATGTGTAAGGAACAATGGGAGAAGAGGAGCAGTGAATGAGACATGGGCTAAAGAGAGCAGAGTGGAAGAAAGATCCCCCTTACTTCATTTGGCCCTCTCTTAACCTCCCGATGGCCCATTTCTCAACTTAAGGGGCCTATGTGAGCGTGGTGGGTCAGCAGATGTGTAAGGAAGAAGGGAGAAGGGGAGCAGTGAATGAGACATGGGCTAAAGAGAGCAGAGTGGAAGAAAGATCCCCCTTACCTCATGTGGCCCTTTTGTAATCCCCCGATGGCCCATTTCTCAACTTTGGAGGCTAATATGAGCGTGGTGAGTCAGCAACTGTGTAAGGAAGAAGGGAGAAGGGGAGCAGTGAATGAGACATGGGCTAAAGAGAGTAGAATGGAAGAAAGATCCCCCTTACCTCATTTGGCCCTTTTGTAACCCCCCGTTGGCCCATTTCTCAACTTAAGGGGCTTATGTGAGAGTGGTGGGTCAGCAGATGTGTAAGGAACAATGGGAGGAGAGGAGCAGTGAATGAGAGATGGGCTAAAGAGAGCAGAATGGAAGAAAGATCCCCCTTACCTCATTTGGCCCTTTTGTAACCCCCCGATGGCCCATTGCTTAACTGAGGGGGCTTATGTGAGAGTGGTGAGTCAGAAACTGTGTAAGGAAGAAGGGAGAAGGGGAGCAGTGAATGAGACATGGGCTAAAGAGAGTAGAATGGAAGAAAGATCCCCCTTAGCTCATTTGGCCCTTTCTTAACCTCCCGATGGCCCATTTCTCAACTTAAGGGGCTTATGTGAGAGTGGTGGGTCAGCAGATGTGTAATGAAGAAGGGAGAAGAGGAGCAGTGAATGAGACATTGGCTAAAGAGAGCAGAATGGAAGAAAGATCCCCCTTAGCTCATTTGGCCCTTTCTTAACCTCCCGATGGCCCATTTCTCAACTTTAGGGGCTTATGTGAGAGTGGTGGGTCAGCAGATGTGTAAGGAACAATGGGAGAAGAGGAGCAGTGAATGAGAGATGGGCTAAAGAGAGTAGAATGGAAGAAAGATCCCCCTTAACTCATTTGGCCCTTTCTTAACCTCCCGATGGCCAATTGCTTAACTGAGGGGGCTTATGTGAGCGTGGTGGGTCAGCAGATGTGTAAGGAAGAAGGGAGAAGAGGCGCAGTGAATGAGACATGGGCTAAAGAGAGTAGAATGGAAGAAAGATCCCCCTTACCTCATTTGGCCCTTTTGTAACACCCCGTTGGCCCATTTCTCAACTTAAGGGGCTTATGTGAGAGTGGTGGGTCAGCAGATGTGTAAGGAACAATGGGAGAAGGGGAGCAGTGAATGAGAGATGGGCTAAAGAGAGCAGAATGGAAGAAAGATCCCCCTTACCTCATTTTGCCCTTTCTTAACCTCCTGATGGCCCATTTCTCAACTGAGGGGGCTTATGTGAGCGTGGTGGGTCAGCAGATGTGTAAGGAACAATGGGAGAAGAGGAGCAGTGAATGAGAGATGGGCTAAAGAGAGCAGAGTGGAAGAAAGATGCTCCTTACCTCATTTGGCCCTTTTGTAACCCCCCGATGGCCCATTGCTTAACTGAGGGGGCTTATGTGAGAGTGGTGGGTCAGCAGATGTGTAAGGAACAATGGGAGAAGGGGAGCAGGGAATGAGAGCTGGGCTAAAGAGAGCAGAATGGAAGAAAGATCCACCTTACCTCATTTGGCCCTTTTGTAACCCCCCGATGGCCTATTGCTTAACTGAGGGGGCTTATGTGAGAGTGGTGGGTCAGCAGATGTGTAAGGAACAATGGGAGAAGGGGAGCAGGGAATGAGAGCTGGGCTAAAGAGAGCAGAATGGAAGAAAGATCCCCCTTACCTCATTTGGCCCTTTTGTAACCCCCCGATGGCCCATTGCTTAACCTAGTGGGCTAATGTGAGCGTGGTGGGTCAGCAGATGTGTAAGGAACAATGGGAGAAGAGGAGCAGTGAATAAGAGATGGGCTAAAGAGAGCAGAGTGGAAGAAAGATCCCCCTTAACTCATGTGGCCCTTTTGTAACCCCCCAATGGCCCATTTCTCAACTTAAGGGGCTTATGTGAGCGTGGTGGGTCAGCAGATGTGTAAGGAACAATGGGAGAAGGGGAGCAGTGAATGAGAGATGGGCTAAAGAGAGCAGAGTGGAAGAAAGATCCCCCTTAACTCATTTGGCCCTTTTGTAACCCCCCGATGGCCCATTTCTCAACTTAAGGGGCTTATGTGAGCGTGGTGGGTCAGCAGATGTGTAAGGAAGAAGGGAGAAGAGGAGCAGTGAATGAGACATTGGCTAAAGAGAGCAGAATGGAAGAAAGATCCCCCTTACCTTATTTGGCCCTTTTGTAACCCCCCGATGGCCCATTGCTTAACCTAGGGGGCTAATGTGAGAGTGGTGGGTCAGCAGATGTGTAAGGAAGAAGGGAGAAGGGGAGCAGTGAATGAGAGATGGGCTAAAGAGAGCAGAATGGAAGTAAGATCCCCCTTACCTCATTTGGCCCTTTTGTAACCCCGCGATGGCCCATTTCTCAACTTAAGGGGCTTATGTGAGAGTGGTGGGTCAGCAGATGTGTAAGGAAGAAGGGAGAAGGGGAGCAGTGAATGAGAGATGGGCTAAAGAGAGTAGAATGGAAGAAAGATCCCCCTTACTTCATTTGGCCCTCTCTTAACCCCCCGATGGCCCATTTCTCAACTTAAGGGGCTTATGTGAGCGTGGTGGGTCAGCAGATGTGTAAGGAACAATGGGAGAAGAGGAGCAGTGAATAAGAGATGGGCTAAAGAGAGCAGAGTGGAAGAAAGATCCCCCTTAACTCATTTGGCCCTTTTGTAACCCCCCGATGGCCCATTTCTCAACTTAAGGGGCCTATGTGAGCGTGGTGGGTCAGCAGATGTGTAAGGAAGAAGGGAGAAGGGGAGCAGTGAATGAGAGATGGGCTAAAGAGAGCAGAGTGGAAGAAAGATCCCCCTTACCTCATGTGGCCCTTTTGTAACCCCCCGATGGCCCATTTCTCAACTTAAGGGGCTTATGTGAGCGTGGTGGGTCAGCAGATGTGTAAGGAACAATGGGAGAAGGGGAGCAGTGAATGAGAGATGGGCTAAAGAGAGCAGAGTGGAAGAAAGATCCCCCTTACCTTATTTGGCCCTTTTGTAACCCCCCGATGGCCCATTGCTTAACCTAGGGGGCTAATGTGAGAGTGGTGGGTCAGCAGATGTGTAAGGAAGAAGGGAGAAGGGGAGCAGTGAATGAGAGATGGGCTAAAGAGAGCAGAATGGAAGTAAGATCCCCCTTACCTCATTTGGCCCTTTTGTAACCCCCCGATGGCCCATTTCTCAACTTAAGGGGCTTATGTGAGAGTGGTGGGTCAGCAGATGTGTAAGGAAGAAGGGAGAAGGGGAGCAGTGAATGAGAGATGGGCTAAAGAGAGTAGAATGGAAGAAAGATCCCCCTTACTTCATTTGGCCCTTTTGTAACCCCCCGATGGCCCATTGCTTAACTGAGGGGGCTTATGTGAGAGTGGTGAGTCAACAGTTGTGTAAGGAACAATGGGAGAAGAGGAGCAGTGAATGAGACATGGGCTAAAGAGAGCAGAGTGGAAGAAAGATCCCCCTTACCTCATTTGGCCCTTTTGTAACCTCTCGATGGCCCATTGCTTAACTGAGGGGGCTTATGTGAGAGTGGTGGGTCAGCAGATGTGTAAGGAAGAAGCGAGAAGGGGAACAGTGAATGAGACATGGGCTAAAGAGACTAGAATGGAAGAAAGATCCCCCTTACTTCATTTGGCCCTTTCTTAACCTCCTGATGGCCCATTGCTTAACTGAGGGGGCTTATGTGAGAGTGGTGGGTCAGCAGTTGTGTAAGGAACAATGGGAGAAGGGGAGCAGTGAATGAGAGATGGGCTAAAGAGAGCAGAATGGAAGAAAGATCCCCCTTACCTCATGTGGCCCTTTTGTAACCCCCCGATGGCCCATTTCTCAACTTTGGAGGCTAATGTGAGCGTGGTGGGTCAGCAACTGTGTAAGGAAGAAGGGAGAAGGGGAGCAGTGAATGAGAGATGGGCTAAAGAGAGCAGAATGGAAGTAAGATCCCCCTTACCTCATTTGGCCCTTTTGTAACCCCCCGATGGCCCATTTCTCAACTTAAGGGGCTTATGTGAGAGTGGTGGGTCAGCAGATGTGTAAGGAAGAAGGGAGAAGGGGAGCAGTGAATGAGAGATGGGCTAAAGAGAGTAGAATGGAAGAAAGATCCCCCTTACTTCATTTGGCCCTCTCTTAACCCCCCGATGGCCCATTTCTCAACTTAAGGGGCTTATGTGAGCGTGGTGGGTCAGCAGATGTGTAAGGAACAATGGGAGAAGAGGAGCAGTGAATAAGAGATGGGCTAAAGAGAGCAGAGTGGAAGAAAGATCCCCCTTAACTCATTTGGCCCTTTTGTAACCCCCCGATGGCCCATTTCTCAACTTAAGGGGCTTATGTGAGCGTGGTGGGTCAGCAGATGTGTAAGGAACAATGGGAGAAGAGGAGCAGTGAATGAGACATGGGCTAAAGAGAGCAGAGTGGAAGAAAGATCCCCCTTACCTCATTTGGCCCTTTTGTAACCCCCCGATGGCCCATTTCTCAACTTAAGGGGCTTATGTGAGAGTGGTGGGTCAGCAGATGTGTAAGGAAGAAGGGAGAAGGGGAGCAGTGAATGAGAGATGGGCTAAAGAGAGCAGAATGGAAGAAAGATCCCCCTTATCTCATTTGGCCCTTTCTTAACCTCCGGATGGCCCATTGCTTAACTGAGGGGGCTTATGTGAGAGTGGTGGGTCAGCAGATGTGTAAGGAACAATGGGAGAAGAGGAGCAGTGAATGAGAGATGGGCTAAAGAGAGCAGAGTGGAAGAAAGATGCTCCTTACCTCATTTGGCCCTTTTGTAACCCCCCGATGGCCCATTGCTTAACTGAGGGGGCATATGTGAGAGTGGTGGGTCAGCAGATGTGTAAGGAACAATGGGAGAAGGGGAGCAGGGAATGAGAGCTGGGCTAAAGAGAGCAGAATGGAAGAAAGATCCACCTTACCTCATTTGGCCCTTTTGTAACCCCCCGATGGCCTATTGCTTAACTGAGGGGGCTTATGTGAGCGTGGTGGGTCAGCAGATGTGTAAGGAACAATGGGAGAAGAGGAGCAGTGAATAAGAGATGGGCTAAAGAGAGCAGAGTGGAAGAAAGATCCCCCTTAACTCATTTGGCCCTTTTGTAACCCCCCGATGGCCCATTGCTTAACTGAGGGGGCTTATGTGAGAGTGGTGAGTCAGAAACTGTGTAAGGAAGAAGGGAGAAGGGGAGCAGTGAATGAGACATGGGCTAAAGAGAGCAGAATGGAAGAAAGATCCCCCTTAGCTCATGTGGCCCTTTTGTAACCCCCCGATGGCCCATTGCTTAACCTAGTGGGCTAATGTGAGCGTGGTGGGTCAGCAGATGTGTAAGGAACAATGGGAGAAGAGGAGCAGTGAATAAGAGATGGGCTAAAGAGAGCAGAGTGGAAGAAAGATCCCCCTTAACTCATTTGGCCCTTTTGTAACCCCCCGATGGCCCATTTCTCAACTTAAAGGGCTTATGTGAGCGTGGTGGGTCAGCAGATGTGTAAGGAAGAAGGGAGAAGGGGAGCAGTGAATGAGACATGGGCTAAAGAGAGCAGAGTGGAAGAAAGATCCCCCTTACCTCATTTGGCCCTTTTGTAACCCCCCGATGGCCCATTTCTCAACTTAAGGGGCTTATGTGAGAGTGGTGGGTCCGCAGATGTGTATGGAACAATGGGAGAAGAGGAGCAGTGGATGAGAGATGGGCTAAAGAGAGCAGAGTGGAAGAAAGATCCCCCTTACCTTATGTGGCCCTTTTGTAACCCCCCGCTGGCCCATTTCTCAACTTAAGGGGCTTATGTGAGAGTGGTGGGTCAGCAGATGTGTAAGGAACAATGGGAGAAGGGGAGCAGTGAATGAGAGATGGGCTAAAGAGAGCAGAATGGAAGAAAGATCCCCCTTACCTCATTTTGCCCTTTCTTAACCTCCTGATGGCCCATTTCTCAACTTAGGGGGCTTATGTGAGCGTGGTGGGTCAGCAGATGTGTAAGGAAGAAGGGAGAAGGGGAGCAGTGAATGAGAGCTGGGCTAAAGAGAGCAGAGTGGAAGAAAGATCCCCCTTACCTCATTTGGCCCTTTTGTAACCCCCTGATGGCCCATTGCTTAACTGAGGGGGCTTATGTGAGAGTGGTGGGTCAACAGATGTGTAAGGAACAATGGGAGAAGAGGAGCAGTGAATGAGACATGGGCTAAAGAGAGCAGAGTGGAAGAAAGATCCCCCTTACTTCATTTGGCCCTCTCTTAACCTCCCGATGGCCCATTTCTCAACTTAAGGGGCCTATGTGAGCGTGGTGGGTCAGCAGATGTGTAAGGAAGAAGGGAGAAGGGGAGCAGTGAATGAGACATGGGCTAAAGAGAGCAGAGTGGAAGAAAGATCCCCCTTACCTCATGTGGCCCTTTTGTAATCCCCCGATGGCCCATTTCTCAACTTTGGAGGCTAATATGAGCGTGGTGAGTCAGCAACTGTGTAAGGAAGAAGGGAGAAGGGGAGCAGTGAATGAGACATGGGCTAAAGAGAGTAGAATGGAAGAAAGATCCCCCTTACCTCATTTGGCCCTTTTGTAACCCCCCGTTGGCCCATTTCTCAACTTAAGGGGCTTATGTGAGAGTGGTGGGTCAGCAGATGTGTAAGGAACAATGGGAGGAGAGGAGCAGTGAATGAGAGATGGGCTAAAGAGAGCAGAATGGAAGAAAGATCCCCCTTACCTCATTTGGCCCTTTTGTAACCCCCCGATGGCCCATTGCTTAACTGAGGGGGCTTATGTGAGAGTGGTGAGTCAGAAACTGTGTAAGGAAGAAGGGAGAAGGGGAGCAGTGAATGAGACATGGGCTAAAGAGAGTAGAATGGAAGAAAGATCCCCCTTAGCTCATTTGGCCCTTTCTTAACCTCCCGATGGCCCATTTCTCAACTTAAGGGGCTTATGTGAGAGTGGTGGGTCAGCAGATGTGTAATGAAGAAGGGAGAAGAGGAGCAGTGAATGAGACATTGGCTAAAGAGAGCAGAATGGAAGAAAGATCCCCCTTAGCTCATTTGGCCCTTTCTTAACCTCCCGATGGCCCATTTCTCAACTTTAGGGGCTTATGTGAGAGTGGTGGGTCAGCAGATGTGTAAGGAACAATGGGAGAAGAGGAGCAGTGAATGAGAGATGGGCTAAAGAGAGTAGAATGGAAGAAAGATCCCCCTTAACTCATTTGGCCCTTTCTTAACCTCCCGATGGCCAATTGCTTAACTGAGGGGGCTTATGTGAGCGTGGTGGGTCAGCAGATGTGTAAGGAAGAAGGGAGAAGAGGCGCAGTGAATGAGACATGGGCTAAAGAGAGTAGAATGGAAGAAAGATCCCCCTTACCTCATTTGGCCCTTTTGTAACACCCCGTTGGCCCATTTCTCAACTTAAGGGGCTTATGTGAGAGTGGTGGGTCAGCAGATGTGTAAGGAACAATGGGAGAAGGGGAGCAGTGAATGAGAGATGGGCTAAAGAGAGCAGAATGGAAGAAAGATCCCCCTTACCTCATTTTGCCCTTTCTTAACCTCCTGATGGCCCATTTCTCAACTGAGGGGGCTTATGTGAGCGTGGTGGGTCAGCAGATGTGTAAGGAACAATGGGAGAAGAGGAGCAGTGAATGAGAGATGGGCTAAAGAGAGCAGAGTGGAAGAAAGATGCTCCTTACCTCATTTGGCCCTTTTGTAACCCCCCGATGGCCCATTGCTTAACTGAGGGGGCTTATGTGAGAGTGGTGGGTCAGCAGATGTGTAAGGAACAATGGGAGAAGGGGAGCAGGGAATGAGAGCTGGGCTAAAGAGAGCAGAATGGAAGAAAGATCCACCTTACCTCATTTGGCCCTTTTGTAACCCCCCGATGGCCTATTGCTTAACTGAGGGGGCTTATGTGAGAGTGGTGGGTCAGCAGATGTGTAAGGAACAATGGGAGAAGGGGAGCAGGGAATGAGAGCTGGGCTAAAGAGAGCAGAATGGAAGAAAGATCCCCCTTACCTCATTTGGCCCTTTTGTAACCCCCCGATGGCCCATTGCTTAACCTAGTGGGCTAATGTGAGCGTGGTGGGTCAGCAGATGTGTAAGGAACAATGGGAGAAGAGGAGCAGTGAATAAGAGATGGGCTAAAGAGAGCAGAGTGGAAGAAAGATCCCCCTTAACTCATGTGGCCCTTTTGTAACCCCCCAATGGCCCATTTCTCAACTTAAGGGGCTTATGTGAGCGTGGTGGGTCAGCAGATGTGTAAGGAACAATGGGAGAAGGGGAGCAGTGAATGAGAGATGGGCTAAAGAGAGCAGAGTGGAAGAAAGATCCCCCTTAACTCATTTGGCCCTTTTGTAACCCCCCGATGGCCCATTTCTCAACTTAAGGGGCTTATGTGAGCGTGGTGGGTCAGCAGATGTGTAAGGAAGAAGGGAGAAGAGGAGCAGTGAATGAGACATTGGCTAAAGAGAGCAGAATGGAAGAAAGATCCCCCTTACCTTATTTGGCCCTTTTGTAACCCCCCGATGGCCCATTGCTTAACCTAGGGGGCTAATGTGAGAGTGGTGGGTCAGCAGATGTGTAAGGAAGAAGGGAGAAGGGGAGCAGTGAATGAGAGATGGGCTAAAGAGAGCAGAATGGAAGTAAGATCCCCCTTACCTCATTTGGCCCTTTTGTAACCCCGCGATGGCCCATTTCTCAACTTAAGGGGCTTATGTGAGAGTGGTGGGTCAGCAGATGTGTAAGGAAGAAGGGAGAAGGGGAGCAGTGAATGAGAGATGGGCTAAAGAGAGTAGAATGGAAGAAAGATCCCCCTTACTTCATTTGGCCCTCTCTTAACCCCCCGATGGCCCATTTCTCAACTTAAGGGGCTTATGTGAGCGTGGTGGGTCAGCAGATGTGTAAGGAACAATGGGAGAAGAGGAGCAGTGAATAAGAGATGGGCTAAAGAGAGCAGAGTGGAAGAAAGATCCCCCTTAACTCATTTGGCCCTTTTGTAACCCCCCGATGGCCCATTTCTCAACTTAAGGGGCCTATGTGAGCGTGGTGGGTCAGCAGATGTGTAAGGAAGAAGGGAGAAGGGGAGCAGTGAATGAGAGATGGGCTAAAGAGAGCAGAGTGGAAGAAAGATCCCCCTTACCTCATGTGGCCCTTTTGTAACCCCCCGATGGCCCATTTCTCAACTTAAGGGGCTTATGTGAGCGTGGTGGGTCAGCAGATGTGTAAGGAACAATGGGAGAAGGGGAGCAGTGAATGAGAGATGGGCTAAAGAGAGCAGAGTGGAAGAAAGATCCCCCTTACCTTATTTGGCCCTTTTGTAACCCCCCGATGGCCCATTGCTTAACCTAGGGGGCTAATGTGAGAGTGGTGGGTCAGCAGATGTGTAAGGAAGAAGGGAGAAGGGGAGCAGTGAATGAGAGATGGGCTAAAGAGAGCAGAATGGAAGTAAGATCCCCCTTACCTCATTTGGCCCTTTTGTAACCCCCCGATGGCCCATTTCTCAACTTAAGGGGCTTATGTGAGAGTGGTGGGTCAGCAGATGTGTAAGGAAGAAGGGAGAAGGGGAGCAGTGAATGAGAGATGGGCTAAAGAGAGTAGAATGGAAGAAAGATCCCCCTTACTTCATTTGGCCCTTTTGTAACCCCCCGATGGCCCATTGCTTAACTGAGGGGGCTTATGTGAGAGTGGTGAGTCAACAGTTGTGTAAGGAACAATGGGAGAAGAGGAGCAGTGAATGAGACATGGGCTAAAGAGAGCAGAGTGGAAGAAAGATCCCCCTTACCTCATTTGGCCCTTTTGTAACCTCTCGATGGCCCATTGCTTAACTGAGGGGGCTTATGTGAGAGTGGTGGGTCAGCAGATGTGTAAGGAAGAAGCGAGAAGGGGAACAGTGAATGAGACATGGGCTAAAGAGAGTAGAATGGAAGAAAGATCCCCCTTACTTCATTTGGCCCTTTCTTAACCTCCTGATGGCCCATTGCTTAACTGAGGGGGCTTATGTGAGAGTGGTGGGTCAGCAGTTGTGTAAGGAACAATGGGAGAAGGGGAGCAGTGAATGAGAGATGGGCTAAAGAGAGCAGAATGGAAGAAAGATCCCCCTTACCTCATGTGGCCCTTTTGTAACCCCCCGATGGCCCATTTCTCAACTTTGGAGGCTAATGTGAGCGTGGTGGGTCAGCAACTGTGTAAGGAAGAAGGGAGAAGGGGAGCAGTGAATGAGAGATGGGCTAAAGAGAGCAGAATGGAAGTAAGATCCCCCTTACCTCATTTGGCCCTTTTGTAACCCCCCGATGGCCCATTTCTCAACTTAAGGGGCTTATGTGAGAGTGGTGGGTCAGCAGATGTGTAAGGAAGAAGGGAGAAGGGGAGCAGTGAATGAGAGATGGGCTAAAGAGAGCAGAGTGGAAGAAAGATCCCCCTTACCTCATGTGGCCCTTTTGTAACCCCCCGATGGCCCATTTCTCAACTTAAGGGGCTTATGTGAGCGTGGTGGGTCAGCAGATGTGTAAGGAACAATGGGAGAAGGGGAGCAGTGAATGAGAGATGGGCTAAAGAGAGCAGAGTGGAAGAAAGATCCCCCTTACCTTATTTGGCCCTTTTGTAACCCCCCGATGGCCCATTGCTTAACCTAGGGGGCTAATGTGAGAGTGGTGGGTCAGCAGATGTGTAAGGAAGAAGGGAGAAGGGGAGCAGTGAATGAGAGATGGGCTAAAGAGAGCAGAATGGAAGTAAGATCCCCCTTACCTCATTTGGCCCTTTTGTAACCCCCCGATGGCCCATTTCTCAACTTAAGGGGCTTATGTGAGAGTGGTGGGTCAGCAGATGTGTAAGGAAGAAGGGAGAAGGGGAGCAGTGAATGAGAGATGGGCTAAAGAGAGTAGAATGGAAGAAAGATCCCCCTTACTTCATTTGGCCCTTTTGTAACCCCCCGATGGCCCATTGCTTAACTGAGGGGGCTTATGTGAGAGTGGTGAGTCAACAGTTGTGTAAGGAACAATGGGAGAAGAGGAGCAGTGAATGAGACATGGGCTAAAGAGAGCAGAGTGGAAGAAAGATCCCCCTTACCTCATTTGGCCCTTTTGTAACCTCTCGATGGCCCATTGCTTAACTGAGGGGGCTTATGTGAGAGTGGTGGGTCAGCAGATGTGTAAGGAAGAAGCGAGAAGGGGAACAGTGAATGAGACATGGGCTAAAGAGAGTAGAATGGAAGAAAGATCCCCCTTACTTCATTTGGCCCTTTCTTAACCTCCTGATGGCCCATTGCTTAACTGAGGGGGCTTATGTGAGAGTGGTGGGTCAGCAGTTGTGTAAGGAACAATGGGAGAAGGGGAGCAGTGAATGAGAGATGGGCTAAAGAGAGCAGAATGGAAGAAAGATCCCCCTTACCTCATTTGGCCCTTTTGTAACCCCCCGATGGCCCATTTCTCAACTTTGGAGGCTAATGTGAGCGTGGTGGGTCAGCAACTGTGTAAGGAAGAAGGGAGAAGGGGAGCAGTGAATGAGAGATGGGCTAAAGAGAGCAGAATGGAAGTAAGATCCCCCTTACCTCATTTGGCCCTTTTGTAACCCCCCGATGGCCCATTTCTCAACTTAAGGGGCTTATGTGAGAGTGGTGGGTCAGCAGATGTGTAAGGAAGAAGGGAGAAGGGGAGCAGTGAATGAGAGATGGGCTAAAGAGAGTAGAATGGAAGAAAGATCCCCCTTACTTCATTTGGCCCTCTCTTAACCCCCCGATGGCCCATTTCTCAACTTAAGGGGCTTATGTGAGCGTGGTGGGTCAGCAGATGTGTAAGGAACAATGGGAGAAGAGGAGCAGTGAATAAGAGATGGGCTAAAGAGAGCAGAGTGGAAGAAAGATCCCCCTTAACTCATTTGGCCCTTTTGTAACCCCCCGATGGCCCATTTCTCAACTTAAGGGGCCTATGTGAGCGTGGTGGGTCAGCAGATGTGTAAGGAAGAAGGGAGAAGGGGAGCAGTGAATGAGACATGGGCTAAAGAGAGCAGAGTGGAAGAAAGATCCCCCTTACCTCATTTGGCCCTTTTGTAACCCCCCGATGGCCCATTTCTCAACTTAAGGGGCTTATGTGAGAGTGGTGGGTCAGCAGATGTGTAAGGAAGAAGGGAGAAGGGGAGCAGTGAATGAGAGATGGGCTAAAGAGAGCAGAATGGAAGTAAGATCCCCCTTACCTCATTTGGCCCTTTTGTAACCCCCCGATGGCCCATTTCTCAACTTAAGGGGCTTATGTGAGAGTGGTGGGTCAGCAGATGTGTAAGGAAGAAGGGAGAAGGGGAGCAGTGAATGAGAGATGGGCTAAAGAGAGTAGAATGGAAGAAAGATCCCCCTTACTTCATTTGGCCCTTTTGTAACCCCCCGATGGCCCATTGCTTAACTGAGGGGGCTTATGTGAGAGTGGTGGGTCAACAGTTGTGTAAGGAACAATGGGAGAAGGGGAGCAGGGAATGAGAGATGGGCTAAAGAGAGCAGAGTGGAAGAAAGATCCCCCTTAACTCATTTGGCCCTTTTGTAACCCCCCGATGGCCCATTTCTCAACTTAAGGGGCTTATGTGAGCGTGGTGGGTCAGCAGATGTGTAAGGAACAATGGGAGAAGAGGAGCAGTGAATGAGACATGGGCTAAAGAGAGCAGAGTGGAAGAAAGATCCCCCTTACCTCATTTGGCCCTTTTGTAACCCCCCGATGGCCCATTTCTCAACTTAAGGGGCTTATGTGAGAGTGGTGGGTCAGCAGATGTGTAAGGAAGAAGGGAGAAGGGGAGCAGTGAATGAGAGATGGGCTAAAGAGAGCAGAATGGAAGAAAGATCCCCCTTACCTCATTTTGCCCTTTCTTAACCTCCTGATGGCCCATTTCTCAACTGAGGGGGCTTATGTGAGCGTGGTGGGTCAGCAGATGTGTAAGGAACAATGGGAGAAGAGGAGCAGTGAATGAGAGATGGGCTAAAGAGAGCAGAGTGGAAGAAAGATGCTCCTTACCTCATTTGGCCCTTTTGTAACCCCCCGATGGCCCATTGCTTAACTGAGGGGGCTTATGTGAGAGTGGTGGGTCAGCAGATGTGTAAGGAACAATGGGAGAAGGGGAGCAGGGAATGAGAGCTGGGCTAAAGAGAGCAGAATGGAAGAAAGATCCACCTTACCTCATTTGGCCCTTTTGTAACCCCCCGATGGCCTATTGCTTAACTGAGGGGGCTTATGTGAGAGTGGTGGGTCAGCAGATGTGTAAGGAACAATGGGAGAAGGGGAGCAGGGAATGAGAGCTGGGCTAAAGAGAGCAGAATGGAAGAAAGATCCCCCTTACCTCATTTGGCCCTTTTGTAACCCCCCGATGGCCCATTGCTTAACCTAGTGGGCTAATGTGAGCGTGGTGGGTCAGCAGATGTGTAAGGAACAATGGGAGAAGAGGAGCAGTGAATAAGAGATGGGCTAAAGAGAGCAGAGTGGAAGAAAGATCCCCCTTAACTCATGTGGCCCTTTTGTAACCCCCCAATGGCCCATTTCTCAACTTAAGGGGCTTATGTGAGCGTGGTGGGTCAGCAGATGTGTAAGGAACAATGGGAGAAGGGGAGCAGTGAATGAGAGATGGGCTAAAGAGAGCAGAGTGGAAGAAAGATCCCCCTTAACTCATTTGGCCCTTTTGTAACCCCCCGATGGCCCATTTCTCAACTTAAGGGGCTTATGTGAGCGTGGTGGGTCAGCAGATGTGTAAGGAAGAAGGGAGAAGAGGAGCAGTGAATGAGACATTGGCTAAAGAGAGCAGAATGGAAGAAAGATCCCCCTTACCTTATTTGGCCCTTTTGTAACCCCCCGATGGCCCATTGCTTAACCTAGGGGGCTAATGTGAGAGTGGTGGGTCAGCAGATGTGTAAGGAAGAAGGGAGAAGGGGAGCAGTGAATGAGAGATGGGCTAAAGAGAGCAGAATGGAAGTAAGATCCCCCTTACCTCATTTGGCCCTTTTGTAACCCCGCGATGGCCCATTTCTCAACTTAAGGGGCTTATGTGAGAGTGGTGGGTCAGCAGATGTGTAAGGAAGAAGGGAGAAGGGGAGCAGTGAATGAGAGATGGGCTAAAGAGAGTAGAATGGAAGAAAGATCCCCCTTACTTCATTTGGCCCTCTCTTAACCCCCCGATGGCCCATTTCTCAACTTAAGGGGCTTATGTGAGCGTGGTGGGTCAGCAGATGTGTAAGGAACAATGGGAGAAGAGGAGCAGTGAATAAGAGATGGGCTAAAGAGAGCAGAGTGGAAGAAAGATCCCCCTTAACTCATTTGGCCCTTTTGTAACCCCCCGATGGCCCATTTCTCAACTTAAGGGGCCTATGTGAGCGTGGTGGGTCAGCAGATGTGTAAGGAAGAAGGGAGAAGGGGAGCAGTGAATGAGAGATGGGCTAAAGAGAGCAGAGTGGAAGAAAGATCCCCCTTACCTCATGTGGCCCTTTTGTAACCCCCCGATGGCCCATTTCTCAACTTAAGGGGCTTATGTGAGCGTGGTGGGTCAGCAGATGTGTAAGGAACAATGGGAGAAGGGGAGCAGTGAATGAGAGATGGGCTAAAGAGAGCAGAGTGGAAGAAAGATCCCCCTTACCTTATTTGGCCCTTTTGTAACCCCCCGATGGCCCATTGCTTAACCTAGGGGGCTAATGTGAGAGTGGTGGGTCAGCAGATGTGTAAGGAAGAAGGGAGAAGGGGAGCAGTGAATGAGAGATGGGCTAAAGAGAGCAGAATGGAAGTAAGATCCCCCTTACCTCATTTGGCCCTTTTGTAACCCCCCGATGGCCCATTTCTCAACTTAAGGGGCTTATGTGAGAGTGGTGGGTCAGCAGATGTGTAAGGAAGAAGGGAGAAGGGGAGCAGTGAATGAGAGATGGGCTAAAGAGAGTAGAATGGAAGAAAGATCCCCCTTACTTCATTTGGCCCTTTTGTAACCCCCCGATGGCCCATTGCTTAACTGAGGGGGCTTATGTGAGAGTGGTGAGTCAACAGTTGTGTAAGGAACAATGGGAGAAGAGGAGCAGTGAATGAGACATGGGCTAAAGAGAGCAGAGTGGAAGAAAGATCCCCCTTACCTCATTTGGCCCTTTTGTAACCTCTCGATGGCCCATTGCTTAACTGAGGGGGCTTATGTGAGAGTGGTGGGTCAGCAGATGTGTAAGGAAGAAGCGAGAAGGGGAACAGTGAATGAGACATGGGCTAAAGAGAGTAGAATGGAAGAAAGATCCCCCTTACTTCATTTGGCCCTTTCTTAACCTCCTGATGGCCCATTGCTTAACTGAGGGGGCTTATGTGAGAGTGGTGGGTCAGCAGTTGTGTAAGGAACAATGGGAGAAGGGGAGCAGTGAATGAGAGATGGGCTAAAGAGAGCAGAATGGAAGAAAGATCCCCCTTACCTCATGTGGCCCTTTTGTAACCCCCCGATGGCCCATTTCTCAACTTTGGAGGCTAATGTGAGCGTGGTGGGTCAGCAACTGTGTAAGGAAGAAGGGAGAAGGGGAGCAGTGAATGAGAGATGGGCTAAAGAGAGCAGAATGGAAGTAAGATCCCCCTTACCTCATTTGGCCCTTTTGTAACCCCCCGATGGCCCATTTCTCAACTTAAGGGGCTTATGTGAGAGTGGTGGGTCAGCAGATGTGTAAGGAAGAAGGGAGAAGGGGAGCAGTGAATGAGAGATGGGCTAAAGAGAGTAGAATGGAAGAAAGATCCCCCTTACTTCATTTGGCCCTCTCTTAACCCCCCGATGGCCCATTTCTCAACTTAAGGGGCTTATGTGAGCGTGGTGGGTCAGCAGATGTGTAAGGAACATTTGGGAGAAGAGGAGCAGTGAATAAGAGATGGGCTAAAGAGAGCAGAGTGGAAGAAAGATCCCCCTTAACTCATTTGGCCCTTTTGTAACCCCCCGATGGCCCATTTCTCAACTTAAGGGGCCTATGTGAGCGTGGTGGGTCAGCAGATGTGTAAGGAAGAAGGGAGAAGGGGAGCAGTGAATGAGACATGGGCTAAAGAGAGCAGAGTGGAAGAAAGATCCCCCTTACCTCATTTGGCCCTTTTGTAACCCCCCGATGGCCCATTTCTCAACTTAAGGGGCTTATGTGAGAGTGGTGGGTCAGCAGATGTGTAAGGAAGAAGGGAGAAGGGGAGCAGTGAATGAGAGATGGGCTAAAGAGAGCAGAATGGAAGTAAGATCCCCCTTACCTCATTTGGCCCTTTTGTAACCCCCCGATGGCCCATTTCTCAACTTAAGGGGCTTATGTGAGAGTGGTGGGTCAGCAGATGTGTAAGGAAGAAGGGAGAAGGGGAGCAGTGAATGAGAGATGGGCTAAAGAGAGTAGAATGGAAGAAAGATCCCCCTTACTTCATTTGGCCCTTTTGTAACCCCCCGATGGCCCATTGCTTAACTGAGGGGGCTTATGTGAGAGTGGTGGGTCAACAGTTGTGTAAGGAACAATGGGAGAAGGGGAGCAGGGAATGAGAGATGGGCTAAAGAGAGCAGAGTGGAAGAAAGATCCCCCTTAACTCATTTGGCCCTTTTGTAACCCCCCGATGGCCCATTTCTCAACTTAAGGGGCTTATGTGAGCGTGGTGGGTCAGCAGATGTGTAAGGAACAATGGGAGAAGAGGAGCAGTGAATGAGACATGGGCTAAAGAGAGCAGAGTGGAAGAAAGATCCCCCTTACCTCATTTGGCCCTTTTGTAACCCCCCGATGGCCCATTTCTCAACTTAAGGGGCTTATGTGAGAGTGGTGGGTCAGCAGATGTGTAAGGAAGAAGGGAGAAGGGGAGCAGTGAATGAGAGATGGGCTAAAGAGAGCAGAATGGAAGAAAGATCCCCCTTATCTCATTTGGCCCTTTCTTAACCTCCGGATGGCCCATTGCTTAACTGAGGGGGCTTATGTGAGAGTGGTGGGTCAGCAGATGTGTAAGGAACAATGGGAGAAGAGGAGCAGTGAATGAGAGATGGGCTAAAGAGAGCAGAGTGGAAGAAAGATGCTCCTTACCTCATTTGGCCCTTTTGTAACCCCCCGATGGCCCATTGCTTAACTGAGGGGGCATATGTGAGAGTGGTGGGTCAGCAGATGTGTAAGGAACAATGGGAGAAGGGGAGCAGGGAATGAGAGCTGGGCTAAAGAGAGCAGAATGGAAGAAAGATCCACCTTACCTCATTTGGCCCTTTTGTAACCCCCCGATGGCCTATTGCTTAACTGAGGGGGCTTATGTGAGCGTGGTGGGTCAGCAGATGTGTAAGGAACAATGGGAGAAGAGGAGCAGTGAATAAGAGATGGGCTAAAGAGAGCAGAGTGGAAGAAAGATCCCCCTTAACTCATTTGGCCCTTTTGTAACCCCCCGATGGCCCATTGCTTAACTGAGGGGGCTTATGTGAGAGTGGTGAGTCAGAAACTGTGTAAGGAAGAAGGGAGAAGGGGAGCAGTGAATGAGACATGGGCTAAAGAGAGCAGAATGGAAGAAAGATCCCCCTTAGCTCATGTGGCCCTTTTGTAACCCCCCGATGGCCCATTGCTTAACCTAGTGGGCTAATGTGAGCGTGGTGGGTCAGCAGATGTGTAAGGAACAATGGGAGAAGAGGAGCAGTGAATAAGAGATGGGCTAAAGAGAGCAGAGTGGAAGAAAGATCCCCCTTAACTCATTTGGCCCTTTTGTAACCCCCCGATGGCCCATTTCTCAACTTAAAGGGCTTATGTGAGCGTGGTGGGTCAGCAGATGTGTAAGGAAGAAGGGAGAAGGGGAGCAGTGAATGAGACATGGGCTAAAGAGAGCAGAGTGGAAGAAAGATCCCCCTTACCTCATTTGGCCCTTTTGTAACCCCCCGATGGCCCATTTCTCAACTTAAGGGGCTTATGTGAGAGTGGTGGGTCCGCAGATGTGTATGGAACAATGGGAGAAGAGGAGCAGTGGATGAGAGATGGGCTAAAGAGAGCAGAGTGGAAGAAAGATCCCCCTTACCTTATGTGGCCCTTTTGTAACCCCCCGCTGGCCCATTTCTCAACTTAAGGGGCTTATGTGAGAGTGGTGGGTCAGCAGATGTGTAAGGAACAATGGGAGAAGGGGAGCAGTGAATGAGAGATGGGCTAAAGAGAGCAGAATGGAAGAAAGATCCCCCTTACCTCATTTTGCCCTTTCTTAACCTCCTGATGGCCCATTTCTCAACTTAGGGGGCTTATGTGAGCGTGGTGGGTCAGCAGATGTGTAAGGAAGAAGGGAGAAGGGGAGCAGTGAATGAGAGCTGGGCTAAAGAGAGCAGAGTGGAAGAAAGATCCCCCTTACCTCATTTGGCCCTTTTGTAACCCCCTGATGGCCCATTGCTTAACTGAGGGGGCTTATGTGAGAGTGGTGGGTCAACAGATGTGTAAGGAACAATGGGAGAAGAGGAGCAGTGAATGAGACATGGGCTAAAGAGAGCAGAGTGGAAGAAAGATCCCCCTTACTTCATTTGGCCCTCTCTTAACCTCCCGATGGCCCATTTCTCAACTTAAGGGGCCTATGTGAGCGTGGTGGGTCAGCAGATGTGTAAGGAAGAAGGGAGAAGGGGAGCAGTGAATGAGACATGGGCTAAAGAGAGCAGAGTGGAAGAAAGATCCCCCTTACCTCATGTGGCCCTTTTGTAATCCCCCGATGGCCCATTTCTCAACTTTGGAGGCTAATATGAGCGTGGTGAGTCAGCAACTGTGTAAGGAAGAAGGGAGAAGGGGAGCAGTGAATGAGACATGGGCTAAAGAGAGTAGAATGGAAGAAAGATCCCCCTTACCTCATTTGGCCCTTTTGTAACCCCCCGTTGGCCCATTTCTCAACTTAAGGGGCTTATGTGAGAGTGGTGGGTCAGCAGATGTGTAAGGAACAATGGGAGGAGAGGAGCAGTGAATGAGAGATGGGCTAAAGAGAGCAGAATGGAAGAAAGATCCCCCTTACCTCATTTGGCCCTTTTGTAACCCCCCGATGGCCCATTGCTTAACTGAGGGGGCTTATGTGAGAGTGGTGAGTCAGAAACTGTGTAAGGAAGAAGGGAGAAGGGGAGCAGTGAATGAGACATGGGCTAAAGAGAGTAGAATGGAAGAAAGATCCCCCTTAGCTCATTTGGCCCTTTCTTAACCTCCCGATGGCCCATTTCTCAACTTAAGGGGCTTATGTGAGAGTGGTGGGTCAGCAGATGTGTAATGAAGAAGGGAGAAGAGGAGCAGTGAATGAGACATTGGCTAAAGAGAGCAGAATGGAAGAAAGATCCCCCTTAGCTCATTTGGCCCTTTCTTAACCTCCCGATGGCCCATTTCTCAACTTTAGGGGCTTATGTGAGAGTGGTGGGTCAGCAGATGTGTAAGGAACAATGGGAGAAGAGGAGCAGTGAATGAGAGATGGGCTAAAGAGAGTAGAATGGAAGAAAGATCCCCCTTAACTCATTTGGCCCTTTCTTAACCTCCCGATGGCCAATTGCTTAACTGAGGGGGCTTATGTGAGCGTGGTGGGTCAGCAGATGTGTAAGGAAGAAGGGAGAAGAGGCGCAGTGAATGAGACATGGGCTAAAGAGAGTAGAATGGAAGAAAGATCCCCCTTACCTCATTTGGCCCTTTTGTAACACCCCGTTGGCCCATTTCTCAACTTAAGGGGCTTATGTGAGAGTGGTGGGTCAGCAGATGTGTAAGGAACAATGGGAGAAGGGGAGCAGTGAATGAGAGATGGGCTAAAGAGAGCAGAATGGAAGAAAGATCCCCCTTACCTCATTTTGCCCTTTCTTAACCTCCTGATGGCCCATTTCTCAACTGAGGGGGCTTATGTGAGCGTGGTGGGTCAGCAGATGTGTAAGGAACAATGGGAGAAGAGGAGCAGTGAATGAGAGATGGGCTAAAGAGAGCAGAGTGGAAGAAAGATGCTCCTTACCTCATTTGGCCCTTTTGTAACCCCCCGATGGCCCATTGCTTAACTGAGGGGGCTTATGTGAGAGTGGTGGGTCAGCAGATGTGTAAGGAACAATGGGAGAAGGGGAGCAGGGAATGAGAGCTGGGCTAAAGAGAGCAGAATGGAAGAAAGATCCACCTTACCTCATTTGGCCCTTTTGTAACCCCCCGATGGCCCATTGCTTAACCTAGTGGGCTAATGTGAGCGTGGTGGGTCAGCAGATGTGTAAGGAACAATGGGAGAAGAGGAGCAGTGAATAAGAGATGGGCTAAAGAGAGCAGAGTGGAAGAAAGATCCCCCTTAACTCATGTGGCCCTTTTGTAACCCCCCAATGGCCCATTTCTCAACTTAAGGGGCTTATGTGAGCGTGGTGGGTCAGCAGATGTGTAAGGAACAATGGGAGAAGGGGAGCAGTGAATGAGAGATGGGCTAAAGAGAGCAGAGTGGAAGAAAGATCCCCCTTAACTCATTTGGCCCTTTTGTAACCCCCCGATGGCCCATTTCTCAACTTAAGGGGCTTATGTGAGCGTGGTGGGTCAGCAGATGTGTAAGGAAGAAGGGAGAAGAGGAGCAGTGAATGAGACATTGGCTAAAGAGAGCAGAATGGAAGAAAGATCCCCCTTACCTTATTTGGCCCTTTTGTAACCCCCCGATGGCCCATTGCTTAACCTAGGGGGCTAATGTGAGAGTGGTGGGTCAGCAGATGTGTAAGGAAGAAGGGAGAAGGGGAGCAGTGAATGAGAGATGGGCTAAAGAGAGCAGAATGGAAGTAAGATCCCCCTTACCTCATTTGGCCCTTTTGTAACCCCCCGATGGCCCATTTCTCAACTTAAGGGGCTTATGTGAGAGTGGTGGGTCAGCAGATGTGTAAGGAAGAAGGGAGAAGGGGAGCAGTGAATGAGAGATGGGCTAAAGAGAGCAGAATGGAAGTAAGATCCCCCTTACCTCATTTGGCCCTTTTGTAACCCCCCGATGGCCCATTTCTCAACTTAAGGGGCTTATGTGAGAGTGGTGGGTCAGCAGATGTGTAAGGAAGAAGGGAGAAGGGGAGCAGTGAATGAGAGATGGGCTAAAGAGAGTAGAATGGAAGAAAGATCCCCCTTACTTCATTTGGCCCTTTTGTAACCCCCCGATGGCCCATTGCTTAACTGAGGGGGCTTATGTGAGAGTGGTGGGTCAACAGTTGTGTAAGGAACAATGGGAGAAGGGGAGCAGTGAATGAGACATGGGCTAAAGAGAGCAGAGTGGAAGAAAGATCCCCCTTACCTCATTTGGCCCTTTTGTAACCCCCCGATGGCCCATTTCTCAACTTAAGGGGCTTATGTGAGAGTGGTGGGTCAGCAGATGTGTAAGGAAGAAGGGAGAAGGGGAGCAGTGAATGAGAGATGGGCTAAAGAGAGTAGAATGGAAGAAAGATCCCCCTTACTTCATTTGGCCCTTTCTTAACGTCCCGATGGCCAATTGCTTAACTGAGGGGGCTTATGTGAGCGTGGTGGGTCAGCAGATGTGTAAGGAAGAAGGGAGAAGGGGAGCAGTGAATGAGACATTGGCTAAAGAGAGCAGAAT
Source organism: Gastrophryne carolinensis (assembly GCA_027917425.1). Classification (NCBI taxonomy): domain Eukaryota; kingdom Metazoa; phylum Chordata; class Amphibia; order Anura; family Microhylidae; genus Gastrophryne; species Gastrophryne carolinensis. Next base: position 16,551,487 of record CM051236.1, read on the forward strand.
GGAAGAAAGATCCCCCTTACCTTATTTGGCCCTTTTGTAACCCCCCGATGGCCCATTGCTTAACCTAGGGGGCTAATGTGAGAGTGGTGGGTCAGCAGATGTGTAAGGAAGAAGGGAGAAGGGGAGCAGTGAATGAGAGATGGGCTAAAGAGAGCAGAATGGAAGTAAGATCCCCCTTACCTCATTTGGCCCTTTTGTAACCCCGCGATGGCCCATTTCTCAACTTAAGGGGCTTATGTGAGAGTGGTGGGTCAGCAGATGTGTAAGGAAGAAGGGAGAAGGGGAGCAGTGAATGAGAGATGGGCTAAAGAGAGTAGAATGGAAGAAAGATCCCCCTTACTTCATTTGGCCCTCTCTTAACCCCCCGATGGCCCATTTCTCAACTTAAGGGGCTTATGTGAGCGTGGTGGGTCAGCAGATGTGTAAGGAACAATGGGAGAAGAGGAGCAGTGAATAAGAGATGGGCTAAAGAGAGCAGAGTGGAAGAAAGATCCCCCTTAACTCATTTGGCCCTTTTGTAACCCCCCGATGGCCCATTTCTCAACTTAAGGGGCCTATGTGAGCGTGGTGGGTCAGCAGATGTGTAAGGAAGAAGGGAGAAGGGGAGCAGTGAATGAGAGATGGGCTAAAGAGAGCAGAGTGGAAGAAAGATCCCCCTTACCTCATGTGGCCCTTTTGTAACCCCCCGATGGCCCATTTCTCAACTTAAGGGGCTTATGTGAGCGTGGTGGGTCAGCAGATGTGTAAGGAACAATGGGAGAAGGGGAGCAGTGAATGAGAGATGGGCTAAAGAGAGCAGAGTGGAAGAAAGATCCCCCTTACCTTATTTGGCCCTTTTGTAACCCCCCGATGGCCCATTGCTTAACCTAGGGGGCTAATGTGAGAGTGGTGGGTCAGCAGATGTGTAAGGAAGAAGGGAGAAGGGGAGCAGTGAATGAGAGATGGGCTAAAGAGAGCAGAATGGAAGTAAGATCCCCCTTACCTCATTTGGCCCTTTTGTAACCCCCCGATGGCCCATTTCTCAACTTAAGGGGCTTATGTGAGAGTGGTGGGTCAGCAGATGTGTAAGGAAGAAGGGAGAAGGGGAGCAGTGAATGAGAGATGGGCTAAAGAGAGTAGAATGGAAGAAAGATCCCCCTTACTTCATTTGGCCCTTTTGTAACCCCCCGATGGCCCATTGCTTAACTGAGGGGGCTTATGTGAGAGTGGTGAGTCAACAGTTGTGTAAGGAACAATGGGAGAAGAGGAGCAGTGAATGAGACATGGGCTAAAGAGAGCAGAGTGGAAGAAAGATCCCCCTTACCTCATTTGGCCCTTTTGTAACCTCTCGATGGCCCATTGCTTAACTGAGGGGGCTTATGTGAGAGTGGTGGGTCAGCAGATGTGTAAGGAAGAAGCGAGAAGGGGAACAGTGAATGAGACATGGGCTAAAGAGAGTAGAATGGAAGAAAGATCCCCCTTACTTCATTTGGCCCTTTCTTAACCTCCTGATGGCCCATTGCTTAACTGAGGGGGCTTATGTGAGAGTGGTGGGTCAGCAGTTGTGTAAGGAACAATGGGAGAAGGGGAGCAGTGAATGAGAGATGGGCTAAAGAGAGCAGAATGGAAGAAAGATCCCCCTTACCTCATGTGGCCCTTTTGTAACCCCCCGATGGCCCATTTCTCAACTTTGGAGGCTAATGTGAGCGTGGTGGGTCAGCAACTGTGTAAGGAAGAAGGGAGAAGGGGAGCAGTGAATGAGAGATGGGCTAAAGAGAGCAGAATGGAAGTAAGATCCCCCTTACCTCATTTGGCCCTTTTGTAACCCCCCGATGGCCCATTTCTCAACTTAAGGGGCTTATGTGAGAGTGGTGGGTCAGCAGATGTGTAAGGAAGAAGGGAGAAGGGGAGCAGTGAATGAGAGATGGGCTAAAGAGAGTAGAATGGAAGAAAGATCCCCCTTACTTCATTTGGCCCTCTCTTAACCCCCCGATGGCCCATTTCTCAACTTAAGGGGCTTATGTGAGCGTGGTGGGTCAGCAGATGTGTAAGGAACAATGGGAGAAGAGGAGCAGTGAATAAGAGATGGGCTAAAGAGAGCAGAGTGGAAGAAAGATCCCCCTTAACTCATTTGGCCCTTTTGTAACCCCCCGATGGCCCATTTCTCAACTTAAGGGGCCTATGTGAGCGTGGTGGGTCAGCAGATGTGTAAGGAAGAAGGGAGAAGGGGAGCAGTGAATGAGACATGGGCTAAAGAGAGCAGAGTGGAAGAAAGATCCCCCTTACCTCATTTGGCCCTTTTGTAACCCCCCGATGGCCCATTTCTCAACTTAAGGGGCTTATGTGAGAGTGGTGGGTCAGCAGATGTGTAAGGAAGAAGGGAGAAGGGGAGCAGTGAATGAGAGATGGGCTAAAGAGAGCAGAATGGAAGTAAGATCCCCCTTACCTCATTTGGCCCTTTTGTAACCCCCCGATGGCCCATTTCTCAACTTAAGGGGCTTATGTGAGAGTGGTGGGTCAGCAGATGTGTAAGGAAGAAGGGAGAAGGGGAGCAGTGAATGAGAGATGGGCTAAAGAGAGTAGAATGGAAGAAAGATCCCCCTTACTTCATTTGGCCCTTTTGTAACCCCCCGATGGCCCATTGCTTAACTGAGGGGGCTTATGTGAGAGTGGTGGGTCAACAGTTGTGTAAGGAACAATGGGAGAAGGGGAGCAGGGAATGAGAGATGGGCTAAAGAGAGCAGAGTGGAAGAAAGATCCCCCTTAACTCATTTGGCCCTTTTGTAACCCCCCGATGGCCCATTTCTCAACTTAAGGGGCTTATGTGAGCGTGGTGGGTCAGCAGATGTGTAAGGAACAATGGGAGAAGAGGAGCAGTGAATGAGACATGGGCTAAAGAGAGCAGAGTGGAAGAAAGATCCCCCTTACCTCATTTGGCCCTTTTGTAACCCCCCGATGGCCCATTTCTCAACTTAAGGGGCTTATGTGAGAGTGGTGGGTCAGCAGATGTGTAAGGAAGAAGGGAGAAGGGGAGCAGTGAATGAGAGATGGGCTAAAGAGAGCAGAATGGAAGAAAGATCCCCCTTATCTCATTTGGCCCTTTCTTAACCTCCGGATGGCCCATTGCTTAACTGAGGGGGCTTATGTGAGAGTGGTGGGTCAGCAGATGTGTAAGGAACAATGGGAGAAGAGGAGCAGTGAATGAGAGATGGGCTAAAGAGAGCAGAGTGGAAGAAAGATGCTCCTTACCTCATTTGGCCCTTTTGTAACCCCCCGATGGCCCATTGCTTAACTGAGGGGGCATATGTGAGAGTGGTGGGTCAGCAGATGTGTAAGGAACAATGGGAGAAGGGGAGCAGGGAATGAGAGCTGGGCTAAAGAGAGCAGAATGGAAGAAAGATCCACCTTACCTCATTTGGCCCTTTTGTAACCCCCCGATGGCCTATTGCTTAACTGAGGGGGCTTATGTGAGCGTGGTGGGTCAGCAGATGTGTAAGGAACAATGGGAGAAGAGGAGCAGTGAATAAGAGATGGGCTAAAGAGAGCAGAGTGGAAGAAAGATCCCCCTTAACTCATTTGGCCCTTTTGTAACCCCCCGATGGCCCATTGCTTAACTGAGGGGGCTTATGTGAGAGTGGTGAGTCAGAAACTGTGTAAGGAAGAAGGGAGAAGGGGAGCAGTGAATGAGACATGGGCTAAAGAGAGCAGAATGGAAGAAAGATCCCCCTTAGCTCATGTGGCCCTTTTGTAACCCCCCGATGGCCCATTGCTTAACCTAGTGGGCTAATGTGAGCGTGGTGGGTCAGCAGATGTGTAAGGAACAATGGGAGAAGAGGAGCAGTGAATAAGAGATGGGCTAAAGAGAGCAGAGTGGAAGAAAGATCCCCCTTAACTCATTTGGCCCTTTTGTAACCCCCCGATGGCCCATTTCTCAACTTAAAGGGCTTATGTGAGCGTGGTGGGTCAGCAGATGTGTAAGGAAGAAGGGAGAAGGGGAGCAGTGAATGAGACATGGGCTAAAGAGAGCAGAGTGGAAGAAAGATCCCCCTTACCTCATTTGGCCCTTTTGTAACCCCCCGATGGCCCATTTCTCAACTTAAGGGGCTTATGTGAGAGTGGTGGGTCCGCAGATGTGTATGGAACAATGGGAGAAGAGGAGCAGTGGATGAGAGATGGGCTAAAGAGAGCAGAGTGGAAGAAAGATCCCCCTTACCTTATGTGGCCCTTTTGTAACCCCCCGCTGGCCCATTTCTCAACTTAAGGGGCTTATGTGAGAGTGGTGGGTCAGCAGATGTGTAAGGAACAATGGGAGAAGGGGAGCAGTGAATGAGAGATGGGCTAAAGAGAGCAGAATGGAAGAAAGATCCCCCTTACCTCATTTTGCCCTTTCTTAACCTCCTGATGGCCCATTTCTCAACTTAGGGGGCTTATGTGAGCGTGGTGGGTCAGCAGATGTGTAAGGAAGAAGGGAGAAGGGGAGCAGTGAATGAGAGCTGGGCTAAAGAGAGCAGAGTGGAAGAAAGATCCCCCTTACCTCATTTGGCCCTTTTGTAACCCCCTGATGGCCCATTGCTTAACTGAGGGGGCTTATGTGAGAGTGGTGGGTCAACAGATGTGTAAGGAACAATGGGAGAAGAGGAGCAGTGAATGAGACATGGGCTAAAGAGAGCAGAGTGGAAGAAAGATCCCCCTTACTTCATTTGGCCCTCTCTTAACCTCCCGATGGCCCATTTCTCAACTTAAGGGGCCTATGTGAGCGTGGTGGGTCAGCAGATGTGTAAGGAAGAAGGGAGAAGGGGAGCAGTGAATGAGACATGGGCTAAAGAGAGCAGAGTGGAAGAAAGATCCCCCTTACCTCATGTGGCCCTTTTGTAATCCCCCGATGGCCCATTTCTCAACTTTGGAGGCTAATATGAGCGTGGTGAGTCAGCAACTGTGTAAGGAAGAAGGGAGAAGGGGAGCAGTGAATGAGACATGGGCTAAAGAGAGTAGAATGGAAGAAAGATCCCCCTTACCTCATTTGGCCCTTTTGTAACCCCCCGTTGGCCCATTTCTCAACTTAAGGGGCTTATGTGAGAGTGGTGGGTCAGCAGATGTGTAAGGAACAATGGGAGGAGAGGAGCAGTGAATGAGAGATGGGCTAAAGAGAGCAGAATGGAAGAAAGATCCCCCTTACCTCATTTGGCCCTTTTGTAACCCCCCGATGGCCCATTGCTTAACTGAGGGGGCTTATGTGAGAGTGGTGAGTCAGAAACTGTGTAAGGAAGAAGGGAGAAGGGGAGCAGTGAATGAGACATGGGCTAAAGAGAGTAGAATGGAAGAAAGATCCCCCTTAGCTCATTTGGCCCTTTCTTAACCTCCCGATGGCCCATTTCTCAACTTAAGGGGCTTATGTGAGAGTGGTGGGTCAGCAGATGTGTAATGAAGAAGGGAGAAGAGGAGCAGTGAATGAGACATTGGCTAAAGAGAGCAGAATGGAAGAAAGATCCCCCTTAGCTCATTTGGCCCTTTCTTAACCTCCCGATGGCCCATTTCTCAACTTTAGGGGCTTATGTGAGAGTGGTGGGTCAGCAGATGTGTAAGGAACAATGGGAGAAGAGGAGCAGTGAATGAGAGATGGGCTAAAGAGAGTAGAATGGAAGAAAGATCCCCCTTAACTCATTTGGCCCTTTCTTAACCTCCCGATGGCCAATTGCTTAACTGAGGGGGCTTATGTGAGCGTGGTGGGTCAGCAGATGTGTAAGGAAGAAGGGAGAAGAGGCGCAGTGAATGAGACATGGGCTAAAGAGAGTAGAATGGAAGAAAGATCCCCCTTACCTCATTTGGCCCTTTTGTAACACCCCGTTGGCCCATTTCTCAACTTAAGGGGCTTATGTGAGAGTGGTGGGTCAGCAGATGTGTAAGGAACAATGGGAGAAGGGGAGCAGTGAATGAGAGATGGGCTAAAGAGAGCAGAATGGAAGAAAGATCCCCCTTACCTCATTTTGCCCTTTCTTAACCTCCTGATGGCCCATTTCTCAACTGAGGGGGCTTATGTGAGCGTGGTGGGTCAGCAGATGTGTAAGGAACAATGGGAGAAGAGGAGCAGTGAATGAGAGATGGGCTAAAGAGAGCAGAGTGGAAGAAAGATGCTCCTTACCTCATTTGGCCCTTTTGTAACCCCCCGATGGCCCATTGCTTAACTGAGGGGGCTTATGTGAGAGTGGTGGGTCAGCAGATGTGTAAGGAACAATGGGAGAAGGGGAGCAGGGAATGAGAGCTGGGCTAAAGAGAGCAGAATGGAAGAAAGATCCACCTTACCTCATTTGGCCCTTTTGTAACCCCCCGATGGCCTATTGCTTAACTGAGGGGGCTTATGTGAGAGTGGTGGGTCAGCAGATGTGTAAGGAACAATGGGAGAAGGGGAGCAGGGAATGAGAGCTGGGCTAAAGAGAGCAGAATGGAAGAAAGATCCCCCTTACCTCATTTGGCCCTTTTGTAACCCCCCGATGGCCCATTGCTTAACCTAGTGGGCTAATGTGAGCGTGGTGGGTCAGCAGATGTGTAAGGAACAATGGGAGAAGAGGAGCAGTGAATAAGAGATGGGCTAAAGAGAGCAGAGTGGAAGAAAGATCCCCCTTAACTCATGTGGCCCTTTTGTAACCCCCCAATGGCCCATTTCTCAACTTAAGGGGCTTATGTGAGCGTGGTGGGTCAGCAGATGTGTAAGGAACAATGGGAGAAGGGGAGCAGTGAATGAGAGATGGGCTAAAGAGAGCAGAGTGGAAGAAAGATCCCCCTTAACTCATTTGGCCCTTTTGTAACCCCCCGATGGCCCATTTCTCAACTTAAGGGGCTTATGTGAGCGTGGTGGGTCAGCAGATGTGTAAGGAAGAAGGGAGAAGAGGAGCAGTGAATGAGACATTGGCTAAAGAGAGCAGAATGGAAGAAAGATCCCCCTTACCTTATTTGGCCCTTTTGTAACCCCCCGATGGCCCATTGCTTAACCTAGGGGGCTAATGTGAGAGTGGTGGGTCAGCAGATGTGTAAGGAAGAAGGGAGAAGGGGAGCAGTGAATGAGAGATGGGCTAAAGAGAGCAGAATGGAAGTAAGATCCCCCTTACCTCATTTGGCCCTTTTGTAACCCCCCGATGGCCCATTTCTCAACTTAAGGGGCTTATGTGAGAGTGGTGGGTCAGCAGATGTGTAAGGAAGAAGGGAGAAGGGGAGCAGTGAATGAGAGATGGGCTAAAGAGAGTAGAATGGAAGAAAGATCCCCCTTACTTCATTTGGCCCTCTCTTAACCCCCCGATGGCCCATTTCTCAACTTAAGGGGCTTATGTGAGCGTGGTGGGTCAGCAGATGTGTAAGGAACAATGGGAGAAGAGGAGCAGTGAATAAGAGATGGGCTAAAGAGAGCAGAGTGGAAGAAAGATCCCCCTTAACTCATTTGGCCCTTTTGTAACCCCCCGATGGCCCATTTCTCAACTTAAGGGGCCTATGTGAGCGTGGTGGGTCAGCAGATGTGTAAGGAAGAAGGGAGAAGGGGAGCAGTGAATGAGAGATGGGCTAAAGAGAGCAGAGTGGAAGAAAGATCCCCCTTACCTCATGTGGCCCTTTTGTAACCCCCCGATGGCCCATTTCTCAACTTAAGGGGCTTATGTGAGCGTGGTGGGTCAGCAGATGTGTAAGGAACAATGGGAGAAGGGGAGCAGTGAATGAGAGATGGGCTAAAGAGAGCAGAGTGGAAGAAAGATCCCCCTTACCTTATTTGGCCCTTTTGTAACCCCCCGATGGCCCATTGCTTAACCTAGGGGGCTAATGTGAGAGTGGTGGGTCAGCAGATGTGTAAGGAAGAAGGGAGAAGGGGAGCAGTGAATGAGAGATGGGCTAAAGAGAGCAGAATGGAAGTAAGATCCCCCTTACCTCATTTGGCCCTTTTGTAACCCCCCGATGGCCCATTTCTCAACTTAAGGGGCTTATGTGAGAGTGGTGGGTCAGCAGATGTGTAAGGAAGAAGGGAGAAGGGGAGCAGTGAATGAGAGATGGGCTAAAGAGAGTAGAATGGAAGAAAGATCCCCCTTACTTCATTTGGCCCTTTTGTAACCCCCCGATGGCCCATTGCTTAACTGAGGGGGCTTATGTGAGAGTGGTGAGTCAACAGTTGTGTAAGGAACAATGGGAGAAGAGGAGCAGTGAATGAGACATGGGCTAAAGAGAGCAGAGTGGAAGAAAGATCCCCCTTACCTCATTTGGCCCTTTTGTAACCTCTCGATGGCCCATTGCTTAACTGAGGGGGCTTATGTGAGAGTGGTGGGTCAGCAGATGTGTAAGGAAGAAGCGAGAAGGGGAACAGTGAATGAGACATGGGCTAAAGAGAGTAGAATGGAAGAAAGATCCCCCTTACTTCATTTGGCCCTTTCTTAACCTCCTGATGGCCCATTGCTTAACTGAGGGGGCTTATGTGAGAGTGGTGGGTCAGCAGTTGTGTAAGGAACAATGGGAGAAGGGGAGCAGTGAATGAGAGATGGGCTAAAGAGAGCAGAATGGAAGAAAGATCCCCCTTACCTCATGTGGCCCTTTTGTAACCCCCCGATGGCCCATTTCTCAACTTTGGAGGCTAATGTGAGCGTGGTGGGTCAGCAACTGTGTAAGGAAGAAGGGAGAAGGGGAGCAGTGAATGAGAGATGGGCTAAAGAGAGCAGAATGGAAGTAAGATCCCCCTTACCTCATTTGGCCCTTTTGTAACCCCCCGATGGCCCATTTCTCAACTTAAGGGGCTTATGTGAGAGTGGTGGGTCAGCAGATGTGTAAGGAAGAAGGGAGAAGGGGAGCAGTGAATGAGAGATGGGCTAAAGAGAGTAGAATGGAAGAAAGATCCCCCTTACTTCATTTGGCCCTCTCTTAACCCCCCGATGGCCCATTTCTCAACTTAAGGGGCTTATGTGAGCGTGGTGGGTCAGCAGATGTGTAAGGAACAATGGGAGAAGAGGAGCAGTGAATAAGAGATGGGCTAAAGAGAGCAGAGTGGAAGAAAGATCCCCCTTAACTCATTTGGCCCTTTTGTAACCCCCCGATGGCCCATTTCTCAACTTAAGGGGCCTATGTGAGCGTGGTGGGTCAGCAGATGTGTAAGGAAGAAGGGAGAAGGGGAGCAGTGAATGAGACATGGGCTAAAGAGAGCAGAGTGGAAGAAAGATCCCCCTTACCTCATTTGGCCCTTTTGTAACCCCCCGATGGCCCATTTCTCAACTTAAGGGGCTTATGTGAGAGTGGTGGGTCAGCAGATGTGTAAGGAAGAAGGGAGAAGGGGAGCAGTGAATGAGAGATGGGCTAAAGAGAGCAGAATGGAAGTAAGATCCCCCTTACCTCATTTGGCCCTTTTGTAACCCCCCGATGGCCCATTTCTCAACTTAAGGGGCTTATGTGAGAGTGGTGGGTCAGCAGATGTGTAAGGAAGAAGGGAGAAGGGGAGCAGTGAATGAGAGATGGGCTAAAGAGAGTAGAATGGAAGAAAGATCCCCCTTACTTCATTTGGCCCTTTTGTAACCCCCCGATGGCCCATTGCTTAACTGAGGGGGCTTATGTGAGAGTGGTGGGTCAACAGTTGTGTAAGGAACAATGGGAGAAGGGGAGCAGGGAATGAGAGATGGGCTAAAGAGAGCAGAGTGGAAGAAAGATCCCCCTTAACTCATTTGGCCCTTTTGTAACCCCCCGATGGCCCATTTCTCAACTTAAGGGGCTTATGTGAGCGTGGTGGGTCAGCAGATGTGTAAGGAACAATGGGAGAAGAGGAGCAGTGAATGAGACATGGGCTAAAGAGAGCAGAGTGGAAGAAAGATCCCCCTTACCTCATTTGGCCCTTTTGTAACCCCCCGATGGCCCATTTCTCAACTTAAGGGGCTTATGTGAGAGTGGTGGGTCAGCAGATGTGTAAGGAAGAAGGGAGAAGGGGAGCAGTGAATGAGAGATGGGCTAAAGAGAGCAGAATGGAAGAAAGATCCCCCTTATCTCATTTGGCCCTTTCTTAACCTCCGGATGGCCCATTGCTTAACTGAGGGGGCTTATGTGAGAGTGGTGGGTCAGCAGATGTGTAAGGAACAATGGGAGAAGAGGAGCAGTGAATGAGAGATGGGCTAAAGAGAGCAGAGTGGAAGAAAGATGCTCCTTACCTCATTTGGCCCTTTTGTAACCCCCCGATGGCCCATTGCTTAACTGAGGGGGCATATGTGAGAGTGGTGGGTCAGCAGATGTGTAAGGAACAATGGGAGAAGGGGAGCAGGGAATGAGAGCTGGGCTAAAGAGAGCAGAATGGAAGAAAGATCCACCTTACCTCATTTGGCCCTTTTGTAACCCCCCGATGGCCTATTGCTTAACTGAGGGGGCTTATGTGAGCGTGGTGGGTCAGCAGATGTGTAAGGAACAATGGGAGAAGAGGAGCAGTGAATAAGAGATGGGCTAAAGAGAGCAGAGTGGAAGAAAGATCCCCCTTAACTCATTTGGCCCTTTTGTAACCCCCCGATGGCCCATTGCTTAACTGAGGGGGCTTATGTGAGAGTGGTGAGTCAGAAACTGTGTAAGGAAGAAGGGAGAAGGGGAGCAGTGAATGAGACATGGGCTAAAGAGAGCAGAATGGAAGAAAGATCCCCCTTAGCTCATGTGGCCCTTTTGTAACCCCCCGATGGCCCATTGCTTAACCTAGTGGGCTAATGTGAGCGTGGTGGGTCAGCAGATGTGTAAGGAACAATGGGAGAAGAGGAGCAGTGAATAAGAGATGGGCTAAAGAGAGCAGAGTGGAAGAAAGATCCCCCTTAACTCATTTGGCCCTTTTGTAACCCCCCGATGGCCCATTTCTCAACTTAAAGGGCTTATGTGAGCGTGGTGGGTCAGCAGATGTGTAAGGAAGAAGGGAGAAGGGGAGCAGTGAATGAGACATGGGCTAAAGAGAGCAGAGTGGAAGAAAGATCCCCCTTACCTCATTTGGCCCTTTTGTAACCCCCCGATGGCCCATTTCTCAACTTAAGGGGCTTATGTGAGAGTGGTGGGTCCGCAGATGTGTATGGAACAATGGGAGAAGAGGAGCAGTGGATGAGAGATGGGCTAAAGAGAGCAGAGTGGAAGAAAGATCCCCCTTACCTTATGTGGCCCTTTTGTAACCCCCCGCTGGCCCATTTCTCAACTTAAGGGGCTTATGTGAGAGTGGTGGGTCAGCAGATGTGTAAGGAACAATGGGAGAAGGGGAGCAGTGAATGAGAGATGGGCTAAAGAGAGCAGAATGGAAGAAAGATCCCCCTTACCTCATTTTGCCCTTTCTTAACCTCCTGATGGCCCATTTCTCAACTTAGGGGGCTTATGTGAGCGTGGTGGGTCAGCAGATGTGTAAGGAAGAAGGGAGAAGGGGAGCAGTGAATGAGAGCTGGGCTAAAGAGAGCAGAGTGGAAGAAAGATCCCCCTTACCTCATTTGGCCCTTTTGTAACCCCCTGATGGCCCATTGCTTAACTGAGGGGGCTTATGTGAGAGTGGTGGGTCAACAGATGTGTAAGGAACAATGGGAGAAGAGGAGCAGTGAATGAGACATGGGCTAAAGAGAGCAGAGTGGAAGAAAGATCCCCCTTACTTCATTTGGCCCTCTCTTAACCTCCCGATGGCCCATTTCTCAACTTAAGGGGCCTATGTGAGCGTGGTGGGTCAGCAGATGTGTAAGGAAGAAGGGAGAAGGGGAGCAGTGAATGAGACATGGGCTAAAGAGAGCAGAGTGGAAGAAAGATCCCCCTTACCTCATGTGGCCCTTTTGTAATCCCCCGATGGCCCATTTCTCAACTTTGGAGGCTAATATGAGCGTGGTGAGTCAGCAACTGTGTAAGGAAGAAGGGAGAAGGGGAGCAGTGAATGAGACATGGGCTAAAGAGAGTAGAATGGAAGAAAGATCCCCCTTACCTCATTTGGCCCTTTTGTAACCCCCCGTTGGCCCATTTCTCAACTTAAGGGGCTTATGTGAGAGTGGTGGGTCAGCAGATGTGTAAGGAACAATGGGAGGAGAGGAGCAGTGAATGAGAGATGGGCTAAAGAGAGCAGAATGGAAGAAAGATCCCCCTTACCTCATTTGGCCCTTTTGTAACCCCCCGATGGCCCATTGCTTAACTGAGGGGGCTTATGTGAGAGTGGTGAGTCAGAAACTGTGTAAGGAAGAAGGGAGAAGGGGAGCAGTGAATGAGACATGGGCTAAAGAGAGTAGAATGGAAGAAAGATCCCCCTTAGCTCATTTGGCCCTTTCTTAACCTCCCGATGGCCCATTTCTCAACTTAAGGGGCTTATGTGAGAGTGGTGGGTCAGCAGATGTGTAATGAAGAAGGGAGAAGAGGAGCAGTGAATGAGACATTGGCTAAAGAGAGCAGAATGGAAGAAAGATCCCCCTTAGCTCATTTGGCCCTTTCTTAACCTCCCGATGGCCCATTTCTCAACTTTAGGGGCTTATGTGAGAGTGGTGGGTCAGCAGATGTGTAAGGAACAATGGGAGAAGAGGAGCAGTGAATGAGAGATGGGCTAAAGAGAGTAGAATGGAAGAAAGATCCCCCTTAACTCATTTGGCCCTTTCTTAACCTCCCGATGGCCAATTGCTTAACTGAGGGGGCTTATGTGAGCGTGGTGGGTCAGCAGATGTGTAAGGAAGAAGGGAGAAGAGGCGCAGTGAATGAGACATGGGCTAAAGAGAGTAGAATGGAAGAAAGATCCCCCTTACCTCATTTGGCCCTTTTGTAACACCCCGTTGGCCCATTTCTCAACTTAAGGGGCTTATGTGAGAGTGGTGGGTCAGCAGATGTGTAAGGAACAATGGGAGAAGGGGAGCAGTGAATGAGAGATGGGCTAAAGAGAGCAGAATGGAAGAAAGATCCCCCTTACCTCATTTTGCCCTTTCTTAACCTCCTGATGGCCCATTTCTCAACTGAGGGGGCTTATGTGAGCGTGGTGGGTCAGCAGATGTGTAAGGAACAATGGGAGAAGAGGAGCAGTGAATGAGAGATGGGCTAAAGAGAGCAGAGTGGAAGAAAGATGCTCCTTACCTCATTTGGCCCTTTTGTAACCCCCCGATGGCCCATTGCTTAACTGAGGGGGCTTATGTGAGAGTGGTGGGTCAGCAGATGTGTAAGGAACAATGGGAGAAGGGGAGCAGGGAATGAGAGCTGGGCTAAAGAGAGCAGAATGGAAGAAAGATCCACCTTACCTCATTTGGCCCTTTTGTAACCCCCCGATGGCCTATTGCTTAACTGAGGGGGCTTATGTGAGAGTGGTGGGTCAGCAGATGTGTAAGGAACAATGGGAGAAGGGGAGCAGGGAATGAGAGCTGGGCTAAAGAGAGCAGAATGGAAGAAAGATCCCCCTTACCTCATTTGGCCCTTTTGTAACCCCCCGATGGCCCATTGCTTAACCTAGTGGGCTAATGTGAGCGTGGTGGGTCAGCAGATGTGTAAGGAACAATGGGAGAAGAGGAGCAGTGAATAAGAGATGGGCTAAAGAGAGCAGAGTGGAAGAAAGATCCCCCTTAACTCATGTGGCCCTTTTGTAACCCCCCAATGGCCCATTTCTCAACTTAAGGGGCTTATGTGAGCGTGGTGGGTCAGCAGATGTGTAAGGAACAATGGGAGAAGGGGAGCAGTGAATGAGAGATGGGCTAAAGAGAGCAGAGTGGAAGAAAGATCCCCCTTAACTCATTTGGCCCTTTTGTAACCCCCCGATGGCCCATTTCTCAACTTAAGGGGCTTATGTGAGCGTGGTGGGTCAGCAGATGTGTAAGGAAGAAGGGAGAAGAGGAGCAGTGAATGAGACATTGGCTAAAGAGAGCAGAATGGAAGAAAGATCCCCCTTACCTTATTTGGCCCTTTTGTAACCCCCCGATGGCCCATTGCTTAACCTAGGGGGCTAATGTGAGAGTGGTGGGTCAGCAGATGTGTAAGGAAGAAGGGAGAAGGGGAGCAGTGAATGAGAGATGGGCTAAAGAGAGCAGAATGGAAGTAAGATCCCCCTTACCTCATTTGGCCCTTTTGTAACCCCCCGATGGCCCATTTCTCAACTTAAGGGGCTTATGTGAGAGTGGTGGGTCAGCAGATGTGTAAGGAAGAAGGGAGAAGGGGAGCAGTGAATGAGAGATGGGCTAAAGAGAGTAGAATGGAAGAAAGATCCCCCTTACTTCATTTGGCCCTCTCTTAACCCCCCGATGGCCCATTTCTCAACTTAAGGGGCTTATGTGAGCGTGGTGGGTCAGCAGATGTGTAAGGAACAATGGGAGAAGAGGAGCAGTGAATAAGAGATGGGCTAAAGAGAGCAGAGTGGAAGAAAGATCCCCCTTAACTCATTTGGCCCTTTTGTAACCCCCCGATGGCCCATTTCTCAACTTAAGGGGCCTATGTGAGCGTGGTGGGTCAGCAGATGTGTAAGGAAGAAGGGAGAAGGGGAGCAGTGAATGAGAGATGGGCTAAAGAGAGCAGAGTGGAAGAAAGATCCCCCTTACCTCATGTGGCCCTTTTGTAACCCCCCGATGGCCCATTTCTCAACTTAAGGGGCTTATGTGAGCGTGGTGGGTCAGCAGATGTGTAAGGAACAATGGGAGAAGGGGAGCAGTGAATGAGAGATGGGCTAAAGAGAGCAGAGTGGAAGAAAGATCCCCCTTACCTTATTTGGCCCTTTTGTAACCCCCCGATGGCCCATTGCTTAACCTAGGGGGCTAATGTGAGAGTGGTGGGTCAGCAGATGTGTAAGGAAGAAGGGAGAAGGGGAGCAGTGAATGAGAGATGGGCTAAAGAGAGCAGAATGGAAGTAAGATCCCCCTTACCTCATTTGGCCCTTTTGTAACCCCCCGATGGCCCATTTCTCAACTTAAGGGGCTTATGTGAGAGTGGTGGGTCAGCAGATGTGTAAGGAAGAAGGGAGAAGGGGAGCAGTGAATGAGAGATGGGCTAAAGAGAGTAGAATGGAAGAAAGATCCCCCTTACTTCATTTGGCCCTTTTGTAACCCCCCGATGGCCCATTGCTTAACTGAGGGGGCTTATGTGAGAGTGGTGGGTCAGCAGATGTGTAAGGAAGAAGCGAGAAGGGGAACAGTGAATGAGACATGGGCTAAAGAGAGTAGAATGGAAGAAAGATCCCCCTTACTTCATTTGGCCCTTTCTTAACCTCCTGATGGCCCATTGCTTAACTGAGGGGGCTTATGTGAGAGTGGTGGGTCAGCAGTTGTGTAAGGAACAATGGGAGAAGGGGAGCAGTGAATGAGAGATGGGCTAAAGAGAGCAGAATGGAAGAAAGATCCCCCTTACCTCATTTGGCCCTTTTGTAACCCCCCGATGGCCCATTTCTCAACTTTGGAGGCTAATGTGAGCGTGGTGGGTCAGCAACTGTGTAAGGAAGAAGGGAGAAGGGGAGCAGTGAATGAGAGATGGGCTAAAGAGAGCAGAATGGAAGTAAGATCCCCCTTACCTCATTTGGCCCTTTTGTAACCCCCCGATGGCCCATTTCTCAACTTAAGGGGCTTATGTGAGAGTGGTGGGTCAGCAGATGTGTAAGGAAGAAGGGAGAAGGGGAGCAGTGAATGAGAGATGGGCTAAAGAGAGTAGAATGGAAGAAAGATCCCCCTTACTTCATTTGGCCCTCTCTTAACCCCCCGATGGCCCATTTCTCAACTTAAGGGGCTTATGTGAGCGTGGTGGGTCAGCAGATGTGTAAGGAACAATGGGAGAAGAGGAGCAGTGAATAAGAGATGGGCTAAAGAGAGCAGAGTGGAAGAAAGATCCCCCTTAACTCATTTGGCCCTTTTGTAACCCCCCGATGGCCCATTTCTCAACTTAAGGGGCCTATGTGAGCGTGGTGGGTCAGCAGATGTGTAAGGAAGAAGGGAGAAGGGGAGCAGTGAATGAGACATGGGCTAAAGAGAGCAGAGTGGAAGAAAGATCCCCCTTACCTCATTTGGCCCTTTTGTAACCCCCCGATGGCCCATTTCTCAACTTAAGGGGCTTATGTGAGAGTGGTGGGTCAGCAGATGTGTAAGGAAGAAGGGAGAAGGGGAGCAGTGAATGAGAGATGGGCTAAAGAGAGCAGAATGGAAGTAAGATCCCCCTTACCTCATTTGGCCCTTTTGTAACCCCCCGATGGCCCATTTCTCAACTTAAGGGGCTTATGTGAGAGTGGTGGGTCAGCAGATGTGTAAGGAAGAAGGGAGAAGGGGAGCAGTGAATGAGAGATGGGCTAAAGAGAGTAGAATGGAAGAAAGATCCCCCTTACTTCATTTGGCCCTTTTGTAACCCCCCGATGGCCCATTGCTTAACTGAGGGGGCTTATGTGAGAGTGGTGGGTCAACAGTTGTGTAAGGAACAATGGGAGAAGGGGAGCAGGGAATGAGAGATGGGCTAAAGAGAGCAGAGTGGAAGAAAGATCCCCCTTAACTCATTTGGCCCTTTTGTAACCCCCCGATGGCCCATTTCTCAACTTAAGGGGCTTATGTGAGCGTGGTGGGTCAGCAGATGTGTAAGGAACAATGGGAGAAGAGGAGCAGTGAATGAGACATGGGCTAAAGAGAGCAGAGTGGAAGAAAGATCCCCCTTACCTCATTTGGCCCTTTTGTAACCCCCCGATGGCCCATTTCTCAACTTAAGGGGCTTATGTGAGAGTGGTGGGTCAGCAGATGTGTAAGGAAGAAGGGAGAAGGGGAGCAGTGAATGAGAGATGGGCTAAAGAGAGCAGAATGGAAGAAAGATCCCCCTTATCTCATTTGGCCCTTTCTTAACCTCCGGATGGCCCATTGCTTAACTGAGGGGGCTTATGTGAGAGTGGTGGGTCAGCAGATGTGTAAGGAACAATGGGAGAAGAGGAGCAGTGAATGAGAGATGGGCTAAAGAGAGCAGAGTGGAAGAAAGATGCTCCTTACCTCATTTGGCCCTTTTGTAACCCCCCGATGGCCCATTGCTTAACTGAGGGGGCATATGTGAGAGTGGTGGGTCAGCAGATGTGTAAGGAACAATGGGAGAAGGGGAGCAGGGAATGAGAGCTGGGCTAAAGAGAGCAGAATGGAAGAAAGATCCACCTTACCTCATTTGGCCCTTTTGTAACCCCCCGATGGCCTATTGCTTAACTGAGGGGGCTTATGTGAGCGTGGTGGGTCAGCAGATGTGTAAGGAACAATGGGAGAAGAGGAGCAGTGAATAAGAGATGGGCTAAAGAGAGCAGAGTGGAAGAAAGATCCCCCTTAACTCATTTGGCCCTTTTGTAACCCCCCGATGGCCCATTGCTTAACTGAGGGGGCTTATGTGAGAGTGGTGAGTCAGAAACTGTGTAAGGAAGAAGGGAGAAGGGGAGCAGTGAATGAGACATGGGCTAAAGAGAGCAGAATGGAAGAAAGATCCCCCTTAGCTCATGTGGCCCTTTTGTAACCCCCCGATGGCCCATTGCTTAACCTAGTGGGCTAATGTGAGCGTGGTGGGTCAGCAGATGTGTAAGGAACAATGGGAGAAGAGGAGCAGTGAATAAGAGATGGGCTAAAGAGAGCAGAGTGGAAGAAAGATCCCCCTTAACTCATTTGGCCCTTTTGTAACCCCCCGATGGCCCATTTCTCAACTTAAAGGGCTTATGTGAGCGTGGTGGGTCAGCAGATGTGTAAGGAAGAAGGGAGAAGGGGAGCAGTGAATGAGACATGGGCTAAAGAGAGCAGAGTGGAAGAAAGATCCCCCTTACCTCATTTGGCCCTTTTGTAACCCCCCGATGGCCCATTTCTCAACTTAAGGGGCTTATGTGAGAGTGGTGGGTCCGCAGATGTGTATGGAACAATGGGAGAAGAGGAGCAGTGGATGAGAGATGGGCTAAAGAGAGCAGAGTGGAAGAAAGATCCCCCTTACCTTATGTGGCCCTTTTGTAACCCCCCGCTGGCCCATTTCTCAACTTAAGGGGCTTATGTGAGAGTGGTGGGTCAGCAGATGTGTAAGGAACAATGGGAGAAGGGGAGCAGTGAATGAGAGATGGGCTAAAGAGAGCAGAATGGAAGAAAGATCCCCCTTACCTCATTTTGCCCTTTCTTAACCTCCTGATGGCCCATTTCTCAACTTAGGGGGCTTATGTGAGCGTGGTGGGTCAGCAGATGTGTAAGGAAGAAGGGAGAAGGGGAGCAGTGAATGAGAGCTGGGCTAAAGAGAGCAGAGTGGAAGAAAGATCCCCCTTACCTCATTTGGCCCTTTTGTAACCCCCTGATGGCCCATTGCTTAACTGAGGGGGCTTATGTGAGAGTGGTGGGTCAACAGATGTGTAAGGAACAATGGGAGAAGAGGAGCAGTGAATGAGACATGGGCTAAAGAGAGCAGAGTGGAAGAAAGATCCCCCTTACTTCATTTGGCCCTCTCTTAACCTCCCGATGGCCCATTTCTCAACTTAAGGGGCCTATGTGAGCGTGGTGGGTCAGCAGATGTGTAAGGAAGAAGGGAGAAGGGGAGCAGTGAATGAGACATGGGCTAAAGAGAGCAGAGTGGAAGAAAGATCCCCCTTACCTCATGTGGCCCTTTTGTAATCCCCCGATGGCCCATTTCTCAACTTTGGAGGCTAATATGAGCGTGGTGAGTCAGCAACTGTGTAAGGAAGAAGGGAGAAGGGGAGCAGTGAATGAGACATGGGCTAAAGAGAGTAGAATGGAAGAAAGATCCCCCTTACCTCATTTGGCCCTTTTGTAACCCCCCGTTGGCCCATTTCTCAACTTAAGGGGCTTATGTGAGAGTGGTGGGTCAGCAGATGTGTAAGGAACAATGGGAGGAGAGGAGCAGTGAATGAGAGATGGGCTAAAGAGAGCAGAATGGAAGAAAGATCCCCCTTACCTCATTTGGCCCTTTTGTAACCCCCCGATGGCCCATTGCTTAACTGAGGGGGCTTATGTGAGAGTGGTGAGTCAGAAACTGTGTAAGGAAGAAGGGAGAAGGGGAGCAGTGAATGAGACATGGGCTAAAGAGAGTAGAATGGAAGAAAGATCCCCCTTAGCTCATTTGGCCCTTTCTTAACCTCCCGATGGCCCATTTCTCAACTTAAGGGGCTTATGTGAGAGTGGTGGGTCAGCAGATGTGTAATGAAGAAGGGAGAAGAGGAGCAGTGAATGAGACATTGGCTAAAGAGAGCAGAATGGAAGAAAGATCCCCCTTAGCTCATTTGGCCCTTTCTTAACCTCCCGATGGCCCATTTCTCAACTTTAGGGGCTTATGTGAGAGTGGTGGGTCAGCAGATGTGTAAGGAACAATGGGAGAAGAGGAGCAGTGAATGAGAGATGGGCTAAAGAGAGTAGAATGGAAGAAAGATCCCCCTTAACTCATTTGGCCCTTTCTTAACCTCCCGATGGCCAATTGCTTAACTGAGGGGGCTTATGTGAGCGTGGTGGGTCAGCAGATGTGTAAGGAAGAAGGGAGAAGAGGCGCAGTGAATGAGACATGGGCTAAAGAGAGTAGAATGGAAGAAAGATCCCCCTTACCTCATTTGGCCCTTTTGTAACACCCCGTTGGCCCATTTCTCAACTTAAGGGGCTTATGTGAGAGTGGTGGGTCAGCAGATGTGTAAGGAACAATGGGAGAAGGGGAGCAGTGAATGAGAGATGGGCTAAAGAGAGCAGAATGGAAGAAAGATCCCCCTTACCTCATTTTGCCCTTTCTTAACCTCCTGATGGCCCATTTCTCAACTGAGGGGGCTTATGTGAGCGTGGTGGGTCAGCAGATGTGTAAGGAACAATGGGAGAAGAGGAGCAGTGAATGAGAGATGGGCTAAAGAGAGCAGAGTGGAAGAAAGATGCTCCTTACCTCATTTGGCCCTTTTGTAACCCCCCGATGGCCCATTGCTTAACTGAGGGGGCTTATGTGAGAGTGGTGGGTCAGCAGATGTGTAAGGAACAATGGGAGAAGGGGAGCAGGGAATGAGAGCTGGGCTAAAGAGAGCAGAATGGAAGAAAGATCCACCTTACCTCATTTGGCCCTTTTGTAACCCCCCGATGGCCTATTGCTTAACTGAGGGGGCTTATGTGAGAGTGGTGGGTCAGCAGATGTGTAAGGAACAATGGGAGAAGGGGAGCAGGGAATGAGAGCTGGGCTAAAGAGAGCAGAATGGAAGAAAGATCCCCCTTACCTCATTTGGCCCTTTTGTAACCCCCCGATGGCCCATTGCTTAACCTAGTGGGCTAATGTGAGCGTGGTGGGTCAGCAGATGTGTAAGGAACAATGGGAGAAGAGGAGCAGTGAATAAGAGATGGGCTAAAGAGAGCAGAGTGGAAGAAAGATCCCCCTTAACTCATGTGGCCCTTTTGTAACCCCCCAATGGCCCATTTCTCAACTTAAGGGGCTTATGTGAGCGTGGTGGGTCAGCAGATGTGTAAGGAACAATGGGAGAAGGGGAGCAGTGAATGAGAGATGGGCTAAAGAGAGCAGAGTGGAAGAAAGATCCCCCTTAACTCATTTGGCCCTTTTGTAACCCCCCGATGGCCCATTTCTCAACTTAAGGGGCTTATGTGAGCGTGGTGGGTCAGCAGATGTGTAAGGAAGAAGGGAGAAGAGGAGCAGTGAATGAGACATTGGCTAAAGAGAGCAGAATGGAAGAAAGATCCCCCTTACCTTATTTGGCCCTTTTGTAACCCCCCGATGGCCCATTGCTTAACCTAGGGGGCTAATGTGAGAGTGGTGGGTCAGCAGATGTGTAAGGAAGAAGGGAGAAGGGGAGCAGTGAATGAGAGATGGGCTAAAGAGAGCAGAATGGAAGTAAGATCCCCCTTACCTCATTTGGCCCTTTTGTAACCCCCCGATGGCCCATTTCTCAACTTAAGGGGCTTATGTGAGAGTGGTGGGTCAGCAGATGTGTAAGGAAGAAGGGAGAAGGGGAGCAGTGAATGAGAGATGGGCTAAAGAGAGCAGAATGGAAGTAAGATCCCCCTTACCTCATTTGGCCCTTTTGTAACCCCCCGATGGCCCATTTCTCAACTTAAGGGGCTTATGTGAGAGTGGTGGGTCAGCAGATGTGTAAGGAAGAAGGGAGAAGGGGAGCAGTGAATGAGAGATGGGCTAAAGAGAGTAGAATGGAAGAAAGATCCCCCTTACTTCATTTGGCCCTTTTGTAACCCCCCGATGGCCCATTGCTTAACTGAGGGGGCTTATGTGAGAGTGGTGGGTCAACAGTTGTGTAAGGAACAATGGGAGAAGGGGAGCAGTGAATGAGACATGGGCTAAAGAGAGCAGAGTGGAAGAAAGATCCCCCTTACCTCATTTGGCCCTTTTGTAACCCCCCGATGGCCCATTTCTCAACTTAAGGGGCTTATGTGAGAGTGGTGGGTCAGCAGATGTGTAAGGAAGAAGGGAGAAGGGGAGCAGTGAATGAGAGATGGGCTAAAGAGAGTAGAATGGAAGAAAGATCCCCCTTACTTCATTTGGCCCTTTCTTAACGTCCCGATGGCCAATTGCTTAACTGAGGGGGCTTATGTGAGCGTGGTGGGTCAGCAGATGTGTAAGGAAGAAGGGAGAAGGGGAGCAGTGAATGAGACATGGGCTAAAGAGAGCAGAATGGAAGAAAGATCCCCCTTATCTCATTTGGCCCTTTCTTAACCTCCCGATGGCCCATTGCTTAACTGAGGGGGCTTATGTGAGCGTGGTGGGTCAGCAGATGTGTAAGGAACAATGGGAGAAGAGGAGCAGGGAATGAGAGCTGGGCTAAAGAGAGCAGAATGGAAGAAAGATCCACCTTACCTCATTTGGCCCTTTTGTAACCCCCCGATGGCCTATTGCTTAACTGAGGGGGCTTATGTGAGCGTGGTGGGTCAGCAGATGTGTAAGGAAGAAGGGAGAAGGGGAGCAGTGAATGAGACATGGGCTAAAGAGAGCAGAGTGGAAGAAAGATCCCCCTTACCTCATTTGGCCCTTTTGTAACCCCCCGTTGGCCCATTTCTCAACTTAAGGGGCTTATGTGAGAGTGGTGGGTCAGCAGATGTGTATGGAACAATGGGAGAAGAGGAGCAGTGAATGAGAGATGGGCTAAAGAGAGCAGAGTGGAAGAAAGATCCCCCTTACCTCATTTGGCCCTTTTGTAACCCCCCGATGGCCCATTTCTCAACTTAAGGGGCTTATGTGAGCGTGGTGGGTCAGCAGATGTGTACCGAAGAAGGGAGAAGGGGAGCAGTGAATGAGACATGGGCTAAAGAGAGCAGAATGGAAGAAAGATCCCCCTTACCTCATTTGGCCCTTTTGTAACCCCCCGATGGCCCATTGCTTAACCTAGGGGGCTAATGTGAGAGTGGTGGGTCAGCAGATGTGTAAGGAAGAAGGGAGAAGGGGAGCAGTGAATGAGAGATGGGCTAAAGAGAGCAGAATGGAAGTAAGATCCCCCTTAGCTCATGTGGCCCTTTTGTAACCCCCCGATGGCCCATTTCTCAACTTTGGAGGCTAATGTGAGCGTGGTGGGTCAGCAACTGTGTAAGGAAGAAGGGAGAAGGGGAGCAGTGAATGAGAGATGGGCTAAAGAGAGCAGAGTGGAAGAAAGATCCCCCTTACCTCATTTGGCCCTTTTGTAACCCCCCGATGGCCCATTGCTTAACTGAGGGGGCTTATGTGAGAGTGGTGGGTCAACAGTTGTGTAAGGAACAATGGGAGAAGAGGAGCAGTGAATGAGACATGGGCTAAAGAGAGCAGAATGGAAGAAAGATCCCCCTTACTTCATTTGGCCCTCTCTTAACCTCCCGATGGCCCATTTCTCAACTTAAGGGGCTTATGTGAGCGTGGTGGGTCAGCAGATGTGTAAGGAACAATGGGAGAAGAGGAGCAGTGAATGAGACATGGGCTAAAGAGAGCAGAGTGGAAGAAAGATCCCCCTTACCTCATTTGGCCCTTTTGTAACCCCCCGATGGCCCATTTCTCAACTTAAGGGGCCTATGTGAGCGTGGTGGGTCAGCAGATGTGTAAGGAAGAAGGGAGAAGGGGAGCAGTGAATGAGACATGGGCTAAAGAGAGCAGAGTGGAAGAAAGATCCCCCTTACCTCATTTGGCCCTTTTGTAACCCCCCGATGGCCCATTTCTCAACTTAAGGGGCTTATGTGAGAGTGGTGGGTCAGCAGATGTGTAAGGAAGTAGGGAGAAGGGGAGCAGTGAATGAGAGATGGGCTAAAGAGAGTAGAATGGAAGAAAGATCCCCCTTACTTCATTTGGCCCTTTCTTAACGTCCCGATGGCCAATTGCTTAACTGAGGGGGCTTATGTGAGCGTGGTGGGTCAGCAGATGTGTAAGGAACAATGGGAGAAGAGGAGCAGTGAATGAGAGATGGGCTAAAGAGAGCAGAATGGAAGAAAGATCCACCTTACCTCATTTGGCCCTTTTGTAACCCCCCGATGGCCTATTGCTTAACTGAGGGGGCTTATGTGAGCGTGGTGGGTCAGCAGATGTGTAAGGAAGAAGGGAGAAGGGGAGCAGTGAATGAGACATGGGCTAAAGAGAGCAGAGTGGAAGAAAGATCCCCCTTACCTCATTTGGCCCTTTTGTAACCCCCCGTTGGCCCATTTCTCAACTTAAGGGGCTTATGTGAGAGTGGTGGGTCAGCAGATGTGTATGGAACAATGGGAGAAGAGGAGCAGTGAATGAGAGATGGGCTAAAGAGAGCAGAGTGGAAGAAAGATCCCCCTTACCTCATGTGGCCCTTTTGTAACCCCCCGTTGGCCCATTTCTCAACTTTGGAGGCTAATATGAGCGTGGTGAGTCAGCAACTGTGTAAGGAAGAAGGGAGAAGAGGCGCAGTGAATGAGACATGGGCTAAAGAGAGTAGAATGGAAGAAAGATCCCCCTTACCTCATTTGGCCCTTTTGTAACCCCCCGTTGGCCCATTTCTCAACTTAAGGGGCTTATGTGAGAGTGGTGGGTCAGCAGATGTGTAAGGAACAATGGGAGAAGAGGAGCAGTGAATGAGAGATGGGCTAAAGAGAGCAGAGTGGAAGAAAGATCCCCCTTAACTCATTTGGCCCTTTTGTAACCCCCCGATGGCCCATTTCTCAACTTAAGGGGCCTATGTGAGCGTGGTGGGTCAGCAGATGTGTAAGGAACAATGGGAGAAGAGGAGCAGTGAATGAGAGATGGGCTAAAGAGAGCAGAGTGGAAGAAAGATTTCCCTTAACTCATTTGGCCCTTTTGTAACCCCCCGATGGCCCATTGCTTAACTGAGGGGGCTTATGTGAGCGTGGTGGGTCAGCAGATGTGTAAGGAAGAAGGGAGAAGGGGAGCAGTGAATGAGAGATGGGCTAAAGAGAGCAGAATGGAAGAAAGATCCCCCTTAGCTCATGTGGCCCTTTTGTAACCCCCCATTGGCCCATTTCTCAACTTAAGGGGCTTATGTGAGAGTGGTGGGTCAGCAGATGTGTAAGGAACAATGGGAGAAGAGGAGCAGTGAATGAGAGATGGGCTAAAGAGAGCAGAATGGAAGAAAGATCCCCCTTACCTCATTTGGCCCTTTTGTAACCCCCCGATGGCCCATTTCTCAACTTAAGGGGCTTATGTGAGAGTGGTGGGTCAGCAGATGTGTAAGGAACAATGGGAGAAGAGGAGCAGTGAATGAGAGATGGGCTAAAGAGAGCAGAATGGAAGAAAGATCCCCCTTACCTCATTTGGCCCTTTTGTAACCCCCCATTGGCCCATTTCTCAACTTAAGGGGCTTATGTGAGAGTGGTGGGTCAGCAGATGTGTAAGGAACAATGGGAGAAGAGGAGCAGTGAATGAGAGATGGGCTAAAGAGAGCAGAATGGAAGAAAGATCCCCCTTACCTCATTTGGCCCTTTTGTAACCCCCCGATGGCCCATTGCTCAACTGAGGGGGCTTATGTGAGCATTGTGGGTCAGCAACTCTGTAAGGAAGAAGGGAGCTGAATGAGAGATAGAGGGTATTGTAACAGCATTGGCTCTGATAGGAGCAGTACCATCACATGTGACCTCTGACCCCTAGTTATGGGTGATCTGGGGGGTTCTACACTGTAGAACATCCTGAAAAATGATGCCCCAGGTCAATGATCAAAATCCAGGTTTTTTCCCCCTCCCCTGCTGATGTACGCCTAAATATGTAGTCGTATGCATTAATGTACGTTTATTTATTACAGTGGCAGAACCCCCTCGGAAATGCAAAACATGACCAGGTCCAAGAAGCAGCACGCCGAAGGAGATCGGGCAGGACGGGAAAGCAACAGGCCAGATGTGCCCTGGAAAACATTAGAGATAGTTTTGATGTTCCTGGGCAGATAACTTATAGCCATATTTACTATTAATTTCCAAAATATGTCAATCACATGTTTTCTCCATGTTTTGTAACCAAACCTCTACTATGTATGGCAATAATAAGGCAGCAGCCAGCTCACCTGATGCCTTTCCTCCCGTTACCTGCAGTGCCAGATAGGCGATGCAGCCGGGCTCCAAATTTGCCCTCCTTTCAGTTTCATTCCTCTGTGCTCTCAGGCCCTTGGTGCTCTCAGCATGAGCGAGTATAGCAAGCCACAGTTTTCCCCCATCTATGTCTGACCATGGAAGAGAATGCTTCATGACATGGCCTTCCTAGATCAGCCGAACCACAGAAACTGAAGAGAAAGCAGCTTGACTCTGAAAACTATCAGAGATTTTGGGATGCTCCGAAATGGCTTGATTTACACTCTTCCCAATAGATTCGAAAAATCGAAAAGACAAAGGTGGCTAAAGAGAGCTGAAAGAAGGAAAGTAATAAACTCTTCGGCTCTCTTTAACCACTTTTGTTTTCTCAATTGCTCCAGTAAGGGGGCTTATGCGAGCATTTTGGGTCATCAACTGTGTAAGGAAGAAGTGAGCTGAATGAGAGTGGTAAGGAGAAATGGAGTTTAGAAAGGTGGTAAAGAGCTTCAACCAAGAAGATGAAGTCGGTTACAAAGAGCCAAATGAAAGTAAGATAACCTATCTCAATTGGTTCTTTGTAGCCTCTTTTGTCGTCTTAATTTCTCCAGTTAAGGGACTTATGTGAGCGTTTTGGGTCATCAACTGTATAAAGCAGAAGGGAGGTGAAAGAGATATCGAGGGGTAAAGAAGAATGTTGTTTAGAAAGGTGCTAAAGAGCTTCAATCGAGAAGACAAGGTGGGCTGAAGAGAGTTGAATGAAAGATCCCCTTTATCTCATTTGACTCTCTTTAGTCCCTTTTGTCCTCTTAATTTCTGCATTTTGGGTCATCAACTGTATAAAGAAGAACGGAGGTGAAAGAGAGAGTGAGGGGTAAAGAAGAATGAAGTTTAGAAAGGTGGTAAAGAGCTTCAATCGAGAAGACAGAGTTTCCTGAAGAGAGCTAAATGAAAGATTCCCTTTACCTCATTTGACTCTCTTTAGTGTCTTTTGTCCTCTTAATTTCTGCAGTTTGGGGGCTAATGTGAGCATTTTGGGTCATCAACTGTATAAAGAAGAACGAAGGTGAAAGAGAGAGTGAGGGGTAAAGAAGAATGAAGTTTAGAAAGGTGGTAAAGAGCTTCAATCGAGAAGACAGAGTTTCCTGAAGAGAGCTAAATGAAAGATCCTCTTTATCTCATTTGACTCTCTTTAGTCCATTTTGTCCTCTTAATTTCTGCATTTTGGGTCATCAACTGTATAAAGAAGAACGGAGGTGAAAGAGAGAGTGAGGGGTAAAGAAGAATGAAGTTTAGAAAGGTGGTAAAGAGCTTCAATCGAGAAGACAGAGTTTCCTGAAGAGAGCTAAATGAAAGATTCCCTTTACCTCATTTGACTCTCTTTAGTGTCTTTTGTCCTCTTAATTTCTCCAGTTTGGGGGCTAATGTGAGCATTTTGGGTCATCAACTGTATAAAGATGAACGGAGGTGAAAGAGAGAGTGAGGGGTAAAGAAGAATGAAGTTTAGAAAGGTGGTAAAGAGCTTCAATCGAGAAGACAGAGTTACCTGGAGAGAGCTAAATGAAAGATTCCCTTTACCTCATTTGACTCTCTTTAGTGTCTTTTGTCCTCTTAATTTCTGCAGTTTGGGGGCTAATGTGAGCATTTTGGGTCATCAACTGTATAAAGAAGAACGAAGGTGAAAGAGAGAGTGAGGGGTAAAGAAGAATGAAGTTTAGAAAGGTGGTAAAGAGCTTCAATCGAGAAGACAGAGTTACCTGGAGAGAGCTAAATGAAAGATTCCCTTTACCTCATTTGACTCTCTTTAGTGTCTTTTGTCCTCTTAATTTCTCCAGTTTGGGGGCTAATGTGAGCATCTTGGGTCATCAACTGTATAAAGAAGAACGAAGGTGAAAGAGAGAGTGAGGGGTAAAGAAGAATGAAGTTTAGAAAGGTGATAAAGAGCTTCAATCGAGAAGACAGAGTTATCTGGAGAGAGCTAAATGAAAGATTCCCTTTACCTCATTTGACTCTCTTTAGTGTCTTTTGTCCTCTTAATTTCTGCAGTTTGGGGGCTAATGTGAGCATTTTGGGTCATCAACTGTATAAAGAAGAACGAAGGTGAAAGAGAGAGTGAGGGGTAAAGAAGAATGAAGTTTAGAAAGGTGATAAAGAGCTTCAATCGAGAAGACAGAGTTATCTGGAGAGAGCTAAATGAAAGATTCCCTTTACCTCATTTGACTCTCTTTAGTGTCTTTTGTCCTCTTAATTTCTGCAGTTTGGGGGCTAATGTGAGCATTTTGGGTCATCAACTGTATAAAGCAGAAGGCAGAGAGATAGAGGGGTAAAGAGGAATCAAGTTTAAAAAGGGGGTAAAGAGCATCTATCAAGAAGACAAAGTGGGCTTAAGGGAGCAGAATGATATAAAGTTCTCCCGTTATCTTTTATCATTCTCCTCGCTTTAGCTGCCTTTTGTCACCTTCATCACTTCAATTAGTGGGCTTATGTGAGCGTTTTGGGTCAGCAACTGTGCAAAGAAAAAGGGAGCTGAATGAGAGATAGAGTGGTAAAGAGAAATGAAGGTTTGAAAGGGGATTTCAAAGGGGGTAAAGAACGTCAATCGAGAAGACAAAGTGGGCTGAAGAGAGCTGAATGAAAGAAAGATCCCTTGTCTGTCTTCAGCCCTCTTTGGGGTCTCTCTTTCTAGAGATGAATGAGAGATAGGGGGGGGGGGGGGAGGAATACTAGGGTTAGAAAGGGGCAAAAGAGTGCAAATAGAGAAGACAATGTGGGCTTAAGAGAGCTGAATGGAAGAACTATTCCTTTTTATCCCATTCAGCTCTCTTATTCCTCCATCGCTCAAGTGAGAGGAATAAAGGATAGAATGAGTGATAAAGAAAGAGAAAAAAGAGAAAGGTAGAGAAGGGGTAATAAATGTAAGTCGTGGCAAGGAAGGGAAGAACTAAGGTTAGAGGAAAGGTGCTCTTTCCACAAACATAGTAGGGGACTCTTTTCTTATTCTCTTCTCAAATTTTAACGCCCTGTAATCTACAAGATTGTTATTGTAATCAGATTTTATTGGTTTTTCAAACAAAAACAAAAAGGACAGTTATACAAATATGGGGGAAAATACAAAAACGTAGGGTAAGGGGTTAGGGAAGGAACAGAAAGGAAAAGGGGGAGGGGGGATCGGGGTACAGGGTTCGCGTAATTTGTCTACACATAGTATATAAAGTACAGCTACTACATCACCGCTTGTTGACATGCGGGTTAGTACACATTTTCACACAGTTAGTACACACGTAGCCCTGTATCGGGTTTGCTAAAGCAATACTGGGAGGTGCGACTCCCGGTAGATCAGCCAGCTCATCCAGGTGTTTGTACATTGGTCTGTGGTGTCCCTGCTTTTTACAACTAGTGGTCCATACAGCGAATCCCCTCCAACTCCACCTCCCACTCCGTCAGTGTAAGGGGGGGGGGGGGGGCGTGGTGTCCTCCAGCACCTTGAGATAATGGCTCTCATAGCCGTAAGGAAGTGACCTAAGACTCTTTCTAATCCTTGACACCGGGCCCGAGATTAATGACAGGAGAGCGACCTGGGGTGTATTATCTATCCTAATACCGGATACCTCCTCATAGATTGTAAATATTTGGTCCCATAGTGCATTAATCGCTGGCCAGCTCCACCACATGTGGGTCATGCTACCCACATCCTTCTGGCATCTCCAACATTTGTCCAATTGTGCGGCAGCAAATCGGTGCAAGTCAACCGGGCATCTGTACCACCTAGCGAGTGCTTTATAGTTTCTTATCTGCAAAGTATACGCTAATGATATCCCTGTGTGTGCTCAAAAACACTTTAGTCGAGTCAGTATCTGAAATCTGTATACCTAGTTCTCTTTCCCACTTGTCTATGAACTTGGGTGGACCCGAGTAAAGTGTTCTGGGTAGGAGAGCATAAAGAGATGATACTAAGCTAGTCGGGGGGGGGAGTTTGGGTGACAAATGATTCTAGTTCGGTGGAGGGGCTAGGGGATGTTTCAAAGAGTTTGTTATAGACGATAAAGTTGTGCAGCTGTCTGTGTAAGAGCCACGAGACACGCCTGTCTCCGGCTTTCTCACTCAGTTCTGATAGTGTGGGTATCTTGCCTGCCTCTAAAATGTGTCCTATCGTGGTGTTATTGGAAGCATCCCAAATGAGGAAGCTCTCGGCATCAAGGCCGTGCTCGAAGGCTGGATTGTCAAAGAGCAGTGTAAGAGGGCCCGGTCTGCGGATCAATACACGCTTATCCTGTAGGGGGTCCCATGTTTCCAGGAAGTGCCTAACCAAGAAGGGTGTAGACTCCCTATGGGGTTTAGAGAGGGGGGTGGCCCACGCTATCAAAGTAGGGTTAAAGATTTTTTCAGCTGCACCCAGTCACTCCTCCTGTGCATCCAGTCCACCATCCGCTGCAAGACCGCGGCTGTGTGGTAGACATTTTAAGTCCGAAAGGCCTACTCCCCCTTCAGTTTTATTCCTGGAAAGGGGGGAGAGTCGTATCCTGGGTTTGGAGACTCCCCAGACAAATTTTGAGAAGGCTGACCTCAGTTTGCTAAAAAAACCTGTTGGGGATGTTTATCGGGACCGTCTGGAATAAAAGTTTTGGGAGAATGTCCATTTTTAAACTGTTGATTCTCCCAAACCATGAGATCGGCCTTTTAGTATAGGAGTCAAGTTCCGCTAGCGGTTTGGTGAGAAGCGGGGCGTAATTTAGGTCATGGAAGTTGGTTAGATTGACCGGGATCTGTACGCCTAAGTACTTAATATCTACAAGATTTTTAATCAAAATGCTAAGGATACATTGCAATATGATGACTATGCTGATCATAATGATAATGGGTAATGACTATATATATATATATATATATATATAATATATATAGGGGCTAGGGGCAAGTCTCGAGGCCAAAATTTTTGCAAATATTTTTAGATCCACATTTAGAAGTGAGATCGGTCTGTAGTTAGCACATAGCATTGGATCCTTATCTTTCTTGTGCATCACTGTGACCTGTGTTCTCAGCATATCAGGAGTGATAGGCTGTTCACTTGAGAGAGAGTAAAAGCAGGATGTGCTCTGGCTGGCAAGTGACTTTAGGTTTGTTGTAAGCCTTACGATGCAGGCCGGATCGTTTCCTAATTGTCAGTCTTGATGTAATGATTATTCTAAGCAGAGTGAACGCTTTGATATATCCTGAGAGCTCTTACTGTAGTTGTTTCCGTGGTAAAGTCTTGGAATGTTTAATTTCCTCGTTATATTTAAGCGAGTTTTTGGAAATATTTTTTTTTTTTTTTTTTTTTTTAATTTCTGTATACTTCAATAAAAATTATTAAAAGAGAGAGAGTTAAAGGCCGCAACTGCCTGTGGGGTCAGGATGTCACCCATCCACTTATAGTATGACAGGGTGAACCCATCTGGGTCCGGAGATTTACCTGAGGCAGAGGACTTCACTGCCTGTGTCCACTCTATTGCCGTGATTGGGGCCTCCAGAGTCTCCGGGTTCAGTACCGGCATACCTGATGAAGCGATATATTCCCTCGTCCCCGAGAGCGAGTCCGCTTGTTTATTTCCCCTTTCTGGGAGGTTATAAAGCTTATGGTAGAAGTCTCTAAATGCTTTTGCTATGTCCGTTGGGTTAGAAACCTGCTGGCCACTTTGATTCAGAATCTGTGGTATGAAGTTTCTAGCCCTCTGTTCTCTCAGTGCTCTTGCAAGAGAACGACTGCACTTGTTGCCGTACTCATAAATAGAACGCCTGGTTAGCAGGAGGGTGACCCTAGCGCTGATCATCAGAATGTCCTTAAGCTTGTCCCTTGCTGCGGCCAGTTCTTGTTTCACTTTAGCTGCCTGATGCTTTTTGTGCTCCGTCTCCAAGCGGGCTATGTTCTCCAGCAGTGCCTTGATGGTTCCCTCCCTCTCTTTCCTTCTCCTGGAAGCCATTTTCAAAATGATCCCCCTTATATAGACTATTATATTTTTATTCACCTACATTTAATATTCTCTCATCTTCAGGAGGATAAGGAACGTCAGAATATCGACGGAGGGAAGAAACTTTGAAGATCGAGCCTTAAGGAATTATATTCTTGATGAAGGTGTTTGTTGTTTTAGGTTTTTAAATAAACCTCTCCTTTATTTTGAATCATTTACGGTATAGCAGGTTTATTAGGTATTTATTTTTATATCTATATACTTAAACTAAATAAAAAGCTTCAAAAGAATTGTCGTTTTCTAGTGTGTTTAATAAAGCACCACCATCTTTTCATTTAAAGTGGGAAAAAAGCTGTTTGCAGCGCATAAGTAATGCTCAGCAAACAGCTGGTTTTGGCAATCGTGAACACATTTTCATCAGTGGGCGTCCTCCAGCTCCAAGCCTACCTGAATTGCTCCCCGTTTGGCCTCAGAAAGGGAGCCACCGGAGGAGGGGAGTTTAGTGGTGACTGTAGTTCACACAGCGGAGCACCATGACTTGGGAAAGCCAGCTGCCAACCTGCTGGGGTTTTGTCTGCTTTAAAACAGTTGTGTGGGCCCTTCACTCCAGCACCCCTTGCAGACAAACTATGCCCATGACATTTCCCAAGGGCTTTTAGATTCTTATCTGCCAACACACCTCCTAATTCGGGGAAGTTACGGTACCTTAAGTGGCTCATGAGAAACCAGGACAAAAACAGACCATTTTTAAATTCCAGATGTTCTGGCACTCCAAGCCGCCCCCGACCCCCCCCCCCCCCCCTCCAAAATATGTCACTAGCTAACTTCATTCGCAGATACAGATCATTGAAGAACCTGGTGCATCCTGCTGCTTTGGGCATAGCTTAAAGAGGTGTCAAGGCATAATTTGCATGTGCTCACATAATGTAATGCATTCTGGTAGAAATTATTTTATTCGTGCCCTGAGGGCTTAAGGGCTTACATATCCCTTTCGTCCCCCTATACCTACTAAACATTGGTCTCTCTTACCAGGATTTTGATGCTTTTCTGGCACTCCAAGCCAGTTTCAAATGCCCCCTGGGATTATGACAATGTTCTGGCAACTCCCCCCCCCCCCCCCTCCACCTGCCACTGCTCAACTCCAGCCATGTGCTGGGGAGGTCAATTGCACCAAACTTTGCCGACTACACAATTGGTGCAACTTGCACGATGTTCAAGTCAACAGACAATTGTCAGAAGACAGACATAAAGAGCTAACTAAAATATGCATACATTTGCACATATACGATAATAGAAATGGAGGTGTGATGCTCACAGTGTCTGCACGCTTTAAAGCGTACCAAAACACACTAAGCTGGCCTCAGCCTGTAGTGATCATCGTTGCATATGTATGGCAATGATATCATTGCCACTCGCAGCAGCAGTTAAAATTGAAACGTGATTTTGCCCGCTTTAGGACCACACGCTATTCTAACCATACATTACATTCATATGCTTAACGGCAGTGGTCACCGACTCTTTCTTACAAGGCCCACCAACAAGCCATGTTTTTCAATCTCCACGTAGCTGTCTCTATTGCTCTGCTGCACTAATTAATTCATCTGTGTCGAGATCTTCAAAACCTGGCCTTCTAATGGGCATTGTAAGAGAGGTTTGAGGGCCCCTTTATGGGACTTGAATGGGTGGATAAGCACTGGAGCGAATCGAACATGGCCTTGGAGGTGCCCCGAAGGAACTCTAAGAGGAACTTTCATCTGGAGACTCTAGCCCCCACGGGTTTTAATATGGAGTTTGATCTCATTAATTTCCCTGAACCTTTTTTTCTCCCCGCCCCTGCCTTTTTTGTTATATATGTCATATATACCACAGTACGCTTTGCATGTTGCTGAAGCGTCACCTTTTCATAAGTGCCGCCGTCCATGGTGCTGGAGTTTAAGCTTATGATAAGTGCCGCTGTCCATGGTGCTGAAGCTTAAGCTTATTATAAGTGCCGCTGTCCATGGTGCTGAAGCTTATGCTTTTTGTTAGTGTCACTGTCCACGGCGCTGACATAGCTGACAAGTGGCACACTGCACCTCTCCTCAACATTTCCGGACAACACACCCCAGGTAGCACTCCTATCTCTTTTTCAAACCTCTGTATCCAGCTCAAAAAAAGATATACTAAGACACTTGGTATCATCTATGAGGGCTATTATCCCAAGACATTGGAGGACACAAGACGACCCCCCCCCCCCCCCCAACATTGATGGATCGGGTGCAGGAACTAGAGCAAACCCTGCTATATGGAAAGAACTGTGGATGGATATCTTGTGACTTGGGCGGGATGGTTGACCTGCCGGGACTTTCGAACTTTGATCCAGCCTAATGGGTAGATCCGAGAACTGCAGGGGGATGCCCTTGTGCTGGCCTGAGGCCTCACCAGACCGCCAGGGGTTAGGAGGTCCTCTGTATAAGTACTCCCACTAGGGCCTGAGGTTTAAATACAGAGTAAGTGTGGTTCATGGACCACTCTACTCTTTGGTACCTCCTGCCCAACGGCAGCACTACCGCCTGTTGTAAGTATCCCATTCACACCTCAACCTTGCTAAATTCTTCCCCCCTACACCCAGCCACACCAAACCTCTTAGGCAGCAGTGGCAAAGGAACTAGGGTACAGCCACCGTCACCCAACTTGGATATGTAGCATGGACCCACAAAGTTTCACAGTTTGATTTACCTGCCAAATGTGTGTACAGCATTATTTGACGTGAATGTTTAGGGATGACGGTAAATCAAACTGGTCAACACACCCATATGTGGAATATGTATGCTGTACCCCCTCCCCCGTACACCCATCTCTTGCTTTCTGTACCCCCTCTTCCCTTGTTTTGGGAAATCAATAACATTTGAATATACAAATGATTAGAGTACATTTTGTGCATCAAATATCTAGGCCTCATCTGCAAATTCATTACCATGTCACCACATTTGTTATGGGATATTAGCTTTCAATAAGAATTCCTAGCGCCATCTTTTGCCCATTAGTGGAACTTTTTGGCTTGTATTTGATTCACATTTATTAAGACTCCACATGGTTTAGTTTATAGAGAGAAATATATAAAAAAAAATAAATATATATATATATATATATATATATATATATATATATATATATACATATATGTATATACACACATCTATAGAGGTTTGGATCTTTGCACTCATCTATCTACTTTATAACTGAACGATTAGAGTACATTTTGTGCATCAAATATCTAGGCCTCATCTGCAAGTTCATTGTGTATATATTACACATTGTTAGGTCCTTACCTCCTCCATATATATATTACACATTGTTAGGTCCTTACCTCCTCCTGGCGCCCGGTCCCGCGGCGTCTCTGCACGACGGCGCGCAGCTCCGGTCTTCGGCGGGCACCGCCGCATCTGCTGCGGTCTCGCCCGCCACCGCTCCCTCTACCTTGGCGGGGGTGGTCGGCATTGCAGGGCCGCCCCACCGCTCCTTCTGGCGGCTCCATCGCCTCTCCGGCCGGCGGGGTTTCCCCTTCCCTCTCGGGGAGCGCGCCCGGCCCTCTGTCACGTGCTCGCGCGCGAGCACAGTTCCAATATGCTCCTCGGCGGCGCTGCTCCCTGCGCATTCGCCGGGGGCAGATTCAAATGGACCAGTCAGGTCCATAGCCTGGGTGGGAATGAACCCAGGGACTGGACAGCCTGACTGGCCAGGGCGGTCCAGTCCCTGGGGCTGCTCCAATAGGGAGCTACATCCTAAGTTGCACCAATCACCAGTCCCCCCTTCTCATTGGCCAGTTCCCCTTTAAATATGTTTTGGTCCCGTCCACTAGTGCCCGTTATAGCCTTTGATAGCTAGGGTTTGCGTTTGGATCTTGTTTAAAGTTACTATCCGGCTTTGTTCCTGACCATCCCTGTCTGCTGCCCGCACCGACCATCCGCCTGTCCGACCATTCCTGTCTGCTGCCCGCACCGACCATCCGCCTGTCTGACCACGTCTTTGTCTAGCCCTTCTGATACCGCGTCTTGGTGACCAACTGGTTTTGACCTCGGCCTGTCTCGACTACTCTACATTTTGACTCTGCCCACTCTAACTACCAATTTGGGATACCCTGCCGTTCATCCGTCTCCACTTAAGCCAGCAATCTTTGCGCCAAATAAGACCTGGGGGCAACCGAGTCTGGAGAGGCATATCCCGTGTCTCCAGCGAGCGGGGGCTTGTCTATAGGCAGAAGAGGCGGTGGAGATTGGGGATTGCTTGGCTCAAGAGAGAAGGGTGTCCGGCGGTCCCTTACACACATATATGTATATACACACAACTATAGAGGTTTGGCATCTTGGCACTCATCTATCTACTTTATAACTGAAAGATTAGAGTACATTTTGTGCATCAAATATCTAGGCCTCATCTGCAAGTTCATTGCCATGTCACCACATTTATTATGGGATATTAGCTTTCAATAAGTTCCTAGCGCCATCTTTTGGCCATTAGTAGTATTTTCAGCTGGTTTTGATTAACCTTTATCAACACTTCAAATGGTTTAGTTTATAGAGAGAAAAAAAAAATATATATATATATATGTATATATATATAATGTATATATACACATGTATGTATATGCACACAACTATAGAGGTTCGGCATCTTTGCACTCATCTATCTACTGTATAACTGAAAGATTAGAGTACATTTTGTGCATCAAATAGCTAGGCCTCATCTGCAAGTTCATTGCCATGTCACCACATTTATTATGGGATATTAGCTTTCAATAAGTTCCTAGCGCCATCTTTTGGCCATTAGTAGTATTTTCAGCTGGTTTTGATTAACCTTTATCAACACTTCAAATGGTTTAGTTTATAGAGAGAAAAAAAAAATATATATATATATATGTATATATATATAATGTATATATACACATGTATGTATATGCACACAACTATAGAGGTTCGGCATCTTTGCACTCATCTATCTACTTTACAACTGAAAGATTAGAGTACATTTTGTGCATCAAATAGCTAGGCCTCATCTGCAAGTTCATTGCCATGTCACCACATTTATTATGGGATATTAGCTTTCAATAATGTCCTAGCGCCATCTTTTGGCCATTAGTAGTATTTTCAGCTGGTTTTGATTAACCTTTATCAACACTTCAAATGGTTTAGTTTATAGAGAGAGAAAAAAAAAAAATATATATATATATGTATATATATATAATGTATATATACACATATATTGATATACACACACATCTATCGAGGTTTTGATCTTGGCACTCATCTATCTACTTTACAACTGAAAGATTAGAGTACATTTTGTGCATCAAATATCTTTGCCTCATCTGCAAGTTCATTGCCATGTCACCACATTTATTATGGGATATTAGCTTTCAATAAGTTCCTAGCGCCATCTTTTGGCCATTAGTAGTATTTTCAGCTGGTTTTGATTAACCTTTATCAACACTTCAAATGGTTTAGTTTATAGAGAGAGAAAAAAAAAATATATATATATATGTATATATATATATAATGTATATATACACATATATTGATATACACACACATCTATCGAGGTTTTGATCTTTGCATTCATCTATCTACTTTACAACTGAAAGATTAGAGTACATTTTGTGCATCAAATATCTTTGCCTCATCTGCAAGTTCATTGCCATGTCACCACATTTATTATGGGATATTAGCTTTCAATAAGAGTTTCTGGTATTTTTCGGCTTGTATTTGATTTACATTAATTTACACTCCAAATGTTTTAGAATATATATTGGGTGTCTTTGCACTTATATATCTACTTTATAACTGAAAGATTAGAATACATTTTGTAGATCAAATATCTAGGCAGCATCTGCAAGTTCAATGCTTCATTGCTCCCCCCGGTGGCCATGTCGCCACATTTATTATGAACAATTTCTTTTAAATAAGTGTTTCTTGCTCCACCCGGTGGCCATGTCGCCACATTTATTATGGATGATTTCTTTTAAATAAGAGTTCCTTGCTCCACCTTGTGGCCATTATTGGCATTTTTTGGCTTGTATTTCTATTCACATTTATTAACACTTCAAATGTTTAAATAACTATAATAATACATAATAGTAATAATACTATATAGTATATATTTGTTGTATGCTAGAGAATATGCCATTGTTTTCCTGCATACCCAATAGTGTGCTGTCATTTATAAACATTACATTGAAAGCTCACCAATGCCTTCATGTGAAACCTTCATCACACCAGAGATCAGCAGATTTCCAGGCTCCAGCTAGTTTTGAGAGGAAATGAGCAGTGATAAATTATGTTTATGCTTTTACAGCAGCATACACTACTTAGAGCCTACTTTGGTGCCACTGTTAATTGACAGTACACCAAAGTCCTTCGAAAATGGCGACTATTAAGCTCCCCCCACGAACTCACACATCCCCAAGGTCTCAACCACCTTCTCTACGCGCCCCATGCTCTCTGTGGCTCCAGGGGCCAGCCATGGCCCCCACTAAAGCGACATGCTGTTCAGTTTAAAATGCTGACTATTAAGCTCCCCCCCACTAACTCACACATCCCCAAGGTCTCAACCACCTTCTCTACGCTCCCCACGTTCGCTGTGGCTCCAGGGGCCAGCCAGGGCCCCCACTAAAACGACAGGCTGTTTAGACTAAAAGACAGGCTGTTCAGCCGGTCTCTCCCTCCCCAGCCATCTAAAAAAATACACTCAGGAAAATGCCAAATAAACACGATGCAACTCTTGTTTGTGCAGCATTTTAGTTGTGTGTCTAACAGGGTAGCTCGGACCTTCATTAGAAGGTTGGCTTTAACGGGAAGGCAGCAGTTTCTGGCGATCTTTTAGTGCGACACAAAGAAACGAAAAGACAAAAACTGCTGGTCACCCCGAGGGAGTCCAAAGAGATTTCAGTCACCCGAGGGCGCCAATTTCATTTCGGCGGCACCCCAAGGGAAATAAAAGCGAAGTCTGATACGGCATGGTGCCGGGGTAAAGCTCTTCTGTCTTTCCTTGAATGTTTTGTTTGTGCCTCTTTGTTGTAGTTGGGCGATGCCCAATAAAGAGTAGCAACTTCCTCCCTAGAGTATAAGACTCCAGGGTTGGTGCTCTTCCTGTTTATGGGGCATCTTGAATAGGAATACCCTGCTGTGTGAAACCCTGGGGAACGCCCAGAACACTCACCTATTCTTTGTGTGTCACACACCCCGACTCACCTTAAATAATAACAGTAGGGTAATACTCACCACAAGGTGGCGTCGTGCAGAGAGAAGTCGAAAACAAGCCCCACCCGGTCAGCTTATACCTGGGACCTCCCACTCAATTTCCCAGTGTTCACTCTCTGCAGTGGAGTCAAGACAGAAGATGGAGTCTCCTGCTTGCAGGTAGCCGGGGTTCACCCCCCGGCATCCCCCCTGGTCTATTTCTGCCCAGTCCTTGTTTGGATGTCATTATTGAAAGCCTCCCAGCCCTAGGCTGCGGGCTGGGTGATGGTAGCCGGCACCTGTAGGTGCCAGGAGTTTGTCTCCTCCGCTAGTTCCCCTGTGGGGGTAGAGTGGATGTCCGGTTTCGGTGACCCGGACCTTGGGATGCCCCGTCCCGTTGTCTCCCCCTCCCTCCCTTCCCTGAATTTTTCCCCTGTCCTATGATCTGGGTTAAAAAAGGGGGGGGGGGTGTGTGTGTGTGTTTGACTGTGCGCATCGTTTTGACTTGTGTCCGGTTTTGAGTATCTTGTACTGGGCGCGCTGCGCGCCTTCGCGCTGTGCTGCTGCGCCATTCTTTTGTTACTGTGCGGGCCCTCCTGGGTCCGCCATTATGCCCTTAGAGATGGAGAAGGAGTGGGCGGGGCCCGGCTCCGTGGTGGCCAGCGCGTGCTGTTCGGGGGCGGGGCCGGCACGCTTCCCGCGTTTCTTCGGCCCACCCTCCGTCTTCTCGGTCTGCTGCTGCTGATCTGCGGTCTCCTGTGGCTCCGCCATCTTCTTGACTTGGTGCGGTTAGTCCCCTTTTTTTCTTCATGCCTGCGCGGGGAAGCCTCGTGGGGGGAGGTTCGCTGGGGTTGATCCGCATCACTGGTGCTGGAACCACCATAGCAATAGCACGGTGGTTGGAGCAGCGGCCTCTGAGCAATGACGGACATTGGATTGCTAGGTTCAAGTCCACATTTATGTCAGTGCTCACAAGATCATTGTTCTGCCTACGGCCTCCCTGTGGGCTTGCCTTCTCCCCTGGGGGGCTTATTGCGCGCGGGCATCCTCCTGTGCACGTGCTGCTGTGTGGCCCTGTTGCAGCTCCATTATTACTGTGCATGGTTCATTTTCTGTATATGTGAAGGGCTGTTGTGCATGCGGTGCTGCTTCAGTTACATAAGGGGACTTATTGTTTTCCCTTTTGTCTTACAGATATCGGGATGTCCCTCCTGGGGCCGCCCGGTCTGCTTTACCTGGTTAATTCTTAAGGGGAAATAATTTAGGGGCCTAAAATTTTTCCTCCCACTCCCGGGACATTAATTAAAAGGGGCATCCCGGGTAGCTTACTACGTAAATCCCCTGGTGATTGTGAACACCATACAAGTTCACCGTTATGGAGGTTTCCAGTGATACCGGAAACAGCTCTTCGGGGCAATCCAGGCGGTTGCGGGGCTCCGCTCCCTGGTGATGATGTTTTTTCTGTGCGCGCCTTGCGCTCAACAGAATCTTGCGCGTCTGACCAGTAACAATGCTTCTGGCTCGTCGCAACCTCAGTCTTCTCCCACACCGCCTCATCTGTTCCGGACCCCGGGTGACCTGGTCACGAGTGGGGATTCGCATTCCGAGTTGTGCGGCCGCCTGGCTGCTCTCGAGAAATTATTGACCGCTTCGGTAGCCCAGAAAGCTACGGCTAAGCGCAAACACCTTGCTGTCCCTCCAATCTTGACCGCCGACACCTTGGTGGAGGCATTGGAGTGGTCTGATGGTCCGCCTTCTGAGGAAGGGGAGCTCTATGAGGATTCAGAAGAGCTCGATTTGGGCTCTTCGGAGGCTTCTGGAGATCCGGCCACTGTTGTGCCTATTGATACTCCTGCTGTTTTACCTATGGTGTATGAGGTTTTATCCCTGGACCCGCCGGCGGCAGCCCCTCCGCCTAAGGGTGAGCTTTACGACTTACCTAAGCCGCGTTTGGTTTTTCCCAAGCAACAACATTTTGAACGTGTTGTGCTTAAGGAATGGGAACAACCCACGCGCCTTGTTGGGGTTCCTCCCAGCTGGGATAAACGGTATCCCTTTGCGGAGGACCTTGTCAAACTTTGGTGTGTGCCCCCTGTTGTGGATTCTCCGGTGCTGGGGCTCTCCAATACTTCGGTTTTGCATTCTCCGGATACCACTACCATCAAGGATGGCGAGGATCGCCGTGTGGATCAGCTGGCCCGCCATGTTTTCGTCAGTATTGGTTCGGCCCTGCGGCCGGTTTGTGCCTCTTCGCTTGTCATTATGGCTCTTCGGTCCTTGGTCAGGGACTTGAGCTCTGGTTTGGACTCGTCTTGTGATGAGTTTGCTACTCTTCAGCAGTGTGAGGCCTTTGCTTCTTTTGCCTTGACGGCCCTTGATGATGCTATGGCCATGTGTGGCAGAGCTTCTGCCTTGTTTGTGGCTATCCGTCAGTCTGTTTGGCTGCGTCAATGGACGGCTGATGTCGGTGCTAAGCGGTCTCTGACCTCCCTGCCTTTTGTTGGGCTTCGGCTGTTCGGGGACAAGTTGGATTCAGTCACCAAGGGCGGTAAGTTGCCTCAGCGCAAGAAACCGCGTCGTTCCTTTCGGGGTGCGGCTTCCTTCAGTCCCTCCTTTCGGGGAGCCAGATCGGGCCATGGTTCCTTCCCTGCCTCCAGAGGCTCCGGTTGGAATCGAGGAAGGGGCCGCGGCCGGCCAGGTCATGCTTGGGGCGCCAAGCCCAAGCCTGTTGCCAAGCCCGCTCAGCAATGAGGGGGCGCCCTCACCCGTGCGGGTGGGGGGATGGCTACGACTCTTCTCCCAGGTCTGGGACCGGCTGGTCCCGGACAATTGGATCCGGGAGGTAGTGTCGGCCGGTTACAAGCTGGAGTTCGAGTCTCGTCCTCCTTCTCGGTTTTTCAGGTCCCGAGTGCCCGCCGATCCTTCTGCTGCTCAGGGGCTACGGGATTCGGTAAGAAATCTTCTGGAACTGGCGGTCATCCGTCCGGTGCCTCCCGAGGAAGTGGGCCTGGGATACTACTCCAACCTGTTCACTGTTCCCAAGAAGGACGGTTCGGTTCGTCCCATTCTGGATCTCAAGTTCCTCAACAGGTTCATCCGGCCCCGGAAGTTTCGCATGGAGACGCTGCGGTCTGCCATCAATTCTCTGCAGCAGGGGGATTTCATGACGTCCATAGACATCAAGGATGCTTATCTTCATGTCCCCATCTGCGCAGCTCATCAGAGATTCCTCCGGTTCGTGGTGGAGGATCGGCACTTTCAATTCGTAGCTCTTCCGTTTGGCCTTACCTCGGCTCCGAGGGTCTTCACCAAGGTGTTGGCTGGGGTCATGGCCATTCTCAGAGTGCAAGGCGTTCGGATTTTGCCTTATCTGGACGACCTTCTTATCATGGCCCCTGCTTTCGATCAGTCGGTGTCGGACACCGGAACGGTGGTCTCCACGCTGGAAAGCTTTGGTTGGGTGATAAACTACCCCAAGTCCTCTCTGACCCCAGCCTCGGTGGTGTCATTCTTGGGAATGACGCTGGACTCTTGTCGGCACAGTGTATTTCTGCCTCAAGCCAAGATCCTCCTGATTCAGGATTTGGCTCGGCTGCTTCTTGCCGATCCTCGGCCACCCATTCGTCTGGGGATGAGGCTGGTGGGTTTGATGGTGGCCTCCTTCGAGGCGGTTCCCTTTGCTCAGTTTCACACGCGGACGCTTCAGCTTCACCTGTTGGCATCTTGGGACCGGCGACCACGGTCGTTGGATCGGCCCTTCCAGCTGTCCCCCCGGGTCCGGCAGTCTCTTCAATGGTGGTTGGTTTCTGCCAATCTTCTGAGGGGCAGATCATTCCTGCCTCCGCTCTGGGAGACTGTCACCACGGACGCCAGTCTGTCGGGTTGGGGGGGTTTCTGGAAGGATCTTCAGTTCCAGGGGCAGTGGGGGCCTCGAGAGGCTCACTTGCCCATGAATGTTCTGGAGCTGAGGGCCATCTGGCTGGTTCTCTTTCAGCTGACTTTGCATCTTCAGGGTCTTCCGGTTCAGGTAAGGTCGGACAACTGGACCGCGGTTGCCTACATCAATCATCAGGGAGGGACTCGCAGTCTGGGCGCTCTCAGCGAGGTGTCCCTGATCCTGACCTGGGCGGAGGCCCATGTGCCTTGCCTGTCGGCAATCTACATTCCGGGGGTGGAGAACACGGAAGTGGATCTTCTCAGCAGAAGCTCCTCCCGGCTGGGGGAGTGGTCCCTCCATCCTCAGGTGTTTCGGTCTCTGTGCCTCCGGTGGGGGACACCGGAGGTGGACTTGTTTGCCTCTCGTCACAATTACTGCTCTGGCAGTGGATGCCATGTCTCTGAACTGGGGGGAACTGGGGTTCCTGTACCTGTTCCTCCGATTCCCTTGCTCGGAAGAGTTCTAAGAAAGCTGACTCTGGAAGGGGTGTCCTCCATTCTCGTGGCCCCAAGGTGGCCAAGAAGGATGTGGTTCGCGGACATCGTTCGGCTGGCGGAGGATCAGTTCGTCCTTCCTCTGCGGCCGGATCTTCTCACTCAAGGCCGGCTGCGGTACCCCAATTTACGATCGCTGGCTTTGACGGCCTGGCTGCTGAAACCTCCATCTTGAAGGAGGAGGGTCTTTCGGATTCTGTGATTCGGACTCTTATCTGTGCCCGGAAGAGGTCTTCTTCGACCATCTATTACAGGACGTGGAGGGCTTACATCGCTTGGTGTGAGGCTCGTTCCTTGCCTTGTAGAGTCTTTTCTGCGTCCAGAGTGTTGGATTTTCTTCAGTCGGGTTTGGACTCTGGTCTCCAGCTGAGTACCTTGAAGGGGCAGGTGTCTGCCTTGTCTATCTTCTTCCAAAAGGCCTTTGCTCTTCATCCTTTGGTCAAGACTTTCTTCCAGGGGTTTGCGCATATGCGGCCTCCCAGGAAGCCTTTGCTCCCTGTTTGGGACTTGAATTTGGTTCTTTCTGCTCTACAGGCTCCGCCTTTTGAGCCCCTGTCGGATGTCGCTCTCTCCTCCTTGACTCAGAAGGTTGCCTTCCTTGTGGCTATTACTTCTGTTAGGCGTGTCTCGGAATTGGCGGCATTGTCTGTTCAGGCGCCCTACATGGAGCGCCATCAGGACAAAGTGGTTTTTCGTGTCAAACCTGACTTTCTCCCTAAGGTTGTTTCTGCCTTTCATTTGAATCAGGACATTGTTCTTCCCTCCTTGTGCCCTAATCCTAAGAATGACAAGGGGAGGGCCTTGCACTGTGTTACAACCGGATGAAACCAAAGGAGCGTGGACCCACTGGAACTGCGGAACTGTTGGTGAGTACCGCGTCAGGGAAGCGGGGTCTAAGGAGCCACCGGTTTTCACCAGAGCCCGCCGCGAAGCAGGTTGGTCTTGTGCGGCTGATGACTCCCAGGTCGCTACCCCCCAACGGCGGCACAGTTCCACAATTTGCCGAGGTATTGTACAGCAGAGATAAACGATGGTCACGGTGAGTAGCCAGATTCAGGGCAGGCAGCGAGGGTTCAGCAGCGAGTAGACAAGCCGTGGTCGGGACAGGCAGCGGAGGTTCACAGACGAAGAGACAGACCGAGATTGGGACAGGCAGCGGAGGTTCGTGGTCAAAAGGTAAGC
This sequence comes from Gastrophryne carolinensis, assembly GCA_027917425.1. Classification (NCBI taxonomy): domain Eukaryota; kingdom Metazoa; phylum Chordata; class Amphibia; order Anura; family Microhylidae; genus Gastrophryne; species Gastrophryne carolinensis. The sequence continues at coordinate 16,595,581 of CM051236.1, forward strand.
CGAGGTCATACACGAAAAAGCCACAGATTTAACTACAGACAATCACGGAAACACACCGATAATCCGGCAAAGGGAGGAAGGGCTGGCCAGAATAAAAAGGAAGTGATATTACCGGATTGGACGGCCGGACACCAATTAGAGATGCACTGGCCCTTTAAATTCCACAGTATTGCAGCGCGCGCCCCCTAGTGGCCGGGGACGTGCGCGCAGGAGAGGCAAGGAGGAAGAAGGAAGTGAGGGAGCCGCCCGCAGGCCCCGGCAGCCACGCCGGACGGAGGGCAGGACACCAGGTAAGCGAGGGGCGCTGCCAGGAAAGGACACAGCGCTCGGGCTAGGGGAGACCCGGCGGGGAAAGCCGCGGGGAGGAAGCGCGGCTCTCGCCCCGGGAGAGGGACGGCTGGAAGCGCCATGAGGCGTCTCCGCAGCGCTAGCCCTAACAGTACCCCCCCCCTTAGGTCTCCCCCTCTTCTTAGGACCAAGGAAGTCCGAAATAAGGGTCCGATCAAGGATGTTTTCTTCCGGTTCCCAGGATCTCTCCTCAGGGCCGCAGCCTTCCCAATCCACCAAGAAATAGCGTCTTCCTCTGGAGATCTTCGAAGCAAGTATCTCTTTGACCGTAAAGGTATCTTCAGTACCTGCGACTGGCTTAGGTTCCAATAATTTGGGAGAAAAACGATTAACAGTCACCGGTTTGAGAAGAGAGACATGGAAGGAATTGGTTATGCGAAGAGAGGGTGGCAGATGCAACTTGTAACAGGCAGGGTTGATACGTTGTTGGATCTTAAAAGGTCCCAAGAAGCGAGGACCAAGTTTGTAACTGGGGATTTTAAAACGAATATACTTGGCCGAAAGCCATACCCTATCCCCCGGAGAGTATAAAGGAGGAGTCCTTCTCTTCTTATCAGCCTGGATTTTCATACGAGACACGGCTTGTTCCAGTGAATGCTGTGTTTCACGCCAGATGGAAGAAAACTGGTGCGAAAGATCATCGACCGCAGGTACCGCGGAGGGCGTTGGTAAAGGCAGAGGAGGAAGGAGATGACGACCATAGACTATAAAGAAAGGGGATTTTCCGGTGGATTCAGAGTCCTTAAAGTTATAAGAAAACTCTGCCCAGGGCAGCAGGTCCACCCAGTCATCCTGGCGAGTGGAAACAAAATGGCGTAGATACAGCCCCAAAGTTTGATTTACCCTCTCCACTTGGCCATTGGATTGGGGATGATACGAGGAAGAAAAGTCCAATTTCACCTTTAATTGATTACAGAGAGCCCTCCAGAATTTCGATACGAATTGAACTCCCCTGTCGGAGACAATGTGGGTTGGGAGCCCATGTAGACGGAAGATGTGTTTAAGGAAATTCTTTGCCAATAGGGGAGCAGAAGGTAATCCAGGCAACGGAATGAAATGCGCCATCTTCGAAAATCGGTCCACCACTACCCAGATGACGGTATTGCCCTGTGAAGGCGGAAGATCAGTGATAAAATCCATGGCGATGTGAGACCAGGGGATGTCCGGAATGGGAAGTGGTTGGAGAAGACCTGCAGGACGTTGACGAGGGGTCTTGTTGCGCGCGCACGAGGTGCAGGCTTGTACGAATTCAGCGGCATCTTTTGCTAACGTGGGCCACCAGTAGTATCTGGAGATGATGGCGCAGGTCTTCTTGATTCCAGGGTGACCAGCAGTATGGGAGGCATGACCCCATTTTAGTATTAAAAGGCGACGAGAGACAGGTACGAAAGTCCTCCCCGGAGGACCTGATTCTAGAGCAGTGGGAGCAGAGTGAACCAGACGATCGGGTGGAATTATAAACTGCGGAGAAGAGACCTTATCCGAGACATCCGAGGAACGGGAGAGAGCGTCTGCCCTGATGTTTTTTGCAGCTGGACGGAAGTGGATCTGGAAATTAAAGCGTGCAAAGAAGAGTGACCAACGGGCCTGACGAGGGTTTAAGCGTTGTGCGGATTCCAGATAAGAGAGGTTCTTGTGGTCAGTGAAAATGGAAATTGGGAAGATAGATCCCTCGAGGAGATGTCTCCATTCTTCCAGCGCCAATTTGATGGCTAATAGCTCTCTATCTCCAATGGTGTAGTTCCTCTCGGCAGGAGAGAAGGTTTTAGAAAAGAATCCGCAAGTTCGAGCTTTGCCGGACGAGGATCGTTGCGTAAGTACTGCTCCAGCTCCGACGGAAGAGGCATCCACCTCAAGAGCGAAAGGACGAGACGGGTCAGGTCTGGAAAGTACCGGTGCCGAGGCGAAGGCCTTCTTTAATGCAAGAAAGGCTGCTTCAGCCTGCGGAGACCATGCCTTGGGATTGGCTCCTTTTTTGGTGAGGGCCACGATGGGGGCTACTGTTGTGGAAAAGTGTAAAATGAATTGGCGGTAATAGTTCGCGAACCCCAAGAATCGCTGGATTGCACGAAGACCGACTGGTCGAGGCCATTCAAGGACCGCCTTTAACTTGGCAGGATCCATCTGGAGACCTTGAGCAGAAACTATGTACCCCAAAAAAGGTAATGCGGTTTGATGAAAAAGGCATTTCTCGAGCTTAGCATAAAGATGGTGTTGCAGTAAACGAGACAAGACTTGTCTGACGTGCTGATGATGTTCTTCGATGGACGAGGAGAAGATGAGAATGTCGTCAAGATAGACCACAACACAGGTGTACAACAGGTCCCGAAAAATGTCGTTAACGAACTCCTGAAAAACTGCGGGGGCATTGCAGAGGCCGAAGGGCATAACGAGATACTCAAAATGACCGTCTCGCGTGTTGAAGGCCGTCTTCCATTCATCACCCTCTCGAATGCGGACTAAGTTATAGGCGCCTCTCAGATCCAATTTTGAAAAAATCTTAGCTCCGCGAAGACGATCAAAAAGTTCGGAGATCAAGGGCAATGGGTAACGGTTTTTTACCGTAATTTTATTGAGGCCCCGGTAATCGATGCAGGGCCGAAGAGACCCGTCCTTTTTCTGTACAAAGAAGAAGCCCGCTCCAGCTGGAGAAGAGGATTTCCTAATGAACCCCTTTTGTAAATTCTCCCGAATGTATTCCGACATTGCTTGGGTTTCAGGGACAGACAGCGGGTAGATGCGTCCGCGAGGAGGAGTGGCGCCAGGTAGGAGATCAATCGGGCAATCGTAAGGGCGATGAGGCGGAAGTGACTCAGCTTGCCTCTTGCTAAATACGACGGAAAAAGACCGATAAACTTCAGGTAGACCCGGTAATGGAGACGTGGGAGCTGTAATTTGGACTGGCAAAGACGTAAGGCAGTTCTTAACACATGTTGCGCCCCAGGACTTGATGTCCCCAGTGGACCAATCCAAGGTAGGGTTATGGTGCTGGAGCCAGGGAAGCCCCAAGAGAAGCGGCGAAGTACAGTGGGGTAATACGAAAAATTCCAGAAATTCCTGATGGAAGAGGCCGATCTTCAGAAGTAGAGGTTTGGTGCGGTAGCGCACCATGCAGTTCAATCTGTCCCCATTAACGGCCGCGACAAATAGTGGCTTGGCCAGACGGTAGACAGCTATATCATACTTAGTGACCAAGGAGGCCTCGATGAAGTTGCCCGCCGAACCAGAGTCCAAGAAGGCTGGTAAGTTCAGGACGGAAGTGGAGCCCAAGTGAAGTTGTGCCGGCACAGTGAACCTAGGAGAGGAAGCACAGACACCCAGAGACGCCTCTCCAAACGATTCTAGGTGCGCCCGTTTCCCTGGCGTGGTGGGCGGATTGGGCAATTTTTCAAAAAATGTTCTGGGCTGGCGCAGTATAGACAAAGTCTTTCGAGTCTCCGGCGCGACCTTTCCTGGGGAGTCAAGCGAGTATGGTCCACTTGCATGACTTCTTCAGACGGAGACGAAAGCGTAGACTGAGGGTTCTGAAACGTAGGGGCCAAACGGAATGCCCTCTTGGCACGCAGAGAATCCTGGCGGAATTCATCACGCCTCTCTGTAAAACGAATGTCTATACGTGTGGCAAGTTGGATTAGTTCAGAAAGAGAAGTAGGGAGATCCCGGGCAGCAAGAACATCCTTGACCCTACTAGAGAGACCCTTCTTAAAGCAGGCACAGAGGGCCTCATTGTTCCAAGCTAGCTCGGCTGCCAAAGTTCGGAAGCGAATGGCATATTCTCCCACCGACAGATCACCTTGAACCAGATTCAATAAGGCAGATTCGGCTGAAGACGCCCGGGCAGGTTCCTCAAAAACCTGGCGAAACTGATCCACAAAAGTTTGAACCATGAGGGTAACGGGGTCGTTGCGGTCCCACAATGGGGTAGCCCAGGCTAAGGCCTTCCCAGAGAGCAGGCTGATAATAAAGGCCACCTTGGAGCGCTCAGTAGGGAATTGGTCAGACAATAGCTCCAGGTGCAGGGAACATTGGGCAAGAAACCCACGACAAAGTCTTGCGTCTCCTTCAAATTTAGCTGGCAGGGAGAGACGAATCCTCGCGGAGGAAGCCACCGGAAGCTGTGGTGGAACAGCCGGAGCAGGCGGTGGCGTCTGCGGTTGCTGCATAGACAGAAGTTGCTGCATCATGGCCGTAAGTTGATTGATCTGCCGTGACTGCATGGCGACTAGTGCAGGTAGTTCAGAGACGTCTGGCAATGGCACCTCGGCGGGATCCATGGCCGGATTATACTGTTACAACCGGATGAAACCAAAGGAGCGTGGACCCACTGGAACTGCGGAACTGTTGGTGAGTACCGCGTCAGGGAAGCGGGGTCTAAGGAGCCACCGGTTTTCACCAGAGCCCGCCGCGAAGCAGGTTGGTCTTGTGCGGCTGATGACTCCCAGGTCGCTACCCCCCAACGGCGGCACAGTTCCACAATTTGCCGAGGTATTGTACAGCAGAGATAAACGATGGTCACGGTGAGTAGCCAGATTCAGGGCAGGCAGCGAGGGTTCAGCAGCGAGTAGACAAGCCGTGGTCGGGACAGGCAGCGGAGGTTCACAGACGAAGAGACAGACCGAGATCGGGACAGGCAGCGGAGGTTCGTGGTCAAAAGGTAAGCCGAGGTCATACACGAAAAAGCCACAGATTTAACTACAGACAATCACGGAAACACACCGATAATCCGGCAAAGGGAGGAAGGGCTGGCCAGAATAAAAAGGAAGTGATATTACCGGATTGGACGGCCGGACACCAATTAGAGATGCACTGGCCCTTTAAATTCCACAGTATTGCAGCGCGCGCCCCCTAGTGGCCGGGGACGTGCGCGCAGGAGAGGCAAGGAGAAAGAAGGAAGTGAGGGAGCCGCCCGCAGGCCCCGGCAGCCACGCCGGACGGAGGGCAGGACACCAGGTAAGCGAGGGGCACTGCCAGGAAAGGACACAGCGCTCGGGCTAGGGGAGACCCGGCGGGGAAAGCCGCGGGGAGGAAGCGCGGCTCTCGCCCCGGGAGAGGGACGGCTGGAAGCGCCATGAGGCGTCTCCGCAGCGCTAGCCCTAACACACTGTTTGGACGTTGTTCGTTGTGTTAGGTGCTATCTGCGTACTACTTCTTCTTTTCGTAGGACTGATGCTTTTTTCGTTGTGCCCTCCGGGCCTCGGAAGGGTTTGGCTCCGGCTAAGTCTTCCATTAGTAAATGGATTTGTCAGGCTATTGTTGGAGCCTATTCTGCCAAGGGGAAGGATCCCCCGTTTTGTATCACTGCTCATTCTACTCGTGCTGTTGGGGCGTCTTGGGCTTTTCAGCACCAGGCTTCTGTTGAGCAAGTTTGTAAGGCTGCTACTTGGTCTTCGGTTCATACCTTTTCTAAGTTTTATAAGGTTGATGCTCAAAAAGGAGCCATCCACCAGTGCTGGATGGTAATTGTCTCACCATATAGTCAGGCCGCACACAATACTATAATATCAAAAAATTTATTGATTCAATGACACATAATGAAACACATCAGACATTTAAAAACACAATAAAATGTATGTACATATATATACACACAAATACAAAGGGAGCGGGCCCTGCAGGGGGGTATAGTAGGACTACCACCAAGCACAATTTAAATATGCATTAACACTATTAGGATATGCCATGTGTGTATGGTTTGAACTATATGAAAGAACGTGCACACAATTAATATAGAGTGAACGATCAGAAGATCGTGATAGCAGAAATTTAAACTACAGAAAATGGTGCTGAGACAGAGCAAAAGAGCCCTGTAGAAGATAATTTAAGAAGAGTGCAAGTGCAAAGTGTGTTCACAGGGTGCTGTCATACCAATACACCATGGCATATGAAATATCATACATGGCTCACAAAAGTGAAGCAAAGTTAAATATAATACTACCACCAATTCATGGGTCCAAAACACCTGCAGGGGCCCGTTCCTGAACACCGACGCGTTGCGTGAGAGATCACTTCCTCAGGGTGTTGCCATCTTTGTTCCCCCATGGACACCTCTTTAAATGTAAGTGTGCGTGGGCAATCATCCAACCAGTCGGCGCTGTGCTCACCTGTTTTAGATCAGGGTACTTCCTGTATCTAGGGCCCGTTCCTCCGACCGCCCTGTGCAGGTTAACCGTGTATAGGCCGGTAGAGTGGTTTTCCCGACTGGCCCTGTGCTGCGGAGTATCGGCTTCGGCTCCTGTGTGTGTGTCAGCCTCACGTATCCAAAGGGTATACGTGATGGCGCGCCATGCATGGTGACGCGTCGTACGTGCCCTACACCCATCACGCATGCGCTGTGTCTGATAAGGTCCAAGTGCACCCAATAGACATCCCCTCTATTGGGGCGCCTCTGCACTCCGCGCATGCCGGGGTGTTCATTCTGTGCATAACCGGCACAGGAGCTGATAAGACTGGTATGTCCGCAGCATAGGGTGGCGGGCTTGCAAATGTAAAGATAGTATAAACCCATGAGCGCATGCGCACCGGGCAATCACCTAGGTGCGCAGCGCGCAGGCGCCTGAGTTGGACAGCGCGCCCGAGCTGGATGGGCCCACACACATCTACCTCATAGTACAGTGACCACGGGGGAAAAAAGACAATAAAGGACAAAAACACATATACAATCAAAATCTTAACCAATGCTACACAAATAAATAACTAACAACTGTGTCTACTCTAATATCTATTATATATAGTTTAATTAATTCATTATATAGTATCATTACATAGAATTGATAAACCCAGGCCAGATTGTTTGACTATATTTGATCAGACCTTACCCTGTTCAATATCGTTTTACCATATTTTAATATATTAATACTACTGATCAATAGTCAGTTATTTATAAAGTATACATAGTGTGTATTTATTTGTGTTTTTATTTTGATTTAATTAGCTGATTCAATTCATTTATGGGTATTTAGTTATAATACAAAGATATCTGAGTTGATTCTTGATTTTTAATCTGCTCATTTCTATTAATAACTAAAAAACTTTATAAGGTTGATGTGCGTGCTTCAGCTGATGCTGCGTTTGGCCGCAAGATTCTGCATACTGCAGTGGTTTGAATTGCATTTTTGCCTTTTTGGGTACCTGCCCTTTTGTGGACACTGCTTTTGGATGTCCCTACTGTTATTATTTAAGGTGAGTCGGGGTGTGTGACACACAAAGAATAATACCATTTTGTGATTACTCACCTGTAAAATGGGTATTATTGGTGTGTCACACACCCCGACTCACACCCGCCCTTTTTGGTATCCTGGATCCTCTATATGGTGAACCATTGGTTTTGTTGAGGGTTCCTTTTAACTTCTGGTACCTTTTCTTACTGCTTTTCGATTACACTGGGAAATTGAGTGGGAGGTCCCAGGTATAAGCTGACCGGGTGGGGCTTGTTTTCGACTTCTCTCTGCACGACGCCACCTTGTGGTGAGTATTGCCCTACTGTTATTATTTAAGGTGAGTCGGGGTGTGTGACACACCAATAATACCCATTTTACAGGTGAGTAATCACAAAATGGTATTTTTGCTATGCTGGAGCTATGTTCCAAACAGCTGTATTCTGTGCAGATTCAGACTGGCCCACTTGGGATCCAAGATTAAACAGGCTCTCTGGCTTGTCCTGGAGTTTTCTCTGGTGACCCCAAGAATGATTTCCTCTGGTGACCCCCAAGAATGATTTCCTCTGGTGACCCCCAAGAATGATTTCCTCTGGTGACCCCCAAGAATGATTTCCTCTGGTGGGCCCAAGAATGATTTCCTCTGGTGGGCCCAAGAATGATTTCCCCTGGTGGCCCCAAGAATTATTTCCTCTGGTGGCCCCAAGAATGATTTCCTCTGGTGGCCCCAAGAATGATTTCCTCTGGTGACCCCCAAGAATGATTTCCTCTGGTGACCCCAAGAATGATTTCCTCTGGTGACCCCCAAGAATGATTTCCTCTGGTGGCCCCAAGAATGATTTCCTCTGGTGACCCCCAAGAATGATTTCCTCTGGTGACCCCAAGAATGATTTCCTCTGGTGACCCCCAAGAATGATTTCCTCTGACCCCAAGAATGATTTCCTCTGGTGGGCCCAAGAATGATTTCCCCTGGTGGCCCCAAGAATGATTTCCTCTGGTGGCCCCAAGAATGATTTCCTCTGGTGGCCCCAAGAATGATTTCCTCTGGTGGCCCCAAGAATGATTTCCTCTGGTGGCCCCAAGAATGATTTCCTCTGGTGGCCCCAAGAATGATTTCCTCTGGTGACCCCCAAGAATGATTTCCTCTGGTGACCCCAAGAATGATTTCCTCTGGTGACCCCAAGAATGATTTCCTCTGGTGACCCCCAAGAATGATTTCCTCTGGTGACTCCAAGAATGATTTCCTCTGGTGACCCCCAAGAATGATTTCCTCTGGTGGCCCCAAGAATGATTTCCTCTGGTGGCCCCAAGAATAATTTCCTCTGGTGACCCCAAAAATGATTTCCTCTGGTGGCCCCAAGAATGATTTCCTCTGGTGACCCCAAGAATGATTTCCTCTGGTGACCCCAAGAATGATTTCCTCTGGTGACCCCAAGAATGATTTCCTCTGGTGGGCCCAAGAATGATTTCCTCTGGTGGGCCCAAGAATGATTTCCTCTGGTGGGCCCAAGAATGATTTCCTCTGGTGGGCCCAAGAATGATTTCCTCTGGTGACCCCAAGAATGATTTCCTCTGGTGGGCCCAAGAATGATTTCCTCTGGTGACCCCAAGAATGATTTCCTCTGGTGACCCCCAAGAATGATTTCCTCTGGTGGGCCCAAGAATGATTTCCTCTGGTTGCCCCAAGAATGATTTCCTCTGGTGACCCCAAGAATGATTTCCTCTGGTGGGCCCAAGAATGATTTCCTCTGGTGGGCCCAAGAATGATTTCCTCTGGTGGGCCCAAGAATGATTTCCTCTGGTGGGCCCAAGAATGATTTCCTCTGGTGGGCCCAAGAATGATTTCCTCTGGTGGGCCCAAGAATGATTTCCTCTGGTGGGCCCAAGAATGATTTCCTTTGGTGGCCCCAAGAATAATTTCCTTTGGTGGCCCCAAGAATAATTTCCTTTGGTGGCCCCAAGAATAATTTCCTCTGGTGGGCCCAAGAATGATTTTCTCTGGTGACCCCAAGAATGATTTTCTCTGGTGACCCCAAGAATGATTTCCTCTGGTGGGCCCAAGAATGATTTCCTATGGTGGGCCCAAGAATGATTTCCTATGGTGGGCCCAAGAATGATTTCCTCTGGTGGGCCCAAGAATGATTTCCTCTGGTGGGCCCAAGAATGATTTCCTCTGGTGGGCCCAAGAATGATTTCCTCTGGTGGGCCCAAGAATGATTTCCTTTGGTGGCCCCAAGAATAATTTCCTCTGGTGGGCCCAAGAATGATTTTCTCTGGTGACCCCAAGAATGATTTCCTCTGGTGACCCCAAGAATGATTTCCTCTGGTGACCCCCAAGAATGATTTCCTCTGGTGACCCCCAAGAATGATTTCCTCTGGTGACCCCAAGAATGATTTCCTCTGGTGACCCCCAAGAATGATTTCCTCTGGTGACCCCCAAGAATGATTTCCTCTGGTGACCCCAAGAATGATTTCCTCTGGTGACCCCAAGAATGATTTCCTCTGGTGACCCCCAAGAATGATTTCCTCTGGTGACCCCCAAGAATGATTTCCTCTGGTGACCCCCAAGAATGATTTCCTCTGGTGACCCCCAAGAATGATTTCCTCTGGTGGGCCCAAGAATGATTTCCTCTGGTGGGCCCAAGAATGATTTCCTTTGGTGGCCCCAAGAATAATTTCCTCTGGTGGGCCCAAGAATGATTTTCTCTGGTGACCCCAAGAATGATTTTCTCTGGTGACCCCAAGAATGATTTCCTTTGGTGGCCCCAAGAATGATTTCCTTTGGTGGCCCCAAGAATAATTTCCTCTGGTGGGCCCAAGAATGATTTTCTCTGGTGACCCCAAGAATGATTTCCTCTGGTGACCCCAAGAATGATTTCCTCTGGTGACCCCCAAGAATGATTTCCTCTGGTGACCCCCAAGAATGATTTCCTCTGGTGACCCCCAAGAATGATTTCCTCTGGTGACCCCAAGAATGATTTCCTCTGGTGACCCCCAAGAATGATTTCCTCTGGTGACCCCCAAGAATGATTTCCTCTGGTGACCCCAAGAATGATTTCCTCTGGTGGGCCCAAGAATGATTTCCTATGGTGGGCCCAAGAATGATTTCCTCTGGTGGGCCCAAGAATGATTTCCTCTGGTGGGCCCAAGAATGATTTCCTCTGACCCCAAGAATGATTTCCTCTGGTGGGCCCAAGAATGATTTCCTTTGGTGGCCCCAAGAATAATTTCCTCTGGTGGGCCCAAGAATGATTTTCTCTGGTGACCCCAAGAATGATTTTCTCTGGTGACCCCAAGAATGATTTCCTCTGGTGACCCCCAAGAATGATTTCCTCTGGTGACCCCCAAGAATGATTTCCTCTGGTGACCCCAAGAATGATTTCCTCTGGTGACCCCCAAGAATGATTTCCTATGGTGACCCCCAAGAATGATTTCCTCTGGTGACCCCAAGAATGATTTCCTCTGGTGACCCCCAAGAATGATTTCCTCTGGTGACCCCCAAGAATGATTTCCTCTGGTGACCCCCAAGAATGATTTCCTCTGGTGACCCCAAGAATGATTTCCTCTGGTGACCCCCAAGAATGATTTCCTCTGGTGACCCCAAGAATGATTTCCTCTGGTGACCCCCAAGAATGATTTCCTCTGGTGACCCCCAAGAATGATTTCCTCTGGTGACCCCAAGAATGATTTCCTCTGGTGACCCCCAAGAATGATTTCCTCTGGTGACCCCCAAGAATGATTTCCTCTGGTGACCCCCAAGAATGATTTCCTCTGGTGACCCCAATCAGTGCACTCGCTTTCATCCAGCTTCTAGCCGCCCATTCAGAAAGGCCAGGAGGGGGTGCGCGCACGGCTGAAGGTGAGCGGGGCCACTGCCAGGGCTCCGGGGTCAAAATTAAAATGTGGCTGACCATTTTACTCTCAGGAGCTCAATAGTGCTAGGGCTACTGCATACGCCCCAACTGTCCCTGATTTGGAGTCCATGTTCCCCTGTCCCTCATTTGTCCCTCTTTGAGGAGTAACATGCAGATCTGCAGCAATAAATGATTAATTTGCCCATTCAAAGTGTTTCTATTGTTGTAACTGTTACACCCTATGTCCTATCCATCCCCCAATGAGGGGGCGTGGCTTCATCTATCCCCCAATGAGGGGGCGTGGCTTCATATATCCCCCAATGAGGGGCCGTGGCTTCATCTATCCCCCGATGAGGGGGCATGGCTTCATCTATCCCTTAATGAGGGGGCGTGGCTTCATCCATCCCTCAATGAGGGGCGTGGCTTCATCCATCCCTCAATGAGGGGGTGTGACTTCATATATCCCTCAATGAGGGGGCGTGGCTTCATACATCCCTTAATGGGGGCGTGGCTTCATACATCCCTCAATGAGGGGGTGTGGCTTCATACATCCCTCAATGAGGGGGTGTGGCTTCATCCATCCCTCAGAGGGGGCATGAATTCATCCATCCCTCAATGAGGGGGTGTGGCTTCATCCATCCCTCAATGAGGGGGTGTGGCTTCATCCATCCCTCAATGAGGGGGCGTGGATTCATCCATCCCTCAATGAGGGGGCGTGGATTCATATATCCCTCAATGAGGGGCGTGGCTTCATCCATCCCTCAATGAGGGTGTGTGGCTTCATCCATCCCTCAATGAGGGGGCGTGGATTCATCCATCCCTCAATGAGGGGGCGTGGCTTCATATATCCCTCAATGAGGGGCGTGGCTTCATCCATCCCTCAATGAGGGGGTGTGGCTTCATCCATCCCTCAATGAGGGGGTGTGGCTTCATCCATCCCTCAATGAGAGGCATGGCTTCATACATCCCTCAATGAGGGGGGGTGGCTTCATCCATCCCTCAATGAGGGGTGTGGCTTCATCCATCCCTCAATGAGGGGGTGTGGCTTCATCCATCCCTCAATGGGGGTGTGTGGCTTCATCCATCCCTCAATGAGGGGGTGTGGCTTCACCCATCCCTCAATGGGGGGGCGTGGCTTCATCCATCTCTCAATGAGGGGGACTGGCTTCATACATCCCTCAATGGGGGTGTGGCTTCATCCATCCCTCAATGAGGGGGCGTGGCTTAATTTAACAATAGTCCATCTTTCCCACACTGAAAAGTTGGATGGTACGGCTACTGTGTTCAGGGGCCCATCTGGGGACTTCTCTGTGACCCGGTTGGCCTGTCTGAGCCTATTACAGGGATGATGAATGGTGAGCACACCTCCCAACTTGGGAAAGCTGTAAAGAGGGGCACGAGAAGACCCTTAAAGGGAAACACCACCTAAGAATTAAATAAATAACAATAATAATACAGGCATGGCCTCTGCAAACACATTACAGCCAGGGGCTGTAGTTAGAGCGGGATCCCTCCATTCTAGCCAGTGGGGGGCATCCCTTCATTCCAGCCAGTGAGGGGCATCCCTCCATTCCAGCCGGTGAGGGGCATCCCTTCATTCCAGCCAGTGAGGGGCATCCCTTCATTCCAGCCAGTGAGGGGCATCCCTTCATTCCAGCCAGTGAGGGGCATCCCTCCATTCCAGCCGGTGAGGGGCATCCCTTCATTCCAGCCAGTGAGGGGCATCCCTTCATTCCAGCCAGTGAGGGGCATCCCTTCATTCCAGCCAGTGAGGGGCATCCCTTCATTCCAGCCAGTGAGGGGCATCCCTTCATTCCAGCCAATGAGGGGTATCCCTTCATTCCAGCCAATGAGGGGCATCCCTTCATTCCAGCCGGTGAGGGGCATCCCTTCATTCCAGCCGGTGAGGGGCATCCCTCCATTCCAGCCAGTGAGGGGCATCCCTTCATTTCAGCCAGTGAGGGGCATCCCTCCATTCCAGCCAGTTAGGGGCATCCCTTATTGCAGCCAGTAAGGGGAATCCTTTATTGCAGCCAGTGAGGGGAATCCCTTATTGCAGCCAGTGAGGGGCATCCCTTATTGCAGCCAGTGAGGGGCATCCTTTAATGCAGCCAGTTAAGGGCATCCCTTAATGCAGCCAGTTAGCAGCATCCCTCATCGCAGCCAGTTAGCGGCATCCCTCATTGCAGCCAGTTAGCGGCATTCCTCATTGCAGCCAGTTAGCGGCATCCCTCATCGCAGCCAGTTAGCGGCATCCCTCATCGCAGCCAGTTAGCGGCATCCCTCATCGCAGCCAGTTAGCGGCATCCCTCATCGCAGCCAGTTAGCGGCATCCCTCATCGCAGCCAGTTAGCGGCATCCCTCATCGCAGCCAGTTAGCGGCATCCCTCATCGCAGCCAGTTAGCGGCATCCCTCATCGCAGCCAGTTAGCGGCATCCCTCATCGCAGCCAGTTAGCGGCATCCCTCATCGCAGCCAGTTAGCGGCATCCCTCATTGCAGCCAGTTAGCGGCATCCCTCATCGCAGCCAGTTAGCGGCATCCCTCATTGCAGCCAGTGAGGGGCAGGACAAGTACCAACTGCATTAAATCAGGATCGGTTATGATGATGGTGAGTTAAAGTGATTCAACAGCCAAACTTAGAAGACAAAATGGTACTTACCTTTTGTCCCATGCAGCTGATTGGTGCTAGTTCGGTGATCAGCAACTTAATGCTGCACCTGAGCAGCAGCCTTCGCTTAGCGCCGCCGCCCGAAGCCTCAAACTCAATTCACTGGCGCTTCCATGGCAGCTCCTTTCATTCAGGCCTTCTCCATTCACTACAATGAAGGGAAATGTCAGGCCTAGACACACCCCCTCCATTGCAATGAATAGAGAGGGGCGTGGCAGAGTGCCTATGACTGATGGCTAGCTGTAAGCCTGGCACACCATCAGTCCTGAGCCCATGTTCGGGGGGCGCTGACAATCGGGTGAGTTACTGACCACCAGACCGGCACCGATCCGCTGACGGAGACAAAAGGTGAGTAGCCTTTTGCCTTATTTTTTTTCACATGCTGAATCCCATTAAGGGGGTTATTCATGTAGGGATAGCGGCAGGTAGCGCCTCGTAGCGGCAGGCAGCGTCTGGTGAACGCCGGGCGCTGTACGCAAAACCACATTTATCACAGCGATTCCGGTGAGCGACTCTAACAGCTCCATGTAGTGTCACATGTATTATTACAGGCAGGTCAGTGTATAGCGCCTCTAACAGCGTCATGTAGTGTCACATGTATTATTACAGGCAGGTCAGTGTATAGCGACTCTAACAGCGTCATGTAGTGTCACATGTATTATTACAGGCAGCTCAGTGTATAGCGCCTCTAACAGCGTCATGTAGCGTCACATGTATTATTACAGGCAGGTCAGTGTATAGCACCTCTAACAGCGTCATGTAGCGTCACATGTATTATTACAGGCAGGTCAGTGTATAGAGCCTCTAACAGCGCCATGTAGCGTCACATGTATTATTACAGGCAGGTCAGTGTATAGCGCCTCTAACAGCGCCATGTAGCGTCACATATATTATTACAGGCAGGTCAGTGTATAGAGCCTCTAACAGCGCCATGTAGCGTCACATGTATTATTACAGGCAGGTCAGTGTATAGCGCCTCTAACAGCGCCATGTAGCGTCACATGTATTATTACAGGCAGGTCAGTGTATAGCACCTCTAACAGCGCCATGTAGCGTCACATGTATTATTACAGGCGGCTCAGTCCATAGCGCCTCTAACAGCGCCATGTAGCGTCACATGTATTATTACAGGCAGGTCAGTGTATAGCACCTCTAACAGCGCCATGTAGCGTCACATGTATTATTACAGGCAGGTCAGTGTATAGCGCCTCTAACAGCGTCATGTAGCGTCACATGTATTATTACAGGCAGGTCAGTGTATAGCACCTCTAACAGCGCCATGTAGCGTCACATGTATTATTACAGGCGGCTCAGTCCATAGCGCCTCTAACAGCGCCATGTAGCATCACATGTATTATTACAGGCAGGTCAGTGTATAGCACCTCTAACAGCGCCATGTAGCGTCACATGTATTATTACAGGCGGCTCAGTCCATAGCGCCTCTAACAGCGCCATGTAGCGTCACATGTATTATTACAGGCAGGTCAGTGTATAGCGCCTCTAACAGCGCCATGTAGCGTCACATGTATTATTACAGGCAGGTCAGTGTATAGCGCCTCTAACAGCGTCATGTAGCGTCACATGTATTATTACAGGCAGGTCAGTGTATAGCGCCTCTAACAGCGCCCGGCGTTCACCGTTCTCTACCTGGCGCTACCTGTTGCTATGGCTTGATGAATAACCCCCAAAGAAAGATTCTTTTGTTTCTTTACATTTATTTTTTACATTTCTTTTTTGTTGTCATTCTTTTTCTCTCCTGCTCTTATGTGGAGCGTATGGAGCGTCACAGCACACTGCATAGGGGCTAACTGTCACCCAGGGTCCGGCGCGTGGTGGCGTCACTTCTAGGCACGGCCGTCCCCTGTAAGTAACGTAATTCTCAGGTTGTGTAAGTTTTGAAGCTTGTTTTCCCGAGTCGGGGTCACTGGTAAAGTTGCGCAATGTGGGGCGATAGCGGCGCCATGTGTCACATGACTGCAATGTGAGCGATGGTCAGGAGGGTAACAAACTGTCATCTGCTAAATCATTAGTCATTCGTTGTGTAAAAGGCAAAGTCCCTACAGAAAAGATAATAAACAGGACCTGACAGTCTGCAGGCTCAATCTCATGGCCTATACCTTCCCACTGTCCCTCTTTTGAGTCCATGTCACTCTGTCCCTCATTGTTCCCATTTGTCCCTCTGTGAGTTGTAACATGCAGATCTGCAGCAATAAATGATTCATTCTCCTATTCAAAGTGTTTCTATTGTTGTAACTGTTACATTGTATATCCTATCCATCCCTCAATGGGGAGGCGTGGCTTCATCTATCTCTCAATGAGGGGGTGTGACTTAATCCATCCCTCAATGAGGGGGAGTGGCTTCATCCATCCCTCAATGAGGGGGCGTGGCTTCATCCATCCCTCAACGAGGGGGCGTGGCTTCATCCATCCCTCAATTTGGGGGTGTGGCTTCATCCATCCCTCGATGAGGAGGCGTGGCTTCACCCATCCCTCAATGAGGGGGCGTGGCTTAATTTACCAACAGGCTGATTCATTACTAGCGGCAGATGAGCGTCTTTACAGCTAGTGGTCGCTCTGATCGTCCGTGAGGCGCCTCAGTCGCTGTAGTAACACTGCCGGCATTGATGAATTTGATGTGTGAGTTGCTAAAACACCAGTACAGAGCTATATGGGAGCGAACGGTAGCGACTGGTCAGTGCGAGCGACTCAAACCATATTCATCAAAAAGTAGAAGTAGCTAAAAACGCTAAAGTAGAGGGACAGCAGGGTATGTGAGGAGGGGGACGATTTTTTTTCTTGCCGCTTTTTTGCCTAGAAACTGCCCTGCTGGTGGCAAAAGAGAAAAATGTTAAAAGGCCACGTGGCTGCCAACGCAAACAAAGGGGTCGAAAGAGGAAATTGCTTTTTGCCTATAAACAGCTTCTGTTGTTTTTAAACCGAAGGGGAAATGGATACTTTTTGGCCTCTTTAAACAAATTAACCCTTTTTATTTTATCAATCTTTTTATTGTTTATATTGGGAGCATTATTCTATAAGCATAATACTGTTCATACACAGAATTTAAAGATTACAGACAACTTAACAGGCTGATTCATTACTAGCATCAGGTAGCGACAGATGAGCGTCTGTAGCGGCATTTTTAGAGCGCCCGCTAGTAGTCGCTGTGGTCGGCCGTGGGTCGCTAGTTCTTAGCGACTCAGTCGCTGTGCAGCAATGATGAATACGTTGTGGTGAGTCGCTATTTGACCAGTACAGCGCTGTAAGGGAGCGCATGTTAGCTACTGGTCAGTGCGACCCACTCACAACATATTCATTATAAAACATCCTCACGAAACTCCGGCGCTCAAAAATGCTTCTCTGAAGCCCAGAGCGCAGGAGGCTGTTTAAAAAAAGACTGTTTTTTCCCCCACCGATACGTGCATCTCATATCGCGGCCCTCCATAGGCTCAATTTCAGTCTCTGACCACGCTCCCATTTCCATCATCCTGTCAGTCCCGGATTCTCCCCCCCCCCATGGGGACATTGGAGGCTTAATGGCTCCCTCCTCCAGGACCCTGAGTTCAAGGCGGAAATTTGCTCGGCAATCACTGAGTTCTTTTCTGTAAATGATACCCCCGATGTTCCTCGCCTATCGCAATGGGAGGCCCACAAGTGCGTGATCCGTGGCCTGTTGATTAGAAGGGGTGCCTACCTTAAAAAGGAGAGGGGGAAACAGGCTGCTCACTTGCTGCAGGAGATTCGGAGTCTGGAGACTCGGCATAAACAATCCTTAGACCCCGCTGTAGGTGTAAAATTAGCTGAACTCCGGGAGGCCCTCCGGGATGTGAGCTTCGTGAAGGTTAGAGGCCAGATAGCTAGATGCCGTAGGTTTTTTTATGAATTCAGCAACAAAAGCGGCAGAGCCTTAGCTAGAGCTCTACGGGGGCAGCGGGCCAGAAATTTCATCCCCAGCATACTTGACTCAGGCGGTAACAGACACCACAACATAGGGGACATAGTTAAGACCTTTAGGGATTTTTACGCTGACCTGTATAATCTCCCGCAAAATAAGTCTCAGGCTCACCTACAAAAAATCAGGGCCTATATCCGGAAATCGGGCCTTCCCCGAATCGAGCGGCGCATTGCGGAGGCTCTGGAGGAGGAGATTGACATGGGGGAATTCACGGGGGCCATTAGAGGCATGAAACCTGGAAAGGCCCCCGGCCCGGACGGCTTCAGCTTGGAGTATGACGGGCATTTTGGGCCCCCATTTTATTTCGTCCTTTGGCTCCCTGAGCAATGGACCTCCCCCCCCCGCGGGATACCCTCCGAGCTAGCATTGCAGTCATCCCCAAACCGGGTAAGGACCCAGCACAGTGTGGCAGTTATAGGCCCATATCCCTGCTAAATTGCGACCTTAAGATTTATAATAAAATCCTGGCGGATAGAATAGCCCCCCTCCTCCCGGACCTCATACATTGGGACCAGGTGGGCTTTGTCCCGAACCGCGAGGGAAGATACAACACGATCAGAGTTAGGGGGGTGATCCACCATGCGCGACGGATGCCGAGAAGGCCTTTGATAGGGTGAGTTGGGCCTTCCTGGAAGAGACCCTTAGGTACATCGGGCTAGGCGACAAGATGCTTCGCCGGGTCCTGGCTTCATACACCTGCCCCTCGGCATCCGTGGTGGTGAACGGCCTGCCCTCTCAGGCTTTCCAATTATTTAACGGGATGCGACAGGGCTGCCCATTGTCCCCGCTTATTTTCATCATCTCGCTGGAACCATTCCTTCGGCTAGTTAGACAAAATGTTGATGTGGCGGGCGTGAAGGTGGGCGGGACCGAGCACAAGGTGGCGGCGTACGCCGATGACCTGATGTTCTTTCTCACGAAGCCGGAGATCACCTTGCCGAATCTGCTTGCAGAGCTTAGGAGCTTCCAAGAGGTCGCCAATTATAAAATCAACTTCCAAAAGTCCTCCGCTTTGAACATTAATGTCCCCGCAGAGAGACTGAGCCAAATCATGAAAAATGTTCACTTTAACTATGAGCGGGAGGCAGTTACATATTTGGGCACACGGATCCCTTCCAAACTGCAAGAAACGTATGCCTTGAATTTCCCCCCACTGTTAAAACGGCTGGAGGAAGACCTCCTGAAGTGGAACAGGGGAGTCTTTTCTTGGTTCGGAAGGGTTAGTGTCATGAAGATGAACATCCTCCCCAGGGTACTGTATTTATCCCTCCCAATAGATGTCCCCTCTACCTTCTTTAAACAGCTCACGGGAATGTGCACCAGGTTTGTATGGGCTGGTCGAGCTCACCGCATGGCGGCTTCTCTCTTGACAATCTCTAAATCTAAGGGGGGGTTGGGTCTGCCGGATTGGAGATGTTAACACGCAGCGGCTCATTTGAGCCGAGTTATTGACTGGTGCCGACACTCCGCCTTGAAACAGTGGGTCCAGTTGGAACAAGCTGCTTCTCCTTGCCCTCTCCCGGGTCTACCATGGGTCCCATTGAATAAACTCCCACAGCTGAACAAGCACCCCACAATTGGCCCGTCTAGGAGAGTGGTGGACAGATTTTTTCCAAGGCCGGGCCTCTCGCCAGGGCGGTCCCCCTTGGCGCCGGTCCTGGGCCACCCTGACTTCCCGGTGGAGATAGCTGGGGGCCCTTTTAAAGCTTGGATTCAGCAGAACTGTTTTAGAAGGCTCCATATGCAGGTTGATGGCGAGTGGAGGAGACCGGAGGCCCTGGTTGAGGACCTCGCCCTCAGACCCATTACGCAGTTACAGACCCTCCAGCTTCTGCACTACCAGCGGTCGGTCGGGTCTGCGGCTGACGCATCGAGGCGGCCAACGCAATTTGAGCAGATCTGTCTGGGGGTCGGTCATTTTCGGGGAGCCCTGTCGTACTCGTACTCGTTACTGGTGGAGCCTCCAGATGACTTTGTTCCACCCTACGTGAGGGGCTGGGAGAAGGAACTGAACAGAACCTTTACGGACGAGCAAAGGTGCGCCATGATTCAACTGGCGCATAGGAGCTCCATCTCCTGTAAGTACCAGGAGACCACTTTCAAAATCCTTTCCCGATGGTACCGGGTCCCAGCGCTCCTGGCGGCCATGTTCCCTTCCTCCTCCCCCCTCTGCTGGAGGTGCCTGCGAAATAGAGGGACCATGTTACACGTCTTTTGGGAATGCGAGAAGTTGGCCGGCTACTGGAGGGGGGTGAGGGAGGTCGTTAGGAAACTGACGGGGATTGATTTAGGCGAAGACCCTGCATGTTACCTGCTTAACTTGGCTCCGGCCTCTATGGGACTAAGGCGTAGATCCCTCCTTGCCCCACTGCTAAGTGCTGCCAGATCGTGCATACCAGCCAAATGGAAGTCCACAGAACCCCCCACTACAGCGCAGTGGCTGGCTGCTGTCCAGGAGATTTGTAGGATGGAAGAACTCACTGCTTCACTCAGGGGGACCCATGAAAAACACAGGCGGCTTTGGCAGGAGTGGGATCATTTCACCTTCTCGTCAGACTTCCTCCTCTATACGTAACATGGCCTGGGTGGACTACTGGGGGGGCGACCTTCCCGCCCCACCCCTCTCCTTCTAGTACCCACACAGTTCTCCCCCCCCGCGCTTCTTCCTTGATTGTGTCCGTTTTGTCTCTCCCTCCTTCCCCCCCCCCGTTACTTATTCCAGAATGGTTTGGTTTTGCCCTGTTGTTTTACCCTTTGAAAGGAAAGTTGGAGGCGAGGGTTGCAGCAGATAAAGTGTGCCACTGAACGGGGCCGCTGCCCAGGGCCGTGGGGAGCGGGGCCTACTGGGGCCCTGCACCTCTTTCGTATGGTTCTACGACCATCTATGATCGTCATCAAGCGACTCCGTTCATGTTTAGATATATGTTTATGTGCTCTATGTTCTATGTATAAACCTGTGGCACTGCGTTGCCAAGCACTGTAATTTTTGGCACTGTAATTCTTGCTTCCTTCAATAAAAACGTTTAATTAAAAAAAAAAAAAAAAAGACTGTTTTTCAGCATCTATCCACTAGTAACAAAGCGAAAACATATGGAATGACATTGTAACAACATTGTAACATTAACACTTTAATGCCAGACCTGTAATGACAATTCTGCATAAAAATAACAAAAAAGGCCAAGAGAGGTCACACAATTATTTCATAAAAAATAAATAAATAAATAAATAGAAAACCCTGTTTAAAGAGAAGAGAAGAAACGTCCATTGAAATGTATAGGAGAGCGACAGGTAGCGACAGGTAATACCAGGCTCTGGAAGCCAGAGCACCGGCGCTATACACTGAGCCGTCTGTGATGATGAATCGGGCGCTGTTAGAGTCGCTCACCGGAATCGATTTGATAAATGTGGTATTGCGTGCAGCGCCGGCGTTCACCGTTCACTACCTGCCGCTATCCCTTGATGAATAAACCCCATAGTTGATACTGTTGAAAAAATACATTTATCCATCACGTTCACCCAAGGGTCGGGGTTTGGGAAAGTTATTTTTATTTTTCACTGATAACAGCTAATAGTAACTGTTAATGTTATTTTCTTCTAAATAAGCATCTAATCCTAAGTTGTCAGTGGTTGATGTAACAAGCTTCTGTGGGAGGCTATTCCATAGATTTATAGTTCTTATGGTAAAGAATGATTGTCGCCTCCATAGATTGAATCTTTTTTTTTTCCTAACTGAGAAAGTAAGCGCCCCCTTGTGGTGCCGGCCATACACCAGGCTCCTCCAATGTTAGTGTCAGTCATGCGGGGGGAACTGTCAGCTGCTAAAGCAGAGGCAGAGCATGGCAATTACCAGTATGGGGCAGCAGGTGGGAGGAGGGGGCAGATTTTTTTTCTTCCTGCACTATTTTTCCTAGAAACTGCCCTGCCGGTGGCAAAAAAACCCAACAACCCTGAATCGTCAGACTGCTTTTTAAAGAAAACTGTTGAAAAACCACGTCACGTGCTGCGGGTGTTTCTACCCAAACAGAGGGATCGAAAGAGGAAATTGCTTTTACAAGTGGTTCAGAAAGAAAATCCCTTTTTTCGAGGAGTAGAAACAGCTTCGGTTATTTTTAAACCGAAGGGGAAATGGATCCTTTTTGGCCTCTTTAGATAAATTAATTAATTTAAATAAATAGGAACACTGACCCTCCTGCTCGGCGCTGGAGTCTAAAAGCCTCCAGGGCTGGCTGATTCCCACTCCCAACTCGGGATGCTCTGCTGCTTGAAACCCCCTGGAATCATGGCCCCGCTATGCCTTTGGCCAGACACTTGGTATTTGTGAATGGGTACATCCCCTGGCTAGGGTTAAAGCGGACCTTCACTCTGAATAAGAGCCTATCTTATATGTTTCCCCACACCCTGTACATACAGATTGCTCACATTAATCCGGACCTTCACCCTGAATAAGAGCCTATCTTATATGTTTCCCACACCCTGTACATACAGATTGACCACATTAATCCGGACCTTCACCCTGATCAAGAGCCTATCTTATATGTTTCCCACACCCTGTACATACAGATTGCCCACATTAATCCGGACCTTCACCCTGAATAAGAGCCCCCTGTACTTTATCTCACTCTCCTCAGTATGTGATGCTTCTGAGTCAAGATGGCGGCACCCGTATCCTAAAGTCCTGAACAGAGTTGCAGCCCAGTGGGGGAAAGAATAAGTAGTAAGTGACTTAAAATATATTAACTTTAGATGCTGGTTTGGGCTTTTCAATAAATCATGGTGAAGGTCCGCTTTAAGTTACTTACCATATTTTTCGCACCATAAGACCATTTATTCCCCCCAAAAGTGGTGCATACGCCTAATGAGGCGAATGTAAAAAAAAAATAATAAATAAAAAAAAAGTCAACTCATATGTCCTGGTGCTCCCACGCTGCTAACCTGGATGTCACATGACGGGAAGCCAGAAGATGGAGGAGTGACGGGTGCTGCCCCCGTCCCAGCCGCTGCTGGGCCATGCCCACCCATATGTGAGTTGACCTTTTTTAAAATGTATTTTCTTCTGCTGCCTCTAGGGAATAGGAGGGAATGCCACACTGCCTATAAGGGGAATGGGAGGGGGAATGCCACACTGCCTATAAGGGGAATGGGAGGGGGAATGCCACACTGCCTATATGGGGAATGGGAGGGGGAATGCCACACTGCCTATATGGGGAATGGGAGGGGGGAATGTCACACTGCCTATATGGGGAATGGGAGGGGGAATGCCACACCGCCTATATGGGGAATGGGAGGGGGGAATGTCACACTGCCTATATGGGGAATGGGAGGGGGGAATACCACACTGCCTATATGGGGAATGGGAGGGGGAATGCCACACTGCCTATATGGCGAATGGGAGGGGGGATGCCACACTGCCTATATGGGGAATGGGAGGGGGGATGCCACACTGCCTATATGGGGAATGGGAGGGGGGATGCCACACTGCCTCTATGGGGAATGGGAGGGGGGATGCCACACTGCCTATATGGGGAATGGGAGGGGGGGGGGATGCCACACTGCCTATATGGGGAATGTGAGGGGGGATGCCACACTGCCTATATGGGGAATGGGAGGGGGATGTCACACTGCCTATATGGGGAATGGGAGGGGGGAATGACACACTTCCTATGGAGAATGGGAGGGGGAATGCCACACTGCCTATATGGGGAATGGGAGGGGGGAATGCCACACTGCCTATATGGGGAATGGGAGGGGGGAATGCCACACTGCCTATATGGGGAATGGGAGGGGGGATGCCACACTGCCTATATGGGGAATGGGAGGGGGGGGATGCCACACTGCCTATATGGGGAATAGGAGGGGGGAATGCCACACTGCCTATATGGGAAATGGGAGGGGGAATGCCACACTGCCTATATGGGAGGGGGGAATGCCACACTGCCTATATGGGAAATGGGAGGGGGAATGCCACACTGCCTATATGGGGAATGTGAGGGGGGATGCCACACTGCCTATATGGGGAATGGGAGGGGGGGATGCCACACTGCCTATATGGGGAATGGGAGGGGGGATGCCACACTGCCTATATGGGGAATGGGAGGGGGGGATGCCACACTGCCTATATGGGGAATGGGAGGGGGGAATGCCACACTGCCTATGGGGAATGGGAGGGGGAATACCACACTGCCTATATGGGGAATGGGAGGGGGAATGCCACACTGCCTATATAGGATGGGGGGATGCCACACTGCCTATATGGGAAATGGGAGGGGGAATGCCACACTGCCTATATGGGGAATGGGAGGGGGAATGCCACACTGCCTATATAGGATGGGGGGATGCCACACTGCCTATATGGGAAATGGGAGGGGGAATGCCACACTGCCTATATGGGGAATGTGAGGGGGGATGCCACACTGCCTATATGGGGAATGGGAGGGGGGGATGCCACTCTGCCTATATGGGGAATGGGAGGGGGGGATGCCACACTGCCTATATGGGGAATGGGAGGGGGATTGCCACACTGCCTATATGGGGAATGGGAGGGGGAATGCCACACTGCCTATATGGGGAATGGGAGGGGGAATGCCACACTGTCTATATAGGATGGGATGGGGGGGTGCCACACTGTCTATATAGGATGGGATGGGGGGGGGGATGCCACACTGCCTATATGGGAATAGGGAATATCACTTATTAATAACAGGAAAATTAACTAATAATCTTTCACTGAAATACTCTCTGTGTAATAGCAGATATAAGCTTTGTTGTAACAAAACCACAATTTCCAGTAAAAGTTTTTGGCACCCTGGTCAGACTGACCATTTCTGTGGACAATTGAGCAAGGTGAAAATTAAGTGATCTCCAAAAGGAATAAAGTTTAACGTTCCCACATGTTTACCAATATCAATGTGCTATTCTTTTGTTGGAAACAATTTAAGAGTGCAGGAAAGGAAAAGAGGACCTTGGAAATGTATGGGAACCCCAGGAAATTGTAAGCTCAGATAACTTTGACAGGCTAATTAAGGTTTGAGTACAAAAGTCTTAAAGAAGCCACAGCGCTCAACCCTGTTAGCTTGCAGGCCAGCCTATAATCTGTCTCTAAACTTGCTTAAAAACAGAGGACTCGGTCACATACATCTGCAGAAGTCTGCTAAGCTGCACCACTACGCCAAAGTGCCTCTGTGGGGTGCAGTCCTAACTCTCATTTGGGACATACAGTGCAATAGATAAATTGGGAGCAGGCTTACCTGAGGTTGCCCTAAACCTCTCAAGTGCAAGCCATGGGGTGGAAGGGTCAAAGACCTTGCAATACAGCCTAGACCCCACACACCATGTGCTTCCACAAATTCAAAAGAAACAAAGGGGGGGTGGCAGCCGCTCAGACCATTTTATAACTAACCTGGGAGGTGCACGTTAGTTAAGGTTTGAGACCTCGGTCAGATTCAAGGCTTGTTCGTAATCATCATTAAGAAAAGCCGGGCAATGCAAATGTCAAAGCTTAATAAACCTCAAACTCCCCTAACCTTGTCCCAAAACACAGCAGCCATGGCTTCTTCTAAGCAGCTGCCTAACACACTGAAAATGAAAATGGTTGAGGTCCACACGGAGAGCAAGAGAGGGTCTGGAAGTACCAGGAACATTCCAGGAACACCTGCTTGTAGGATTAATTGAAAGGCAAATCAGAAACCCCAATTTACTGCAAATTATCTTCAGGCAGATTTTGCAGGCTGCGGAGCTGTGGTAGATTGCTCTACCGTTGAGTGAGAACTGCATAAATATGTCCTCCATTAAAGAGTCATCAGAATAAAACTTCTCCTGCATCCTTAACACCAAAAATGGACAGGAAGTTGGCTATAAGAATGTATCAAAGCAGCTTCAGGATTCCATTGGAAATGTTTTTAAGAAATGGCAGTTACCAGAAACAGTGGGGGTCATGAGAAGGTCTGGAAGATCCGGGAACATATCAGAGACAGATGCTCTTAGAATTACAAGAAAGGCAAATCAGAATTCCCACTTGACTGCAAATGACCTCCAGGCATCAGTCATCAGAAAAAACAAGCTCTCCTGCTTCCCGAACACCAAAATTGGTTGAGGCCCACAAAGCAGAAGGCTATAAGAGCGTATCAAAACAGTTACAGGTTGCCACTGAAAATGTTATTAAGAAATGGCAGTTACCAAAAACAGTAAAGGTCATGAGAAGGTCAGGTCTGGAAGATCCAGGAACATGTCAGAGACAGATGGTCTTAGAATTACAAGAAAGGCAAATCAGAACTCCCGCTTGACTACAAATGACCTTCAGGCAGACTATGGAGTTGTGGTACATTGTTCTACCGTTCAGCGACACCTGCTGAAATGTGGCCTTCATTGAAGAGTCATCAGAAGAAAACCTCTCCTGCACCCTCAACACAAAATTCAGTGTCAGAGGTTTCGCAAAAGAACATCTAAACAAGCCTCCAGTGGAGCGACGTGGTTTTGGCCATAATGAGTAGAGGTATGTTTGGAGAAAAAAGGGCAAATCATTTCATGAAAAGAACACCACTCTGACCATTAAATTAATTAAACAGCCACATAAAAACCAAAAGGGTACTTACCTTTTGTCCCTGCAGCTGATCGTTCTAGTCTGGTGATCAGCAACTCACCTGCTTGCTGGATCCGAGCCTGCACAGCCCAAGCTTCCCATGCCGCGTGGGGCAAGCAAGCATTGTGTAGGGATTGATGGCGTGTCGGGACCGCGACCAGCCATCAGTCACAGGAGCCCTGCCACGCCCTGTTCATTCATTGCAATGGAGGGGATGTGCCGAGGCCTGATGTGCCATCCATTGCAGGGAATAGAACACCTGTACTAATGCAGAGAGGCGGAGCCTGCAGGGATGCGTGGGTGAATGGAGTTCAAGCCCGGGCGGTGCAGGGGATCAGGTGAGTTGCTGACTAGCACCGATCGGTGGCTGGGGCATAAGGTGAGTATCCTTTTGTTTTTAGATGTGGCTGTTGAATGACTTTAAGAATGGGGGTGGGTTAATCATGCTTTGGGGCTGTGTTGCAGCCAATGAAACGGGGGAACATTTTATGGGTAGAGGGAAGAATCAATCAATAATGGAGTCAGAAGGAAGCATAAAGCCAATGGTAAAAAGAAAAGTGCTGCAGAAATACAATGTCGCTCTACAACTAGGCAAAGATAATAATAAAATATAGAATGATGCTGCAGGAGATATTTGGGTTGTGCAGCTTGAACATGGTCATGACAAAGTGAGGACTCCAGGATGAGAACAGGAGCATGAGGTTCGGAATCATGGGCAGGCGATGGGGAATAATGGCGGGTGAACAGGGTGAGGTTGTAGTGCTCCATCCAAGCAACACAGGTATCAGAAACCATAGAAGAACCGCGAAAGGACAAAGGTGAGAGTCCACAATGAAGGATCCTGCGCCTTTGTGCATGCTCACCGAGTCGGATTATGAGGGGGTCCACCGCTTGCCCTGCAAAGGGGGCCTCCACCAACCTTTGGGTTATGGTCTGGTACAGGAGGCTTTTCAGTCTTTGGTCTGACGGGCCGCGGGGCCGGCAACAAAGCTATCGATGGCAGTGGGGCCCCCGCGCCTGGGCAGATAAAGCCACCACAGGGCAGGACATAGAGTCTAGAGCAGCAAAGCCGCTGCCAGCAACGCTACAGTGATGGGTGCAGAGCTGTCACTGCACATAAGCCACCAAGCACAGCCGCTGGCATCTCAATGCAGGGAACCATCTGGGCGACTACACTACCCCCCACCCAGAATGGCAAAGCAGGAGTTCCCGAGCAGCAGCACCCGCACATGGGTGGCACAAGGGACTCGATCTGACGTTCCAGTAAGTAGGCGAGTGCCAGACAACCACCAATCAGTTACTTGGCTGGACTATTATTTTATACTATATCTGGGGCCTCCACCAGATTTTGTGCCCAGGGGCCCCAACCGCACTTAATCCGGCCCTGCATGTGCAATGTCGCTTGAATCGCATAGGCCGTCGTGGGATTGGCCACATGCTTTGGAACCATTGCATGAGTGCATATGCATAGGGATATACCCCCAGACATTAAAGTGGAACAAAACTCAAGGTGGCCCAGTAAAACTCAACTTTCTCCTGTCCTACGGCACATGTGCGGGCTCTCGTCCACTCAGCATAAATTTTGTTTACGAGTCTGAATCTTGCCAAAAGTAGCTGAGCATGCCAACGGACGCATCCCTGCTAGCTTCTAACAGTGTGCATGCATATTCATATATGGCTGACGCAGGTGTGGGTCCGGCTAGAGGTATAGCTTATGACGGCTGAAGCTGATGCGCTGTTGGAACAGGGAGAAGGTAGGTTTTACATGGGACTTTGGGGGGTTTCCCACAGCAGGGGAATCCAAAATCTGGATGCCCTGGGAGAGGAAATCAGGCAATATATATATATATATATATATATATGACTGTATATAGACTTATAGACTCCAGGGCATGGGTTGTTAGCTAGAAGATGGGAGGGGGTTGGGGGCAGCGGTGGATTAAGGGTGGTGGAGGCCCCTGGGCTAAAAGTCTGATGGGGCCGCCATATTGTAATTTTTTCGTAATACAATCTATCCGCCGTGCCTCCCTCCCCTGGTGGAGAGGGTTTAAACGAAAACAACTACTTATTCCACTTCGGATCCAGCGGTGTCACCGTCATACGGGCCGTGGCTGAATAAGGCGCATAGAGCTGCATCATCTGCTCTGTGCACGTTCCTGCCCACCAATTCATAGCAGACATCTTGCCGTAGCTCCTGGCTATCAGCAGCTTCACATGACGCTTGTGTAAATGCTGCTATTGCAAGAAAGTCCTATATTTCTGGTACTGGTGGTGGAGGCTGTCGGGGAACTGCCGGTCACGTGATCCAACTATCAATCAGGGACCTCCAGACACACAACCTGCTTTCCCAAACCCCTATTCGATTGTCTGTCTTCTGGGACTACCAGGCCCAAGCCTAAGGACACACAGATAAAAGATCGCTCAAGTTAAATAAAGGTTTTAATGCAATGAGCGCACACTAGGCAGTGATAACAAACATTTGGCTGTGATGGAACATGAATACAAATGTCATTCTGAGAAGTGGGTTACAGGTTACAGTGAGTTACACACAGAGATACAACAGTCAGTTACCTTAACATGCAGGAGTGGTGATGAAGAGCTCTCACAAGGGATATGTCAAGAGCTTATAGATGATTTGGGCACCTCCAGCACACTGCCACGTGACCCCTCTCCAGAGAGTGACAATCGCTGGCCCAGCATCATGCCCCTTTATGCCGCGAGACCCTTTCACTCCCTCCCTTCTGAGGTACGGATTGTCCCCTCCCATTGTTGGGGAACCTGCTTTAGAACCTAAAATCCTTTAGGGGTTATAACTTTGGGCAGGGGGGTCATATGGCTTTGGATATGGCACCAAAGATTGGGCTGGATGCCGGGCATCCAATGAGCCCAAAAATGGAGTCCCTAAATGGGTCAGAAACCGAGATCTCCATTTCTCTATGTTCCCCTGGTCGCATGGCCCTAAAAATTGTATGTCTACGTGCAGTTTTGGGGGCCCGTTCTGGTTCTGTACCTGGCTTGGTGCTGGGACACACAGTGGCCCAGCTACGGTCCAATTTGTGCTGGTGCCGCTTGTCTGAGGTTCACGTCTTTGATGTGAGGGAGCTCACAGCCAGAGGTCACATCAGCTTCAGTCCCATCGCAGGCCTTCCCGGTCCAGAAGTGTAAAAGAATCAGCAGGGAGTGCTAATGCTAATTCTCCTTCCTTGATGGATTAGGTCCTGTGCATATTAATGACTAGAAAGCATTAATGCTACAGGGGGAACTCCGGACTTGTATCTGTGGGTTTTTCACATTTAAACTGGATCTTTCCTTCACAGAGGCCATCTGTCAATAACAAGCGGTGGAGGCCCCTGGGTACGAGCCCCTCCAGCCCAGCCTATAAAACGGTGTAGGGAAGTGCTGATTTACCACAAAGTTGCTCTGAACATTGCATGTCTCCTGTAAATCATAGCGCACTCCCTCCTTAACCAGTAATAGTATACTTCCTGCCCCTGCTAGCTTGGACTTGCAGCCCTGTGCTGGAGGTACAAAAAGACTATAAGTAAAGGACAGACGTCCTGCAAGCAGAGAGACCTGAGCACACGGCTTGCTGCCAGGAGCTGTGCTGCTTCCTCCTGTATCCAGAGCCTCACAGTGGAGCCTGGATCATTCCACTGACTACCAGACTGTTCACCTGCCAGTTCAGCTGATTGTGCCAAGATCATCTATAGCTGCTTTGGAACTTCTTCTTTACTCCCAGCTTGCTGACCTGCATGTACAGTGTACCCTGTGGAGAAGTTTCACCTGTTTGATCGAGTTCTACGCATCAAGAGTGGATCAACTATCAAGATCAGGGGCCCCTGCAGCTTTCATCCTGCGCAGACTCTCTCTCTTGGAGGTATTTGGGCTATAGAATAACTATGTGCACGGATTGATTGAAGCTAGGCCTTTCATTGTTATAGTATGTATATATATATATATATATATATATATATATATATATATATATATATTACACTGTTTATTTCTCTTGCACCTTTAACATTTGCTATATAAAGTTTATAGTATTATTATATTTAGTGATTGCTTTAAGAGATTGCTGGGAGCAGTAGTCCCTCTGCTCTCATTGTATGGTTTTGTTTAGACTTGATCTATTTCCCAGAAAGGTTCCTCGACAGTTACAAGGGCCCTACTCTGGGTGGAGGCACTGCCACATAGAACATTTATCCCACTCTTCCACTAAGCCAAGGCTCAGCCTCATTTTGTTACCAACAGGTCAGCGCCATAACTTGTCTTGAGTGGGGCGTTTATCATCACCCCTCTCAAAACAGTCCTACAACAGCCTTGGTTGTGAGAGTACACTCGGCAGAACAAGGTGGTAATGAAGTGAATCATCTCACATATTCAGCAATTAGTGGAGCTCTTCCAGCCCTAAGCCTTTTACACTAACTGTAGCTGTTTACATTACTCACAGTGATTGTGCATTACATTGTGTTGACTATTTCCAGGGAAGTGAGCGATTACGCGTAGAGCACAATACACACCCACGCTTCTTTCTGCCAAAAATGACTAATAAGTGCGTTAAGCCTAAATACTGCCAGTCAGCAACGTACACAGCGAGGTGTAATCCTGACCTCAAATAACAGTTATTTCACAATGAAACAGCCAAAATAGTAATTGCATGACACTGCTTATTTGACATTTCGGCATGCTCTAAAAACTGTTCCTAAAACTATGACTCTCTTTAGGAAGTTACCCCGCTCCTCACTCTGAAGTGGAAAATTAAATATTATAATCAAATATTATATTTAGTTCTAGCCGCCTGAATGCCATCTCTCACATTGTCAGTGTTTAGGGGGATTTTCATAGGTTTAAACCATTACCAAGAATGTTATGTCTGCTTGATGAGAAACAGATGTTCTTCATATCTGATCTATACCTTCCATATATGTGAATCTGTATATGTTTGAAATAGCCAATCAAATGCCGACATGTGTCCAGGCACCCATCAGAATGGTCATTTAAGTATTTAACCAAACAAGAGAATCAGCAATCGGGGCATTCGAGGCATATCGGGCCCCCGGTTAACCGAATAAACATTGCATTTGCTGAAGACATTTTGCTTCTGAATATATTTTTTCACCACAACTCTTCCATCAGAAAATAACACCATTGCATAACCTTCCTCCATGTTACCTTCCTGTTACATTCACAACCACAATATCATGGCATCCATATTGTGCGGCCATGAGGCTGAAATACTCGTATTCTTTTTTTTTTTTTCTCCACTCAGACCTTTCATCTCCCTCACCTTAATATTCGCCCAGTCGTCATCAATATCGGCGTCATCACTGATATTGTGCACCTATACACCACAAATAACTATGCAGTTATAAGTGTAAGTGGAGAGGACGGTGGCTCAAGTAAATTTGTTGTTATTAGATTATATTATTGCATTCTGATGCGGGTTGTATGTATGGATGCTCAATTAGAGGAACGGGGTAGTAGCACTATAGGCTCGATTCAGAGGCACATTCGTCTGGACTTCCGTAGCTGTCTGTGAAAGTTTTTGAGTGTGTTAGTCATTTTTTTTTGTTTTTTTTCGTTCATTTTCTACTCGCACGAATGTTCGTACTAATGCGAATATGCGCTTTCGATGAACGAAAGCAAATCTGAACATTAGCGTAACTTTGGATAATTTTCCCATCAAAATCTGATATTTTGCGTCCGTTCAGATAACTTACGTTATTGTTATAGGCTTGCGACTAATTCAGAGAGCTGATTGCCGAGGGGCCACCACCCTTTAAAACCGTTTCCTTTGCGAGACCTTACGGGACCATTTTGACATCGAGCCTAGCAGCTATGGACGACTCAAGTGCATTTGAGGAGCATGAGAATCTGCAGCTCATGAGCATTGAGATCGTCCGGAGGGCTGAGGCCAGATTGCACCGGCGACACATGCACATCGATGGCATGCATGACGTTGAGCTGTTCGAGCTGACCAGACTTAATCGCACTTCCCTCCATAAATTGTATAGTAAGCTGTGGCCATGGTTAGCCCGCACCACAAGGAAGGGGCAAGCAATTTCAGGTATGACCAAGATGCTTGGCTGCCTGCAATTTTTGGCGAACGGCTCTTTCCAGAGGCTGGGTGCCCTCTCTGTGGGGATCTTCCAGCCTACGCTGAGCCGCGCGCTATCCAAGTTTTTGGAAGGCATGGCTACCATGAGTCAGCAATATATTTGTTTTCCTGACGATATGGTAGCCAGGAACACGATTAAGCTGGCATTTTATAACATCGCCGACATGCCCAACGTCATGGGTGCCATTGACTGCACCCACGTTGCCCTGGTGCCTCCGGCAGACAACGAGTATATCTACAGGCAAGTACAATCTGTCATTTTTTCATTTAGTTTACTTAATTTTTTTTTTTCAGTTTTCAAAATACATCCTTGTAAAAAGTCCCTGCTTGTAAATAGTCCCTGTGAAATAGTTGTCATTGTCTATCTGTTAATCCCTCCTTGTAAATAGTCCCTGTGAAACAATGGACCGTATTTAGGTTCTCAAATTCTTTTCATGTGGTCAAAAGGGAAACATTTTAATGTGGACCTTAAATAGGCACTTAAAAGTTAATCTTTACTTGATCCAACATACATATCCTTTTTTTGGTTACAAAATACTTATGTACTTGGTTAGTGTTATTTGTATTGGCCCACAGGTTTTGCTTAGGGTGTTATTAGTTAGTGTTTCACTAGTTTTCCTTGCCTTGCTAATGTTTTTATTTTCTTTTTTCCCAGGAACCGCAAAATGGGCCACTCACTGAATGTCCAAGCAGTGGTGGCCCCGGACATGCGGTTCCTTAGTATGGTCGCCGGGTTCCCAGGCTCATCCCATGACGCCTACATCTTAGAAGATCTGGATTGTACGGTCGGTTTGAGTCTGGGGAATTTTCCGATGGATGGCTCCTTGGTAAGTTGACGCCAATAACGACGTTTTCTTTTCAATGTATGCCTATGAATTTAGTTTTTGACCCATGTATGAAACTATGTCTATTTGAACACCTTGTTTACATGTGAAACACGACCTTAACCATTAGATTATCAAACAACAAAGCCTTGCCAAATGTTTGTCCTGCATTTACAAATTTACAAATTGTAATTTATAGTAAATTAATAATTAGTCTTCCCCACACTATGCTGTAATTATGTTCTTGACTTTATGATAGGGTCTGCACCATCTTTGCTTAGATGCATTACACTTACTGAGTAGAGGAGAGCAGGATAAAGTGCAGGGGCCGGACTAGAGCTGTTTTTGCCTCAGACAAAGCAGATACGGGGTCCTGAAAAGTGAAGACATACAAGAATGCTGTGCAGCACAGTCCTAAACCAATACCTGTTAGCAGTCTGGCTGATTGGCCATCATCCGCCATCTTTGATGTTTACATTGTCCCAACATCCGTTAGATGTTGTTAGGCTTATTTTTTGGCTGCGCAATCTGTACGCTCAGGGTGTTGCTCAAATGTTACATAGCCTCTTAGTCATGGGGAAAGACCGTTTTTTTGGATTCAATTTAGGGAGGAATGTGTAATTGATGCTATTCTTTTTTAATTTTTGCAGGTGATTCTGGCTATCCACTGCTTCCCTGGCTGCTGACGCCCGTCCTCCGGCCCCAGAATGCCGCCCAGGATGCATACAATCGGGCACACTGGAAGACCAGGGCCATGGCGGAGAGTGCGTTTGGCCTATTAAAGACCCGCTTTAGATGCTTGGACCATACCGGGGGGGGGGGGGGCACTACAGTATGACCCCAAAATGGTCATTGATATAATTATGGCGTGTGCTGTGTTGCATAATTATGCCATATTGCAGCGTGTCCCCCGGTATATGGATTTGCCCCCCTCTCCACGCTAGTGCATCTGGGCAAGCAGTTCGTTCTCATTTGATTTCAACCCGTTTTTCTTAATTTGTTGTGCCTGTATTGCTTGTTATTTCATTTAATTTTGCTTTGTTTTTGTATTTTTGTTTGCTACTGTCCAAAATAGTAATGAAGTAATTACATTAAAAAACACACCTGATTTGAGACTCATGTCTTTTTTTCTCATTTTATTTTAGCCAACAAATAGGGCCACATACACACCCTCTCCTGCTTGGCCACATTTGCCACAGGCACAGGTGGAAAGCAGCAATACCTATGCCACATCTACGCCTGTAAGTCAGTGGGTCACCCAAACAAGAAGCCCCAGTCCCAATCCAAGTCCAGTTCAATCTCTTCCAGGGGTCAAGGTATTAGTTTGCCAGACCAGAATGTCCCCCAATCATGCCGACAAACAGGAGGAGCCAGAACCAATGTAATTCGGCCCAAGCCTGCAGCGCAACAGCTTGAGTGGCAGGTTCAGTGAGGCTTGACCTCCGGCATTGGCTAGTGGGGTATCTCAGCACTCTAATGAGCTATATGGGCGCAAATCCAAAGCATACAAGGCAAGCCATACCAAAAGGGTATATTGGTAGGGCTCACCAGACAGGTCAATACAGTGGGGATGGCGAGCAAAGATGTGGAGCAGATACAGGCCAAATAGACCTTAAAATGGTGGATGCCCATAAAACCCAGGTTGGGGGCCTTGGAGGTTGGCCCTCACCTGGGCTTGTGTGGCATTCAGAATCTGCAACTGTTCCAACATGTTTCTATTTGTAGTTCGAAATTCAGCCAGCATGGCACTGAGATTGGTATTTAAGGTGGCCATGTGGCTGTTACTATTTCGAACTTCCTCAAGCATGGCACTGTAATAATTCGATAAGGTGGCCATGTGGCTGTTGTTGGACCTAAATTCAGTCAGCATGGAGTTTAACGTATTATTTAAGATCTCTAATTGGCCATGAAGATGCTCGTGGTTTCTTTGATTTTGTAGGCGAAATAGCCGCCTCTCATGGTGCCATGCTGACTCCATCATCGGCGCGCCCCTCCCCTGGGAAACTGGGCGACGTAGCTGACTACCCCTCCCAATTCCCTGGGTTGTGGGGCGTGCAGATGATGGTGCTCTATTTCCACCAACAGCCACAGGTCTGCCTGGCAAATGCTCAGAAGCAGAGCTAACACTGGGGACTGTCGGCTCAGTCTCTGCATGCAGTATCATTCAGTAGCATTCAGTCTCTGCATACTCTCGGCACTTAGAGAGACCACTAGTAGGCGGTGTGATCGGCTATCGGGCGCTATAATAGAGCACCTCAGTTGCTGTAGTAACCTGGCCAGCATTGATGAATGAGATGTATGTTGGGCGCTCTAACGCCAGTACAGCACTGCAGGGAGCGAGGGGTAGCGCCAGCTCAGTGCGTCTGACTCTCAGCGACTCACACCATATTCAACAAAAAACAGACACACACAGCGTCGGCGCTCTGGATCTGGGCGCTGTAGCATAGAACGCCAGACACTGTGTGATTAAAGTCTGTTTCTGATCACGTATTCACCAGTAACAAAGTGAAAACACATGGAATGACATTGTTATAACAGGGTGACATTAACACTTTAGTGGCAGACCTGTAATGACAATTCTGCATAAAAATAAAAAAAGTCAAAGATTTTTAAAAATGACTCTTTCTAGGCCAAGAGACGTCACACAATGATTGGAGAGAAAAAAAAAAGTAAATTAAAAACAAAAAACCCTGTTTAAACAGAAGAAAAGGAGCGTCCATTGAAATGTATGGGAGAGCGACAGGTAGCGACCGGTAATACCTGGCTCTGGAAGCTAGAGCTCCGGTGCTATACACTGAGCCGCCTGTAATGATACATGTGACACTACATGGCGCTGTTAGAGGCGCTATACACTGACCTGCCTGTAATAATACATGTGACGCTACATGGCGCTGTTAGAGGCGCTATACACTGACCTGCCTGTAATAATACATGTGACGCTACATGGCGCTGTTAGAGGCGCTATACACTGACCTGCCTGTAATGATACATGTGACACTACATGGCGCTGTTAGAGGCGCTATACACTGACCTGCCTGTAATAATACATGTGACGCTACATGGCGCTGTTAGAGGAGCTATACACTGACCTGCCTGTAATAATACATGTGACACTACATGACGCTGTTAGAGGAGCTATACACTGACCTGCCTGTAATAATACATGTGACGCTACATGGCGCTGTTAGAGGTGCTATACACTGACCTGCCTGTAATAATACATGTGACACTACATGGCGCTGTTAGAGGTGCTATACACTGACCTGCCTGTAATAATACATGTGACGCTACATGGCGCTGTTAGAGGCGCTATACACTGACCTGCCTGTAATAATACATGTGACACTACATGGCGCTGTTAGAGGTGCTATACACTGACCTGCCTGTAATAATACATGTGACGCTACATGGCGCTGTTAGAGGCGCTATACACTGACCTGCCTGTAATAATACATGTGACGCTACATGGCGCTGTTAGAGGCGCTATACACTGACCTGCCTGTAATAATACATGTGACGCTACATGGCGCTGTTAGAGGCGCTCGCCAGATTCGCCTTCATAAATGTGGTTTTGCGTACAGTGCCCGGTGTTCACCAGACGCTGCCTGCCGCTACCTGGCGCTATCCCTTCATGAATAAACCCCACAGTTGGCCTGCAATGGCGAGGGAAGTTCCCAGCAGCCAATCGCGTTGATTTATTTGCCCGGTTGCATCTGTCACATCTATTATTAACCTGACTGATAACACGCCGAGTCGCGGAAGCGTCTATTTCTGCACGTGACACTCGTGATCAGGAAAAGAAATCAAGACATTTAAATACTGTTTTTCCTTTGTTTCCCTGGGTTGAATTATTTAAATCAATCCAAAACTTTTCCTTCTCGGTGTTGCAATTGCGGCAGTGGCGTCATTGTGCCTAAAAAAAGTCATGGCAATAGAGGAAATGTAATTGCGTTTAGCGTTTCCTCTTTGTAGTTGCTGCCGACCAGGTAGTCAGTGATTTACATTCTATTATCAGGAATCAGCAGACATATACGTCACACAAAACCTTCATGTAAGCGTATGGAAACGCTCAGCGAGATCAATGTGCTCATTAGCATAAAGCTTGTTCTTAACACCCGAAGTGATTATTATCCTGCGGATCTTCAATTAACTTTTGTGCAGACAAATCCCTCCACCTACAAATTCAATCACATACCAACTCCACAATAGATAAATCGTGTTGATCAATTAAGCTCCGCTTTAATGGCTCCACCAGCTTTATTAAACGCTATATCATATACATATACATTCTATTATTATATACATATTATTATACTATATATATATTATATATTTATTATATATTATATATATTATTATATATATTATATACATATTATTATATACATATACATTCTATTATTATATACATATTATTATACTATATATATTATATATTTATTATATATTATACATATTATTATATACATATACATATTATTATATACATATACATTCTATTATATACATATTATTATACTATATATATTATATATTTATTATATATTATACATATTATTATATACATATACATTCTATTATATACATATTATTATACTATATATATTATATATTTATTATATATTATATATTATATACATATTATTATTATACTATATATATTATATATTTATTATATATTATATATATTATTATATACATATACATTCTATTATTATATACATATTATTATACTATATATATTATATATTTATTATATATTATATATATTATTATATATTATATACATATTATTATACTATATATATTATATATTTATTATATATTATATATATATTATTATATACATATTATTATATACATATACATTCTATTATTATATACATATTATTATACTATATATTTATTATATATTATATATATTATTATATATATTATATACATAATATTATATACATATACATTCTATTATCGGCAGCAGGAAGAGAAATGAGAAAACGCTTTCTGAGGTTCTCCGTGAATTTTCCTGCCAGGTCATAACTCAGCGCTACAATACAAAGTATTGGCACCGGGGCCACATTATATTTGGTGCAATGGGGCACCTGCTTCAGGCCCCCGGCACCATTGTCACCGCATAACAAGGGTCGAATC
This sequence comes from Gastrophryne carolinensis, assembly GCA_027917425.1. Classification (NCBI taxonomy): domain Eukaryota; kingdom Metazoa; phylum Chordata; class Amphibia; order Anura; family Microhylidae; genus Gastrophryne; species Gastrophryne carolinensis. The sequence continues at coordinate 16,634,230 of CM051236.1, forward strand.
ATAGGGAGGTCTTGTTATAATCCGGGGAGCTAATCTGCACAGGTGCACCCATATTCCTCCAATCCCCGCACTCGTGGTGCTCGTGTACAGGACTCACTTCTCTCCTCTTGGTGTACAGACTTGCAGGCTGATTCATTACTACCGTAGCGCCAGGTACCGGCAGATGAGCGTATGTAGTGAGGCTTTGAGAGCGACCGCTAGTAGTAGCTGTGCTCGGCCATGGTTTGCTATTTCAGAGCGCCTCAGTCGCTGGCCGGCATTGATGAATATATTGTGTGAGTCACTCTAACACCAGTACAGCGATGTATGGGAGCGAACGGTAGCGCCACTCACACCATATTCATAAAAAAAAATAGCCCCACACAGCGCCGGCGCTCAGAATCGGGTCGCTGTAGCCCAGAGCACCAGATGCTGTGTGATTCAAGTCTGTTTTTGAACATGTATCCACCAGTAACAAAGCGAAAACACATGGAATGACATTGTTATAACATTGTTACATGAACACTTTAATAACAGACATGTAAGGACAATTCTGCATAAAAATATTATTAATCCAAAAAGTTTTTAAAAATTACTTTAAATAGGCCAGGAGAGGCCTGTCCCACGGAACGCGTGGGTAAAGGGGGCACCAGATATCAGCAGGAGCTCTGGCCAAAGCACTTATGGTGATATAAATTCATGGATTTGATCTGAAGAACTTTGTGAAAGTTTTCTCTTTTTGTATTTTTACAGCACATGCGCTTTCCATAGGGCACTTTAGATATGCATTGGCACTTTTTTCTGATTGTGAATTAATTGCATTGGCACATTTTTTATATATATATTTTTGTACATACTTTTTTATATACTTATTTTGCATATTTCCCATTGCATATTATCCCATTTGCATATGATCCCATATTGCATATTATCCCATTGCATATTATCCCATTTGCATATTATACCATTTGCATATTATCACATATTGCATATTATCCCATTGCATATTATCCCATTTGCATATTATCCCATATTGCATATTATCCCATATTGCATATTATCCCATTGCATATTATTCCATTTGCATATTATCCCATTTGCATATTATCCCATTTGCATATTATCCCATATTGCATATTATCCCATTTGCATATTATCCCATTTGCATATTATCCCATATTGCATATTATCCCATTGCATATTATCCCATATTGCATATTATTCCATTGCATATTATCCCATTTGCATATTATCCCATTTGCATATTATCCCATTGCATATTATCCCATATTGCATATTATTCCATTGCATATTATCCCATTTGCATATTATCTCATTTGCATATTATCCCATTGCATATTATACCCATTGCTTATTATGCCATTTGCATATTATGCCATTTGCATATTATCTCATTTGCATATTATTCCATTGCATATTATCCCATTGCATATTATCCCATTTGCATATTATCTTATTTGCATATTATCCCATATTGCATATTATTCCATTGCATATCATCCCATTTGCATATTATCTCATTTGCATATTATCCCATATTGCATATTATCCCATTGCATATTATCCCATTGCATATTATTCCATTGCATATGATCTCATTTGCATATTATCTCATTTGCATATTATCCCATATTGCATATTATCACATTGCATATTTCCATTTGCATATTATCCCATTTGCATATTATCCCATTTGCATATTATTTTGCATATTATTTTGCATATTTGTATATATATATTTGATGCACAATGACACTTTTTGGCTTGCGAGTTTCCTGTGGAGATTAATGTGTTTAAAAAAAGTTTTTTTAATGAGCTTTAAATAAATCTATGATGGTTATGCAAATATAATGGTAGACTTGTGATTTCTTAGGTTGGTGGCGCTGTTTGTGAGCGCCCCGTGTGTGGCTGCTGGGGCCACATGTACATTTTTGGTTTTACAAATTGTTTTTGGTTTGAGGGCATCCCATACCGGCACACCGATTGTGAGTTATATATTTTTGATCTTTTGGATTAAGGGTGGTGCAGGGGTAGGTGTGCTTTGTATATTAGGCCAGGAGAGGCCACACAACTATTTGATAATAAAAATAAATATATAAAAAATAAATAAATAAATATATAAAAATAATAAATAAAAAAAATAAAAATAAAAACCTGTTTAAAGAGACGTCCATTGAAATGTATAGGAGAGCGACAGGCAATACCAGGCGCCGGCGCTATACGCTGAGCCGTCTGAGATGATGAATCGGCCGCTACACGGCGCTGTTACAGTCACTCACCAGATTCGCTTTGGTAAGTGTGGTATTGCGTACAGAGCCCGGCGTTCACTGTTCACTACCTGTCGTTACCTGGCGCTACCGGTCGTTACCTGGCGCTACCGGTCGTTACCTGGCGCTACCGGTCGTTACCTGGCGCTACCGGTCGTTACCTGGCGCTACCGGTCGTTACCTGGCGCTACCGGTCGCTACCGGTCGTTACCTGCCGCTACCGGTCGTTACCTGGCGCTACCGGTCGTTACCTGACGCTACCGGTCGTTACCTGGCGCTACCGGTCGTTACCTGGCGCTACCTGGCGCTACCGGTCATTACCTGTCGCTACCGGTCGTTACCTGTCGCTACCGGTCGTTACCTGGCGCTACCGGTCGTTACCTGGCGCTACCGGTCGTTACCTGGCGCTACCGGTCGTTACCTGGCGCTACCGGTCGTTACCTGGCGCTACCTGTCGTTACCTGGCGCTACCTGTCGTTACCTGGCGCTACCGGTCGTTACCTGTCGCTACCGGTCGTTACCTGTCGCTACCGGTCGTTACCTGGCGCTACCGGTCGTTACCTGGGGCTACCTGTCGCTACCGGTCGTTACCTGGCGCTACCGGTCGTTACCTGGCACTACCGGTCGTTACCTGGCGCTACCGGTCGTTACCTGGCGCTACCGGTCGTTACCTGGCGCTACCTGTCGCTACCTGTCGCTACCGGTCGTTACCTGTCGCTACCGGTCGTTACCTGTCGCTACCGGTCGTTACCAGGCGCTACCGGTAGTTACCTGGCGCTACCGGTCGTTACCTGGCGCTACCGGTCGTTACCTGGCGCTACCGGTCGTTACCTGGCGCTATGGCTTGACGACTAAAGCCCTCAGTGTCAATATCAACAGATTGAAGATAGCGAAAACTGCTCCCATAAAACACACATTTGCTAACATAGGAAACTATTTAAAAAAATAACAGATCGGCTCAGCGCCATGAGCACATCTTTCTAGCACCAAAAAATATACACTTTCAAAAATTCCATCAAAAGTGGATTTACTGTTTAACTAATTAATTTCCTAATTAATACGCTCAACTACATTAATATGTAATGATAACTTAAGTATCAGATAATTAAGTTAATTATATTATTTAATCATTTAATATATCTAATAACTGTCGGCTTTTGCAGCAGCTGCTTGGCATCGGGTGCTGCTCAGCCTATTGCTGCTCAGCTTATCCGGTTCCTTCTCTGTTATTTATTTGAATGTTTATCTTCTTATTATGTTTTGCAATGGATTGATTTATCTCTTTAATGTTTCTTACGCTCATCCTCTCACTTTATTTACAACAGAAGAGCTCAATGAGCGACGCTCTCGTGCAGGCGTCATACGCGGCTCGGCCTCATCCCGGGGTCCGGGTGGTCTCATATTTTCAATTCCAGAGCGGTGATGTAAAGCGAAGAAATACTCAGTAAGTATCAGAGATAAACAGGAAGCTGGCGAGTGCGATGGTCAGAGGTCAGTGGAGAGTAGAGGCCTCCACCGTGCTTAAAGTGGACCAACACCCAGGATTTTCACTATCCTGGGTGTTGGTCCACTTCCGCGGGGCACCCCGATCTGCCCCGCTGCGTGAAACCCCCCAGAAAGCCCCAAAAAACTCACCTGTCCCTGCTCCCACGTGACCTCTGCAGCCAATCCCCGCCGACGGACAAGCGAACGCGCCCGCCTCCCACGCGTCACTCTTACAGGGAGCGCGGCATTCACAAACAGCTGGCGCGGGTGCACGCCCTGCCCGGCGGCTCGCGCATGCGCCACTGGATCGAGGAGCAGGTAGGGATTTCGGGGCTTTCTGGGGGGTTTCACACAGCGGGGCAACCCCGATCGGGGTGCCCCGCAGGCCCGATGCTGATCGGCCCGGGAATCTTATAGATTCCCGGGCCGATCAGCGTTGGGTGTTGATCCACTTTAAAGTGGACCAAATCCCACCCTGGAGTCTATGAGAATCCAAGGCAGGCATATTCGCCCCCCCCCCGGGATACCCCGCTGTGTGAAACCACCCAAAAACTCACCTTTTTTCCTGGTCCACTTTAATCCAGCCCTGAATTTAACAATAATCTGCATCTGGGAGAAACTAGTGAATTCTAGTTTCTCAATGTTATACTATTCTATGTTTTTTGTTAGGTTATTATTAAGATTTCCGTGCCGATCGGCGTGGGTTTTGGTCCTCTTTAAATCAAGGTACATTCTCACCCCTCTACAGCAACGCACCAAGAATGAAGCCCTCGGGAAAGTAAATTCTGCGTCCGCCCAACACATTTGACTGGCGAGAGCAGCCGTGCAGCGAAAGATGCGCACGCTGCCGGGGAATCACCAGGGGAGGTCTTCAGCTCGGTCCATTCGATTGGCTTGATGTAGAACTTAAAGTGGACCAACACCCAGGTTTTTCACTATCCTGGGTGTTGGTCCACTTCCGCTATTGGGATGTCCCGCGGGGTGAAACCCCCCAGAAAGCCCTAAAATCTTACCTTTGTAGGCGACGGATAAGCCGCCGCCGCCTCCCACGCGTCCCTCTTACAGGGCGCGCTCCCGCGCCAGCCATTCACAAACGGACGGCGCGGGAGCGCGCCCTGCTAGAGGGACGCGCGGGAGGCGGCAACTTATCCGTCGCCTAAAAGGTAAGATTTTAGGGGCTTTCTGGGGGGTTTCACCCCGCGGGACATCCCGATTTCGGATGTTCTTATAGATTCCCGGGCCGATCAGGGGTGGGTGTACCTGGGGATAAGGTTTACCCCACAGAATGATGGCAGCTCTAAACAATCCAACCTCGCATCCAATTGGAAATAAAAATGAAACCACCAGCAATAGGCATTTGGATATTTAAAAAGACAGTGCGATGTCTTACATGTTATTATTATTCAACAATCTACATATTAAAAACCTGTTATAACAATACACCCAGCCTCGCACTCATCATAAGGTGCCGGCCCGAACAATGATACACGTCACTCAAGACAATCTTTCTGTACTTGGGTTTCCAATGATCAGATAGGGCGTATATATCCATATGCCTATTACTCAGGGCCAGCGTTAGCACCTGGCAAGGTGGGGCAGCTGCCGGGGGCCCCCAACCTCCGGGGGGCCCACTGACAGGGCCGGCCTTTGGGGTGTGCAACGGTGCTTGCCCAGCGGTGGACTGGGACTGTACCACCACAGCTGGTGCCCACATCTCCTCGAATGGCTTCCATGGGTTCCACTCAACTGGGCATCTTGATTTAGATTCCAGGGGAGGAAGTGCTGGGTTTTGTTCAGCCTTTAAAGTGGACCAACACCCGATGCTGATCTTATAGATTCCCGGGCCGATCAGCATCGGGCCTGCGGGGCACCCCGATCTGGGTGAAACCCCCCAGAAAGCCCCGAAATCCCTACCAGCTCCTCGATCCAGCGGCTCATGCTCGAGCCGCCGCTCGCGCATCCCTCTAGCAGGGCGCGCACCCGCACCGGTCGTTTGTGAATGGCTCCCTGTAAGAGTGACGCGCGGGAGGCGGCGGGCGCGCTCGCTTGTCCGGCGGCGGACCTCGTTGTCCGTTGGCGGGGATTGGCTGCAGCGGTCACATGGGAGTGGGGACAGGTGAGTTTTTGGGGCTTTCTGGGGGGTTTCACACAGCAGGGCACCCCCGATCGGGGTGCCCCACCGAAGTGGACCAAAATCCAGGATAGTCAAAATCCTGGGTGTTGGTCCACTTTAAGTTGCCCGTCCCAGCTGATTCCTTATCCCTGGAGAATCCCAATCTGTGATACCCTCCTGTGTGATACCCTCCTGTGTGATACCCCCCTGTGTGATACCCTCCTGTGTGATACCCTCCTGTGTGATACCCCCCTGTGTGATACCCTCCTGTGTGATACCCCCCTGTGTGATACCCTCCTGTGTGATACCCTCCTGTGTGATACCCTCCTGTGTGATACCCTCCTGTGTGATACCCCCTGTGTGATACCCTCCTGTGTGATACCTCCTGTGTGATACCCCCCTGTGTGATACCCTCCTGTGTGATACCCTCCTGTGTGATACCCTCCTGTGTGATACCCCCTGTGTGATACCCTCCTGTGTGATACCTCCTGTGTGATACCCCCCTGTGTGATACCCTCCTGTGTGATACCCTCCTGTGTGATACCCCCCTGTGTGATACCCTCCTGTGTGATACCCCCCTGTGTGATACCCTCCTGTGTGATACCCGCTGTGTGATACCCCCCTGTGTGATACCCTCCTGTGTGATACCCCCCTGTGTGATACCCTCCTGTGTGATACCCTCCTGTGTGATACCCCCCTGTGTGATACCCTCCTGTGTGATACCCCCCTGTGTGATACCCCCCTGTGTGATACCCTCCTGTGTGATACCCCCCTGTGTGATACCCTCCTGTGTGCTTGTCCGGCGGCGGACCTCGTTGTCCGTTGGCGGGGGTTGGCTGCAGCGGTCACATGGGAGTGGGGACAGGTGAGTTTTTGGGGCTTTCTGGGGGGTTTCACACAGCAGGGCACCCCCGATCGGGGTGCCCCACCGAAGTGGACCAAAACCCAGGATAGTCAAAATCCTGGGTGTTGGTCCACTTTAAGTTGCCCGTCCCAGCTGATTCCTTATCCCTGGAGAATCCCAATCTGTGATACCCTCCTGTGTGATACCCCCCTGTGTGATACCCTCCTGTGTGATACCTCCTGTGTGATACCCTCCTGTGTGATACCCTCCTGTGTGATACCCTCCTGTGTGATACCCTCCTGTGTGATACCCTCCTGTGTGTGTGTGATACCCTCCTGTGTGATACCTCCTGTGTGATACCCTCCTGTGTGATACCCTCCTGTGTGATACCCTCCTGTGTGATACCCCCCTGTGTGATACCTCCTGTGTGATACCCTCCTGTGTGATACCCCCCTGTGTGATACCCTCCTGTGTGATACCTCCTGTGTGATACCCTCCTGTGTGATACCCTCCTGTGTGATACCCTCCTGTGTGATACCCTCCTGTGTGATACCCTCCTGTGTGTGTGTGATACCCTCCTGTGTGATACCTCCTGTGTGATACCCTCCTGTGTGATACCCTCCTGTGTGATACCCTCCTGTGTGATACCCCCCTGTGTGATACCTCCTGTGTGATACCCTCCTGTGTGATACCCCCCTGTGTGATACCCTCCTGTGTGATACCTCCTGTGTGATACCCTCCTGTGTGATACCCTCCTGTGTGATACCCTCCTGTGTGATACCCTCCTGTGTGATACCCTCCTGTGTGATACCCTCCTGTGTGTGTGTGATACCCTCCTGTGTGATACCTCCTGTGTGATACCCTCCTGTGTGATACCCTCCTGTGTGATACCCTCCTGTGTGATACCCCCCTGTGTGATACCTCCTGTGTGATACCCCCCTGTGTGATACCCTCCTGTGTGATACCCTCCTGTGTGATACCCTCCTGTGTGATACCCCCTGTGTGATACCCTCCTGTGTGATACCTCCTGTGTGATACCCCCCTGTGTGATACCCTCCTGTGTGATACCCTCCTGTGTGATACCCTCCTGTGTGATACCCTCCTGTGTGATACCCTCCTGTGTGATACCCTCCTGTGTGTGTGTGATACCCTCCTGTGTGATACCTCCTGTGTGATACCCTCCTGTGTGATACCCTCCTGTGTGATACCCTCCTGTGTGATACCCCCCTGTGTGATACCTCCTGTGTGATACCCTCCTGTGTGATACCTCCTGTGTGATACCCTCCTGTGTGATACCCCCTTGTGTGATACCCTCCTGTGTGATACCCTCCTGTGTGATACCCCCCTGTGTGATACCTCCTGTGTGATACCTCCTGTGTGATACCCTCCTGTGTGATACCCCCCTGTGTGATACCCTCCTGTGTGATACCCCCCTGTGTGATACCCTCCTGTGTGATACCCCCCTGTGTGATACCCTCCTGTGTGATACCCTCCTGTGTGATACCTCCTGTGTGATACCCTCCTGTGTGATACCCCCCTGTGTGATACCCCCCTGTGTGATACCCTCCTGTGTGATACCCTCCTGTGTGATACCCCCCTGTGTGATACCCCCCTGTGTGATACCCTCCTGTGTGATACCCTCCTGTGTGATACCCTCCTGTGTGATACCCTCCTGTGTGATACCCCCCTGTGTGATACCTCCTGTGTGATACCCTCCTGTGTGATACCTCCTGTGTGATACCCTCCTGTGTGATACCCTCCTGTGTGATACCCCCTTGTGTGATACCCTCCTGTGTGATACCCTCCTGTGTGATACCTCCTGTGTGATACCTCCTGTGTGATACCCTCCTGCGTGATACCCTCCTGTGTGATACCCCCCTGTGTGATACCTCCTGTGTGATACCTCCTGTGTGATACCCTCCTGTGTGATACCCCCCTGTGTGATACCCTCCTGTGTGATACCCCCCTGTGTGATACCCTCCTGTGTGATACCCCCCTGTGTGATACCCTCCTGTGTGATACCCTCCTGTGTGATACCTCCTGTGTGATACCCTCCTGTGTGATACCCCCCTGTGTGATACCCCCCTGTGTGATACCCTCCTGTGTGATACCCTCCTGTGTGATACCCCCCTGTGTGATACCCTCCTGTGTGATACCTCCTGTGTGATACCCTCCTGTGTGATACCCCCCTGTGTGATACCCCCCTGTGTGATACCCTCCTGTGTGATACCCTCCTGTGTGATACCCTCCTGTGTGATACCCCCCTGTGTGATACCCCCCTGTGTGATACCCTCCTGTGTGATACCCTCCTGTGTGATACCCTCCTGTGTGATACCCCCCTGTGTGATACCCCCTGGGATTGCTGGCATACCGTCTATACAAACAATTCCGCCCCTGAGTTTTGGTTTGTTTTACAGGGGCATCTTAATTTGGGATGCCTCTGTTTGACTTAAGGGCTAAACCAGGGAGGGTTTTTTTTTTGTTCTCTTTGGGGAGCCATTCAATCCAACCAGCGCTCTCTGTTTTTGAAGCTATTGTTTTGCTTCAGTTTGATTACATTGTGCTCGCGTATCTTTGCTACTCCCCCCCACCTCCCCACCTTTTTTCTTTTTTTTTTTCTTCTCTCCTATTTCCTGTTGTGTTTGGTTCAGTTATATGTATCTCATTTTTCAAACCATTGGTGGGTCATGAAATATTCAAAAAAATCTGTATCACTTGATGTAGAATTTACCTCTTTTTTTTTCCAGAGGGCTTATTTCTTTCTAAAAGACTCCAGGCCCGGCCGTTAGCCTGCCCCCAGGACATCCTACAATGGATACCCCACTGGGTTTTTTTTTTTTATTTTGGGGGGGAAAAAGAAAACCCGTTTAAATAGAAGAAAAAGATCGTCCATTGAAATGTATGGGGGAGCGACAGGTAGCGAGAGGTCATACCTGGCGCTGTGCAAGGCTGAACGCCGGCGCTGTTCGCTGAGGCTGTGAAAATGATGAATCAGATGCTACATGGCGCTATCCCAGTCGCTAAACAGATTCTGCTTGATAAATGTGTAATTGCGTGCCGTGTCCGGCGTTCACCAGTCGCTACCTGTCATTAACCAGCCGCTACCTGACGCTATCCCTTCTTAAATAACCCCCTAAGTCCTTAACGCTGGCCCAACCCATAACCAGACCCTGAGAGCTAACTGAACCCCCCCAACCAGGCTCTAATTATTATTATTATAACCCCTAAACCTTACCCAGGCACCAAACCCCTGACTCCTATACCTGACCCCACTTTTAAAGTGGAACAAAGCCCAACAGCAGCCAGTTTGGAATCTGAAAGATTCCAGGGCCCGCCCCCGGCTTTCCCCCTGGATGCCTCGCTATGTGAAACCCCCCAGGACGCCCGTACACACTTACTTTTCCCCGGTCCAATGTGTGGGCTCATGTCCAATAAGAGCCGCCCGCTGAACTGACTTAAACCAGACCTTGAGTACCTTCACCCTGAATAAGAGCCTATCTTGTATGTTTCCCACACCCTGTACATACAGATTGCTCACATTAATACGGACCTTCACCCTGAATAAGAGCCTATCTTATATGTTTCCCACACCCTGTACATACAGATTGCTCACATTAATACGGACCTTCACCCTGAATAAGAGCCTATCTTGTATGTTTCCCACACTCTGTACATACAGATTGCCCACATTAATCCAGACCTTCACCCTGAATAAGAGCCTATCTTATATGTTTCCCACACCCTGTACATACAGATTGCCCACATTAATCCGGACCTTCACCCTGAATAAGAGCCTATCTTATATGTTTCCCACACCCTGTACATACAGATTGCTCACATTAATACGGACCTTCACCCTGAATAAGAGCCTATCTTATATGTTTCCCACACCCTGTACATACAGATTGCTCACATTAATCCGGACCTTCACCCTGAATAAGAGCCTATCTTATATGTTTCCCACACCCTGTACATACAGATTGCTCACATTAATACGGACCTTCACCCTGAATAAGAGCCTATCTTGTATATTTCCCACACCCTGTACATACAGATTGCTCACATTAAAAAGAGATAAACTTAAAATATATTAATTTTAGATGCTGGGGAATCATTTTTAAGGGTTTGGGCTTTTTAATTAAATGATGCTGAAGGTCCGGTTTAAATATTGGGAGGGGAGAGACTCAGTTGGCAGCAGAGCCCCCCTTTATCCTCTCATTCATTGTCATGTGACCGTATTCTTCTCACTTGAGCCAGAGGAAATCCCTGGAAGCTCAGGCAGCTCGAGACTCCCGACATTAGGCGACCGCAAGGGACGGGGGGAAGTGAGAGCTGCCAGACTTCCTCATCCCTGACCCGAACCCTCTCCACCCCCCCAATTCTGTGCTTACCGAAATGCTGGCGCCATTAAAACCCCAAATTCATCATCACATCGACTCACCCTGGCTCCTGCTACAGTGTAAAGGGGAGCTCCGCTGCCAACAGAGAATGTATCGCTGTCATTAACAGAAGTTTTACTGCCACAAGTCCAATACAGTAACAGGGGAACTTCAATGCTTTAAAGTGGACCAAAACCCCCCAAAACAACTCACAGGCTGATTCATTACTAACGCCAGGTAGCGACAGATGAGCGTCTGTAGCGAGGATTTCAGAACGCCCGCTAGCAGTCGCTGTGCTCGGCCGTGGATCATTGTTTCAGAGCACCTCAGTCGCTGTCCGGCATTGATGAATATGTTGTGTGAGTCGCAGTACTACGCTGTATGGGAGCGAATGGTAGCTCCAGCTCAGTGCGACTGACTCACAACACATTCATTAAAAAAAAACAGCCTCAAACAGTTCCGGCGCTCAAAATCATGTAGATGTAGCCCATAGCGCCAGAGGCTGTGTGATTAAAGTCTGTTTTTGAACCTGTATCCTCTAGTAACAAAGCGAAAACACATGGAATGACATTGTTATTACATTGTAACATAAACACTTTAATCCCAGACATGTCAGGACAATTCTGCATAAAAATATTATTAATACAAAAAGTTTTCAAAAATGTCATTTTCTTGCCCAGGATACATGTCAGAAGGTTTGTGTGCAAAAAAAAAATTGGTATCAGGAAAGGGATTTAAGGAAATGTATGGGAGACGCCACGTAGCGACAGGTAAGACGTGGCGCTCTGCAAGGCTGAACGCCGGCGCTGTACGCTGAGCCTGGGATAATGATGAATCGGACGCTACATGGCGTTATTCCAGTCGCTCACCAGATTCGGCTTCAAAAATGTGAAAATGTCCGGCGTTCACCTGCCGCTGTACAGGCGCTACCTGGCGCTATCCCTTCATGAATAAGGCCCTCAATCTATTTGGCTCCCCCTCCCCGGGTACATTACGGTTTGGATGTTTTCTGCAGCTTGGAATTCCTGTTATATTGATATAAATTTCCCCAGCTATGCCGTTGGTTTCTGACAGCACGTCACTGTTCTAAACTCCTCCCCCTCCTGGCAATCTCATGCTGGGAACAATTGCAGCCTATTGATGGAAGGAAGATAAAGATTTAATTTTCCCCAATTTTTCCTTTGAAGACAAAATTAGACCTAGGTTTTGGCCCACTTTAATCTAATTATTAATCTTATAGGTTCCAGGGCCATCAGGCCTGGGTTTTGTTCCACTTTAATCTACTTATTTGGTCCACTTTTATCTACTTATAACTGACAGATTCCAGGGCTGTCAGACCTGGGTTTTGGCCCACTTTAATCTACTTATTAATCTTAGATATTCCAGGGCCATCAGGCCTGGGTTTTGTTCAGTTTTAATCTACATATTGGGTCTACTATAATCTACTTATTAATCTTATCGATTCCTGGGTTTTGGTCTACTTTAATCTACTTATTAATCTTATAGATTCCAGGGCTGTCAGGCCTAGGTTAAGCCTCACGTTAATCTACTTATTTGTTCCACTTTAATCTACTAATTAATCTTATAGATTCCAGGGCCTGGGTTTTGGTCCACTTTAATCTACTTATTAATCTTATAGATTCCAGGGCTTGGGTTTTGGTCCACTTTAATCTACGTATTAATCTTATAGATTCCAGGGCCTGGGTTTTGGCCCACTTTAATCTACTTATTAATCTTATAGATTCCAGGGCCTGGGTTTTGGCCCACTTTAATCTACTTATTAATCTTATAGATTCCAGGGCCTGGGTTTTGGTCCACTTTAATCTACTTATTAATCTTATAGATTCCAGGGCCTGGGTTTTGGCCCACTTTAATCTACTTATTAATCTTATAGATTCCAGGGCCTGGGTTTTGGTCCACTTTAATCTACTTATTAATCTTATAGATTCCAGGGCCTGGGTTTTGGCCCACTTTAATCTACTTATTAATCTTATAGATTCCAGGGCCTGGGTTTTGGTCCACTTTAATCTACTTATTAATCTTACAGATTCCAGGGCTGCTTGATTCCCTCCCCCCGGAGCCTCCAGATTTGTGACGCTCCACTGTGTGAGATCTCCCCAGGTCACCCGATAAACTCCCCTCCTCCCTCATTTTCTCCGTTATTCCTTTAGCAGGACGCGCCCCAGGCATTTGTGAGCGGGCGCCGCATAATCGCATTACGACAAGTGATGACATCACGGCATGACAATAAAAGTAAATGGCCCCGGAGCAGATCTGAGGGCCGCTCCCTACCTGACGGTGTGACGCGGGGGCGACGCACAGCCCGGCGCTGGAAATAGAAAGGGAACTAACATTTATCATTATTGTTATTATTCATCATCACCAACGCAGCCGCTGTGATGCGCCCACGCCCCCGCCTCCCACCTGTCGCTGATTATTGTATTACTCCCTACTCTTTTTAGGGTTCTTTTCTTTTTTATATAATTATATACAAGTATATTAATATCATTAATTACATTTATATTTATTATTTTTTGAGTAGGTATCGATTTTTATTATTTTTTTATTATTATTATTTTATTACTTACCTTCCTCCCTTTTTGTTTCTTTTTCTTTTTAATTCCTGACCCATATATTTTATTACTTATTTTTATATTATTATTATTTATTATTTTTGGTTTATTATAATTATACACAAGTATATTAATATCATTCATTAAATTAATATTATTTATTCTTTTTTTTAGTAGTTATCGGTTTTTATTATTTTTTTAATTATTATTATTTTATTATTACTTCCTCCCCTTTTTCTTTTCTCCTTGCTCATTTGTTTTTTTTTTTAATTCCTGACTCTTCTATTTTATTACCCTTTTTATATTATTAATATTATTTATTTATTATTTTTGATAGTTTATTGTTATTCTTTTTCATAGTTAGTTTTTGGTATAGCATTGTTCTATTATTATTATTTACTATTTTATTATTACTTCCCTTCCATTTTTTTCTCTCTATTCTCATGTTTTCTCCCCTATTTTTATTTTATTTTCTCTTTTTAATTCCTAACTTTTCTATTTTATTACTTATTATATACAAGTATATTAATATTATTAATTAAATTAATATTATTTTTTAGTATTTATTATTATTATTATTATTTTATTATTACCTACCTTTTTGTTTTCACTTTTTATTTATTTTCTCTTTTTAATTCCCTACTTCTTTATTTTATTACTTATTATTATATTATTATTATTTATTTATTATTTCTGGTAGTTACTTATTGTTTTTCTTTTTCGGAGTTAGTTTTTGGTATAGTATTATTTTTTTATTATTATTATTATTTATTATTTTATTACTTACCTCCCTCCTCTTTTTGTTTTTTCTTCTTTATATATATTTATAGACAAGTATATTATTATTATTATTAACTAAATTAATATTTATTCTTTTTTAGTAGTTATCTTTTATCATTATTTTATTATTATTTTCCTCCCTCCTCTTTTTGTTTTCCTTTTTTTTTTATATAATTATTTACAAGAAAATTAATATTATTATTAAAATAATATTATTTATTCTTTTTAGTAGGTTACCGTTTATTTATTTATTATTTTTTATTATCATTATTTTATTATTACTTATGTTCTTCCCCTTTTTGTTTTCTCCTTTTTTTTATTTTTAATTTCTATTTTCAATTACCTTAACAAAAATCTGGTGTTGATCGGTAACCCTTGGGGGGCATCCCAAATTCACTGTGTGAAACCCTGTCAGTCGCTATACACACACCTCACCGGCGTTCCCGCGGCACGGGCACCACACTGCTCCAATCAATGCTTCTTTGGCGGTGTGACTTTGGCGCGACTGTCACATAGCAATTAAAGAGGCACTCCAGATCCGGAAATGTCTTTTTTTTGCCGATCTGGAATCTCTTGTCCCATGTCAATAAAGCTGGCGCATAACACTGGTTTCTGAAACTCTTTAACCTCTTCATGACCCACCTAATTTTAGCCTTGAGGATCAGTACATCTTTGTCCCTCTTTGTGTTCCCAGGTCAGGCAGGTAGACAGGTGGATAGATGGTCAGGCAGCTAGGCAGACGGATGGGTAGGTGGTCTGGGCAGTCAGACAGGTAAGGGAGTAGGTGGCTGGTCAGTCAGGCATGTAGCTGGGCAGGCCGATAGTTAAGTAGGTGGGTAGGCAGGTGGGTAGGCAGGCGGGTGGGTGGCTGGGCTGTCAGGCAGGTAAGTAGAGGCAGGGGCGTAGCTAGGGGGCACTTGCCCCGGGTACAGTAGGTCAGGAGAGCACCAAAGAGGGGCCTGAGCACAGGTGGGGGCGCCACTTCGAATCTTTGCACAGGGTGCCAGAAAGCCTAGCTACTCCTCTGAGTAGGGGGGTTAACAGTTGACAGGTGGCTGGCCTGTCAGAAAGGTAGGTGGGTAGGCAAGCAGAGCCTGGTAAAGAAGCTGGACAGGTAGGTAGGTGGGTGGGGGCTTGACTTGGAGGGCAGCCGGCTGCCCAAGCGAGTGGGGAAGGGGGTTGTAGCAGAGGCATTTTGGCGGATGCGCAGCACCATCATCGAGGCTGCCTATCATAATGCCACTTCCTGCTAGCCACAGGGTCGCTATCCGTCCAGCCACCAGGGGGTGGGCCGACAGCGGCAACATGGCAGGGTTTAGGGTTTCAGCGGAATCTCAGTGGGTGAGCTTCTTCCTCCGCCCCACAGTCATCTGCCATTACAGCTCCAGTCGCCCTCTGGTGGCTGAATGAAAGTGAAGCAGCGGACACTGCTTAGAATACAGTAAGAGGCGTGTGGGATGTACTGAAAACACTGCATGAGAGATCCAGATTAAACAGCAAGTTGTTTCTGCTGAGGAAACTTTACAAAATGAGGCTTAGCAGAGAGCAGGACATACAGGGGCATATAAATGCTATGCTGGAAGTGATCGCATAACTCGGATCAGTTGGTGCGGATATAACAGACAGTCAAGCAGCAGCCATTTTGTTGTTCAGCTACCCCCGATATATACACTGCACTGATATGGGCATGGAACCTTTATATGCCCCATATATGACACAACTTAGCCATACCAGTGAAGGATGTGCTCTATGTTTCTGATCGTGAAGGAGGACTCTTTTTTGTGAAGCATCTGACAGCCAAAAGACTCACTGTAAAATTCCAAGGTGACAAGTGTTCTATCCTGGACAGCAAGTAGACCATAGCAAGTGTCAAGCTGGATGACCATCTGTATCACCTCAGTGAAATAAAAGGTGAGACTATGCACCCATAAACACAATGACAGGCGTTTAGGCCAGACACCCAGAATGCATACAAGAACTGCAAAAGAGGAATCTTACAAAGGATCTGACAGTATCCCCTTGTTCAGTTACTGTTGAAGTGTGAATGTTGCAAATCCAAAGCCACAAGAGCAACACTTCCTAAAGTCAGTCAGAATAGAGCTTCAAGACCACTTGACCTAGTTCACAGTGATGTACGTGGTCCCCTAAACCCACCTACACCCGGAGGCAACAGGTACATAGTGACTTTATAGATGACTATTCAAGATACACAGTCACTTGTCTAATGCAACACAAGAGTGAAGTTCTTAACAAATGACAGGACAACAAAGGAAAGACAAGTAACATGATTCAGAGAAAACCTCTCATACATTCGAAGTGACAATGGAGGCAAATTTACAGGACACAAAGTACAAGAGTACTGATTGGAAGAGAGCATCAAAGGCAGTCACATACTAACCAGAGCAAAATGGGGTAGATGAAAGAAAGAACAGAACTCTGACTTAAATGATCAGATGTATGCTGACAGACTCTGGACTACCACACAAATACTGGGGTGAGGCAGCAATGACAGCCACTTATTTGCAACTTATTTTTCTAGAACAGTGGAGAAAATTCCATATGAACTGTGGCACAATGAGAAGCCAAGTGTAAAACACCTAAGAGTTTTTGTATGCAAAGCGTTCATCTACATTCCAGAGGAAAACTGCACCAAACTCCGAAACAGAGCATTTGAGGGAATATTTGCTGGATAATGTGATGATGTTAAAGGTTACAGAATCCTCGTTTGCAAAACAGGCCGGGTTACCATTTGTAACAGCATAACTTTTGTTGAAGATCTAAGAGACAATGCGATGATAACTGAGGAAGTAAGAACAGAAGAGAAAACCGACACTAACCAACCATCATCTGGGACTTCTGAACAAACAGTTGAAGTGAGCGCATAACCTACCAGTACTGAAATGCAGACACAAGCAAGCTCAGACACAGAACCAAGGTGCTCAACAAGGGAAAACAGAAATATTCCACCGGTACGTCTCTCATACAAGGCAAGCACTGCCAGTACTAATGAGCCTGCAACTTGGGAAGACATATCTCAGCTTTCAGAAGGCGAAGTCAGTAAATGGATAAAGGCTGCAAAGTAAGAGATAGAATCCATGCATGACACTAAAACATGGACACTTACAGAACTACAACCTGGAAGAAAAGCTATAGATTGTAAATGGACTTTAAAAGTGAAGCACAATGCAGATGGCACAGTGGAGGGATACAAAGCAAGACTCATAGCCAAGGGATATTATCAAAAAAATATAGAGAGGACTATAAAAAAACTTTTGCTCCAGTAGTTAAACATGCTACAATAAGGACTTTGCTGACAGGAGCCGCCACAAGGAAAATGCAGTGAAACACTTTGATGTGACAACAGTGTTTCTATATGGTGAGTTATCAGAAGAAATCTACATGGAACAACCACCAGGGTTCTAATGTGAACAACGGCCCAACCTAGTATGCAAACTTCAGAGGAGTATATACGGTCTAAAGCAAGCCGCCAGAGCATGGAATATGAAAATAAATGAAGTGCTTACACATGAGGACTTTCAGAGGAGTAAAGCAGACCCCTGCTTATACACAAAGAAATTGGCAAACAGATGGATCTATGTGCTCATTTACGTGGACGATATCCTGATTTGTTTTGAGCAAGAAGGGGCAGAATAACTGCAAACTCTGAATCAGCACTTTAAGACCAAAGATCTTGGAAACCTAAATAATTACCTCGGCATTCAGATTGAGAGAGAGGAAGATGGCAGCTTTCTTCTGAACCAAAAGCACAAAATACAAGAAATAATTGAAACATTTGGAATGGAAGATGCTAGACCAGTAAAATCCCATATGGAAAGCAACTACCTGAAGGTAGTACCCAAAGGTAAGATACTGCAGCACCAATGAACACTCAGTACAGGAAAGCAATAGGGAAATTGCTGTACATTATCACCGCTACAAAGCCTGACATTGCAGCAGCTATTGGAATCCTATGCAGAAAGGTTTCAATTCCAAGTCAGATGGATTGGAATGCTGTAAAGCGAGTCCTTCGCTATTTTAAAGGGACTTTGCATTACAAGCTAAAGTTACCAGCAAGTGATGAAAGCATCCTGACAGGACACCAGTGACAGACATTTTACCAGTGGTTACTTGTTTCTTCTATCAGGGAGGTGCTATCAGTTGGACTAGAAGAAAGCAGCTCTCTGTTCTGTCACTTTAATCTACTGAAGCAGAGGATGTTGCAGCAGCGCAGGTAAGCCAAGCAGTTATATGGCTGAGACAACCGATAACAGACTTGGGTCAGCCACGGTTGAAGCCGACGAGAATCTTTGAGGACAATCAAGGATGCCTTGCACTTGCAAAGATGGAAAGAGTTAGCTTGAGAACCAAGCACACTGAACTTCAATAACGGGGACTTGTTAAATGACTCCATTGCCCTACTGAGGATATGACAGCAGATATCTTTACTAAGCCCTTGACCATTGAAGGACACTCAAGGCTTACAAAGAAGATGGCTTCATAGACTAAGCCTCAGCTGTTGAGAAGGGGTGTACAACAGACTTCCAGCATGGTCTATGCTGGAGTGACTTTCTCTAGATTTACTGCAGTTTACAGCTATGACAGGTTATGACACTAGATGGCGCTGTGACCAATGCTCAACTGTAGAGTCTATGCATTTTACTGCTGTGTTGTATTTTCTGTGTTCGGTTGCTCTGTGGTGCTTTTTTCTTTTTCCTGGTAGTGTTTAGCCACCATGTAAGGTGACATTCTCTTCCTGCTTTCATGTTCCTGTAAAGCCACTTCCTGTTACACCACTAATGTCTGGATTACGACTCGGCTGCATCCAGCACTCACAACAAAAGTAATGTCAGGATATTCATTAACACTTTGCTACCTTGCTTGGGGTCTTTAGCTCTAGCCTTGTTTCTTGTGAATCCTGAGAGAATCGTGCTACCTGTTCCAGTGTGCTGACCCGGATCTGAACCCTCGACTCGACCACTGGACTTTAACTAGGCTTAATGTGCTGCTTACTCATTGCTAACCTGGTCTGGACTTTAACTACACTTAATCTGCTGCCCACCCCTGGCTGCTGACCCGGCCAGTACTCTGCTCACCAATCCTGAATCCCCTGTATCACATTTCCAAGTACAGGAGGAACCTTCCAGGTTTCCATAAGACCCACCTGTCATCCGGCCCCTGGCGGCCAACCACCGGCCCTCCTGTTACTCGCCGCCATGCAACCTTGTCTCACCTTCAGGGGAACCCCGACTCGAGGGACAAGAGAGGCCACCTCTTCATTTAGCGCTCAGCCAGGTATGTGATACAAAGGGGGTTATTCATCAAGGGATAGCGGCAGGCAGCGTCTGGTGAATGCCAGGACGCAGTACGCAAAATCCCCATTTATGAAAGCGAATCTGGTGAGCGCCTCTAACAGCGCCATGTAGTGTCACATGTATTATTACAGGCAGGTCAGTGTATAGCGCCTCTAACAGCGCCATGTAGCGTCACATGTATTATTACAGGCAGGTCAGTGTATAGTGCCTCTAACAGCGCCATGTAGCGTCACATGTATTATTACAGGCAGGTCAGTGTATAGCGCCTCTAACAGCGCCATGTAGCGTCACATGTATTATTACAGGCAGGTCAGGGTATAGTGCCTCTAACAGCGCCATGTAGCGTCACATGTATTATTACAGGCGGCTCAGCGTATAGCGCCTCTAACAGCGCCATGTAGCGTCACATGTATTATTACAGGCAGGTCAGTGTATAGCGCCTCTAACAGCACCATGTAGCGTCACATGTATTATTACAGGCAGGTCAGTGTATAGCGCCTCTAACAGCGCCATGTAGCGTCACATGTATTATTAAAGGCGGCTCAGTGTATAGCGCCGGCGCTCTAGCTTCCAGAGCCTGGTATTACCTTTCGCTCAGTGTCGCTCTCTCATACATTTCAGTGGCCGTTTCCTTTTCTTCTGTTTAAACAGGGTTTTTTTAATTTATTTTTTATTTTTTCTCAAATCATTGTGTGACGTCATTTTTGAAAAGTTTTTGACTTTTTATATTTTTATGCAGAATTGTCATTACAGGACTGGCACTAACGTTTTAATGTCACAGTGTTATAACAATGTCATTCCATGTGTTTTCACTTTGTTACTGGTGGATATGTGTTCAAAAACAGCCTTTAATCACACAGCGTCTGGCGCTCTATGCTACAGCGCCCAGCTTTAGAGCGCCGACGCTGTGAGTTTTTTTTGTTGAATATGGTGTGAGTCGCTGAGAGTCAATCACGCTGAGCAGTCGCTACCTCTCGCTGCCTGCAGCGGTGTACTGGCGTGAGCGCCCAACATACATCTCATTCAACAATGCCGGCTAGGTTACTACAGTGACTGAGACGTTCTGTTACAGCGCCCGATACCCGCTACTAGCGGTCGCTCTAAGTGCCTCAATACAGACGCTCATCATCCTGAACCTGACGTTATTTATGAATCAACCTCAAAGTATCTACCCCACTAAAGATAATTAACATCTCGCCCGCAGAACGGCCCCAGATAGGCTGAGCAACCCTTCGCGTGGTGACACGATGCTCGGGAATCTTGGGAGAACTGGCGAGGATTAGTTCTCTTTTTCCTAAGATCCGGTAAAAATTGAAAAAGCACAGGGAGGACTGTGCACAACACACCACATCCCCCCCATATAGGAGCACCAAGCAATGAAAAGATTACAAACACTTTATTCACAATATATGTGCACATATATACAAAGGAAATGACAATTACAACCACAAAGACAAAAACTGCTGCATCTGCCCAAATGTCCACAATCATATCAATCCTATAATTTCTTAGGGAACAAATCACTCCTAAATACAGAAAGGAGCCGGGGAATCTATTAAAATTCATTTGTGCCGGCACAAAGGTAAATGTCGGGGTCATTAAATCCTGAATATAAAGTGACTAGTGCTGTGCTTAAATAAGAGTAATCGTACAAAAACAATAAATAACACTTAACCCGCAAATTGTGTGTATGTTGAGTATGCAATGTTAATATACTGTGTAAATATCAAAACACCATAAACATCAATAAAAATAAAAGAAAGATATAGATAAAATAATAAATAAAATAAAAAAATTAAAGATAAAGATATAGATAAAATAAATAAAATAATAAAATAAAATAAGAGATAAAGATATAGATATAAAGATATAGGATACAAATAATAAAAATAAAAGTAATCCTACAAAAACAATGAATAACACTTAACCCACAAATTGTGTGTATGTTGAGTATGCAATGTTAATATACTGTGTAAATATCAAAACACCATAAACATCAATAAAAATAAAAGAAATAAAGATATAGATAAAATAAAATAATAAATAAAATAATAAAAAAATTAAAGATATAAAGATATAGATAAAATAAATAAAATAATAAAAAATAAAATAAAATAAAATAATAGATAAAGATATAGATATAAAAATATAGGATACAAATAATAAAAATAAAAGTAATCCTACAAAAACAATAAATAACACTTAACCCACAAATTGTGTGTATGTTGAGTATGCAATGTTAATATACTGTGTAATTATCAAAACACCATAAACATCAATAAAAATAAAAGAAATAAAGATATAGATAAAATAATAAATAAAATAAAAAAAATGTAAAGATAAAGATATAGAAAAAAAAATAAATAAAATAATAAATAAAATAATAGATAAAGATATAGATATAAAGATATAGGATACAAATAATAAAAATAAAAGTAATCCTACAAAAACAATAAATAACACTTAACCCACAAATTGTGTGTATGTTGAGTATGCAATGTTAATATACTGTGTAATTATCAAAACACCATAAACATCAATAAAAATAAAAGAAATAAAGATATAGATAAAACAAAATAAAAAAATTAAAGATAAAATAAATAAAATAATAAAATAAAATAAAATAATAGATAAAGATATAGATATAAAGATATAGGATACAAATAATAAAAATAAAAGTAATCCTTCAAAAACAATGAATAACAATTAACCCACAAATTGTGTGTATGTTGAGTATGCAATGTTAATATACTGTGTAAATATCAAAACACCATAAACATCAATAATTAGGGAAACAAAGCAGACCCTGAATGTGCAAAAGAGCAAGAGTAAATGCAGTCTTAATCCGATGCAAATTATGCAAATTACCAGACCAATTAAATGACCATCCGGTAAAATTTGAGTAACTCGAAAGGAGAGCATCCAGAAAAATCAAGGAAACATGTCCTCAGCGCCAGCAGGGCCCGTCCCAGAACTCCTCCGCGGTGTTGTATGTGGGTAGGGGAGCTGGGAGGTCCCCGGGACAACTTGAAATTCGTTACTGTGGGCCAGGCTGTGGCCGTGGGACTTAGGGACACAGGAGGGGAGACGACTCTTGTGCGCCCCGAGATGGTGTCCCCACCGGACATCATCCCCAGAAAGACTGGCACATAAACCCTGGAGGGGACCCCCCTAAACTATC
The DNA here is from genome assembly GCA_027917425.1 of Gastrophryne carolinensis. NCBI lineage: Eukaryota > Metazoa > Chordata > Amphibia > Anura > Microhylidae > Gastrophryne > Gastrophryne carolinensis. The sequence goes on from CM051236.1 coordinate 16,657,164, forward strand.
CATGTATGGTTCGGACCTCCCTTCTGGGGCAGCAGTGCCAGGCAGGGAGCGGAAACCCCCCCTCAAGGTCCCCCAGCAATGGGACCTTGCCCAAAATCCTCAGCACGAAACAGCATTATGGCCAGGGTGCTGCCGCGGAGTGCTACAGACAGGGATAGTGGGCACATGGGTGCATGGGCCAGCATCAGGAAGTGCTGCCCCTAAGCGCCCTCTTAGAGGGGGAGGTGTGAAGGAACGATCCAGCTCAAGTGCAGAAAACTCACATGTACAAGTCTGGAGTTCCCCTTTATTTCCCTCCTACTCATCCATATGCACTCAGGAAAAGGAATTAGCATTTACAGGTTAAGCAGGGCAGATCACAGACTCCCCGCTGGCAATCCTCACACTTCTGGTCTGAGAACACTCCGCTGGGTCTGCAGTTGACTGGACCCTGGCTGTGAATTTGTCACATGAACGTTGGCAGCCGCAGACATCCAGCACCAACACCAATCGGACTATAGCTGCGCCCCCATGTGTCCCAGCACCAAACCAGGTACAGAATCAGAACCGGCTCACAAAACCGCACGTGGAGATAGTTTTCCTTTGTCGCCAAGCCCAGTGAAACCTAGGAAAATGAAGATCTAAGTTTCTGACCCACTTAGGGACCCCATTTCTGGACCGGATCGGGTGCCCGGCGTCCAGCCCAATCGTTTGGTGCCATTTCCAAAGCCATACGACCCCCCTGCCCAAATTTATAACCCCTAAAGGGTTTTAGGGGCGAAAGCATGCTCCAGAACAGTGGGAGGTGACAACCCGTCCCACAGATGGGAGGGGTGGAGGTTTGACACCTGCTTAAAAGTGAGCCAGGGGGATGAGAAGGGAGTCACATCTGGAGAGGTCACGAGTCACACGTGCTGGAGGTGCCCAAATCATCTGTAAGCTCTTCACTTACCTCTTGTGAGAGCTCCCCATAACCACTACTCTGCAAACTGCATATTAAGGTAACTGACTCATTGTTTCTCTGTGTAACTCACTCTATCCTGTAACCGTCTCAGAATAGCATTATCATTTCATATTACATCATAGCTAAATGCTTGTTATCACTGCCTAGTGCGCTTATAGCATTAAACTTAAATTTTAACTTAAGCAATCTGTTTGCCTTAAACCAAGAATCTCTGTGTCCGCAGGCTTTGGGCCTGGTGTTTCTGATAGGAGGGACTCGGACAAGGGTTTAGGGGAACGCGGTCTGTGTGTACAGGGGTCCCTGGTTTATAGCTGGATCACGTGACCTGCGGTTCCCTGAAAAATTGGTGGCAGCGGTGGGATAAGGCAAATAGTGTAAGTGAGTGTGGGCCCCATACTCTCATACACTAAAGATTACCAGCAGTGGCTTTTCTGTTGCTGGGATCTTAAGATCGGTTCAACACTAGGCAAATTCTGAGAGTGGTTACAGTAAATTGTGTGATTACAACAGTGTGCAATATCTGTCAGTGACCAGCAGCTGCAGGCATGGCAAGTGGCACCAGGGCCATAAGCAGGGATGTGGCTGCCGATGTTGCACTGGGTGTGGAGGGGCCCAGCCAGGGCTCTCCCAGAAGCCAATCACCGACCCTCAGCATCCCGGAGGACCGAGCCCCGCCTGCCGGTCTCCCCAGCCAAGCAGGCTCAGACGCTCTCCTGCACGCTGCTCTGGCAAGTCTACGGGCTGGAGACCGCGCCACCTATGAGGTCCTCATCGGGGCTGCCGAGCGCCGGGAGCAAGCTGAAGGTGAACACCAGCTCCAAGTACTGCAGCTAAAGCTTCAGCACCCTCAACCCAGCTCAGCTGGTAGCGGGCCCCCTGAGAACCAGGCCCCAAAGTTGCGTGCGGAGGATTTTCCCGTCTTGGACAAAGGCACAGATCTGGACACCTTTCTGCTGGCTTTTGAAACTGTTTGCCATCAATACCATGTACCGGAGGATCAGTGGGTCAGGTACTTAACCCCTCGACTTAGGGGTAAAGCCCTGGAAATCTTTAAGTACCTACCCAGTGAGACCACCCTGAGCTACGAGGGGGTCAAGCAAGCTCTGATCCATCAATATAACCTTACCCCGGAATTTTATCGCAAGAAACTGCGGAGTTTGCGACGGGGGCCCCACTGACAGCTGGGCTGACCACATGAGGGCGCTACAGAGAGCAGTCGAGCAGTGGACCCCCGTCTTAGAAATCACCACCATCCAGCAACTGAAGGAGCTGATTGCCACAGAATAGTTCCTCTGGAATTGCCCCGAGGATCTGCAGCAGTTTCTGCGTGACCGGAACACTGGGGTGTGCGGGAGGTGGGGGTATCGCCGAATATCCCTGCCGGTGTTTTGCTAGGGACAGACTTGGGGCGGCTAGTGTCTCAGTATGTGGCCACTGAACCCCCGAGGTCTGGTCCCCCAGAATGTAATAACATGTATACTCCAAGGTGTGCAATTAATATGAGTAATGTGTGTAACCTACCTGCTACAGGGAATGTGGGGGTAGGTAGTATAAAGTGTGCTTCTTCCTCCCAGAGGAAGGAGGGTTACCTAGCAGCTGGGGAGGGAACTGCGACTGAGGTGAGGGCTGTTCCAGGAGACGTGGGACCCCTAGGTAAGTCCACATCGCAGGGTTTCTCCGCCACTGGGGTATCAGAGGGCCAGGCTGGTCTGTCTGGACTGGCGGCTTGGATGGGAATGGAAGGGGGGCAGGTATTACCTGTGGCCACAGCGGCTCCGGCCACTATTGTGCATAGTGAGAGCGCTGGTGGCCCAGGGGCCCGGCAGGGGTCTAATGGCTCCCTTCCTCCAAACCAAGTGGCTGCCAGGGCCGACGGAGGTCCGGAGGGAGGTCCTGAGAAACGGACAGGGGATGGGATGGTCTCTTCTATTCCAACCACCCCACGTCCGGAGTTCCTGCCACCTCAACCCGAGAAGACCAGTCCAGGCCAAAAAGCAGGGGCAGTGGAACCTGCAGGTGGGGTGAGGGCTGTCCATGGAGAGATGGGACCCCTAGGTAAGTCCCCACTGCAGGGGTTCAACACACCCGGGGTGTTAAGGGACCAGGGTATTCTGCCTGAACCAGCAACTTGGGAGGAAGTAGTGGATGAGCAGGTGCTATCTGGGACATCAGCGGCTGAGGCCGCTGACAAGCACTGCAGGGGCCCAGAGTCCCCTCAGGGGACTGACAGCTCCTTCCCTTCCTCCCAAGAGGCTGCTGAGACAGGCGGAAGCCCAGAGGTGGGTCCCGGGAAACGGACTGAGGACATGGTGGTCCTGACTCCTGACCATGTCCAGGCAGAGATGTGGGGTAGCATCAGACACTGATAACCCCCAGAGAGTCCTCCCCAAACAGGAGATGCAGCTCCACTTGGGCACCACCAGACGGGTGGTCTGGAGACAAGCGCTGCTGTACCCAATGATGGTCAAGCCAGGCTCACCAGGAGAGTGACCTGAGGACCAGTGGTTGGTGGTTCCCTATCTGAGCTACTTGTTGGAACCCTGAAGGGGTTCCTAGATAAGCGACCTCAAAGCAACCCCTATTACTGTTGTTTTGGTTAATACACAGTCTGGCCTCTAATTCAAGATACAATCGTGTCCCGGGCTAGGTTACCCTGGGGAGCTTTTGGGCTCAGTGCTGTAACCACACCTGATAGTTACAATTTCTAAGTCAATTTACGAATACTTTATTTGTCGCCAAGTAGGTACAGAATACATACAAGGAATATTTTCTGGAAGGGGGAATCTCCATAGAGGTTGAGCATTTGCTGGACACACTATATACATCGAGGGGTTCATACATTTGCTAGATATACATATACACAACACACATTATGCAACTAGATATACATATTATACAAGTGGCTTATTTACATTCGACAATACGGTGGCAGGTAAGCACTTCGAGCTGACAGGCTGGACGTAGGGCGAGACTCTGAAACGCGGGGAAGCCGCGAGTGAAGAAGGACTATAGCACAAAACTCCCGCCGCAGCCGCCGGGACTTATCTGCCACCGCGACCACTCCGCACAGAGGAAAGACTAGTACTAACAGGTAAGTCAGATTTAAAAATATCTCTCCATCAATTATAAATAGCCCGACCACTTATTTAAAAGGTACCCAGTAACAGGTCCCTTCTTCTGCTCTCCCTAATTATAGGAATGATCTTTAAGGAACTATCCTGAAAGGCTTGATAAAACAGCGTCCCCTTCCTAAAGTGGAACATAACTAAACCAGGTACATGGGACATGGGAATAAACCACTAAGGTTATTGCCCTTAAATCACACAGAACAGATACTAATGGGACAATTTTCAACTACAGGACAATGCACACCACCGGCTCACTCTGGGGAACATTGATTTTGTATACTAACTACTAATCGATATATGTGAAATCTTCACTACCAGGTACTGTTTTGTCTCCTTTTAATCCTATTTATTCAATGTTAAAGCCACTAATACATACATTAACTCATTAACCAATTACTAACATTATGCAATGTCTGTCTGTCTGTTACATAAATAGGGCATTGAGAAAGCCAAGAGTGGCGAAACATGATACATGTCTGCCCGTCAAAAAGAGCCAATGTAATGTAATATAACATATGTAACAAGCGATGATGGATTTTATATTTTATACTATGTAAAGCAATGAATGTGAATAAGTTATCATAGTAACTGTTGTTATTGATAAATGAATAAATTGACTTAGAAATTGTAACTATCAGGTGTGGTTACAGCACTGAGCCCAAAAGCTCCCCAGGGTAACCTAGACCGGGACACGATTGTATCCTGGTTCCCTATCTGTCCAGGGCCCAGAAGTTCTATGCCTTAGAGAGCTGGACGACTGGGCGCATAGGGATCACCAACAAGCAAGTGGGGCCTGACCTGGCTGCCTACTGCCATTGGTTCCATACCTGTCAGAGGATGGGGGTGGCCGGGCCAAGTCCCAGCAGCCCACCGAAAACTCTGCCGCACAGAAAGAGGTTTGTACCAGTGTCAATGGACTATGCCACTCAGGGCCCATGTTCGATGGCCTTGTCACCCCCCTGGGCTGACAGGGTGGGTACCGCCCTGTGGGAGATCCTTCCCAAGGAAGAGCCCCCCCAGGGTAGACTCTCCATCCAGGGGATCCGGTTCATGGCGCTGGAGGTTAGGCAGGCCCCAACTCAGGGCTACCTCCTTAAACTGTGTTGGCGACATGCACCAGGGCCCCTGGCTCGGGTGAAGCGGAAAGGGATGGGTTGCCATCGGCCGTCTGTGGACCCGCGGTCCCAGCTATGGGCCACCCTACACCCCTTCCGGGAGTGGTCCAACCATTACTCTGGAGGGATGTGGACTGCAGTCTGGCACATAAACCCTGGAGGGGACCCCCTAAACTATCCATGTATGGTTCAGACCTCCCTTCTGGGGCAGCAGTGCCAGGCAGGGAGCGGAACCCCCCCCCCCCCCCAAGGTCCCACAGCAATGGGACCTTGCCCAAAATCCTCAGCACGAAACAGCACGGGGTGCTGCTGCGGAGTGCTACAGACAGGGATAGTGGGCACATGGGCGCACGGGCCAGCACCAGGAAGTGCTGCCCCTAAGCGCCCTCTTAGAGGGGGAGGTGTGAAGGAACGATCCAGCTTAAGTGCAGAAAACTCACATGTACAAGTCTGGAGTTCCCCTTTATTTCCCTCCTAGTCATCAATATGCACTCAGGAAAAGGAATTAGCATTTACAGGTTAAGCAGGGCAGATCACAGACTCCCCACTGGCAATCCTCACTCTTCTGGTCTGAGAAGACTCCGCTAGGTCTGCAGTTGGCTGGACCCTGGCTGTGAATTTGTCACATGAACGTTGGCAGCCGCAGACATCCGGCACCAACACCAATCGGACCATAGCTGCGCCCCCATGTGTCCCAGCACCAAACCAGGTACAGAACCAGATCCGGCTCACAAAACCGCACGTGGAGATAGTTTTCCTTTGTCGCCAAGCCCGGTGAAACCTAGGTAGACCCACTTAGGGACCCCATTTCTGGACTCATTGGATGCCCGGCGTCCAGCCCAATCGTTTGGTGCCATTTCCAAAGCCATACAACCCTCTGCCCAAATTTATAACCCCTAAAGGGTTTTAGCTTCATCTGTTTTTATTGCAGAAGATTGAATAAAAGAAGGAACATAGACACACGCAGGGTGTCATACAACAAACCGGAAGAAATAACAAAAAGAAGAAAAAACAAAGGAAAACAACATTGTATCTTTCAATTAAATATTACATCAGCTCCATCCCTTGTCACAGCGTTTCATTTATGTCTGCGTAGCTGTTCACTGCCAATGCGCTGTTTCTGTTTATCAAAGAGGATGTAACTAAGTACAGCAGAAATCAGAACGCAAGACAGAATAGAGAAAGACTACCCATAGAGATGGGAGAGAGAAGGGTGAGGAAGAGAGGAGAAGAGAAGTTAGAAGGAAAGTGGGGAAGGTAGAAGGGTGGGAGGGAAGAAGGGGAAGGGAAGAGGGGGGAAGGAAGTGTCCTCTGCTGAACCAAATATATAACTTCTGTTTTGCCTCTATGATCCATCCTCGTGACTGCCAAAATATGGTCGAGTGATTGTCTCTGCCACCGGGGTCACTGGATTATTGTCTGGAAACGGTCTGAGTCTCGAAGGTCAATCCAGCAAGCCCAAGTCGTGGCATACTTTTCTGCCAGACCCTTATCGCTAAGGATGAGCTCCTCCATACGTCTAATACGTTCCAGCTCCACGACCCATTCTGCTGGGGGGGGGGGGGGGCTTCACGGGTCTTCCAGTGTCTGGGTATTACAGCCCGCGCAGCCGTTAGGAAGTGCCTGAGCAATCCTTTTTTGTATTGCGATATAGAGTCCTCCACTAAGGAGAGGAGGGTTAATTGGGGTGAGTTGTTCACAATGATGCCCGTCGCCTCTGCGTATATGCCAAGGACCCTATCCCAAAAGGAGGTGATGGCTGGGCACCCCCACCAGATATGGGTCATGGTCCCCTCCTCTGCCAGGCACCGCCAGCAACTGCTTGAAGCCTGAGGTGCGTACTTATTGATGTCGGACGGGCATCTATACCATCTTGATATGATCTTGAAGCCTCTCTCCTGTGCCGCCCCCTCCAGTGCTGATTTATGCATCAGGCTAAATATTTTGGCAAGGTCCTCCTCAGAGAAGGATCTATCCAACTCTTTTTCCCATCTGGCCACGTACCCCCTAAAGGGTTTTAGGGGTGAAAGAATGCTCCAGAACAGTGGGAGGTGACAACCCGTCCCACAGATGGGAGGGCTGGAGGTTTGACACCTGCTTAAAAGTGAGCCAGGGGGACGAGAAGGGGGTCACGTCTGGAGAGGTCACGATTCACACGTGCTGGAGGTGTCCACCCACAAGCTCTTCACTTACCTCTTGTGAGAGCCCGCTATCACCACTACTCTGCAAACTGCATATTAAGGTAACTGACTATTGTTTATCTGTGTAACTCACTCTATCCTGTAACCGTCTCAGAACAGCATTTTTGTATCATTTCATATTCCATCATAGCTAAATGCTTGTTATCACTGCCTAGTGCGCTTATAGCATTAAACTGAAATTTTAACTTGAGCAATCTGTTTGCCTTAAACCAAGAATCTGCATGTCCGCAGGCTTTGGGCCTGGTGTTTCTGATAGGAGGGACTCGGACAAGGGTTTGGGGGAACGTGGTCTGTGTGTACGGAGGTCCCTGGTTTATAGCTGGATCACGTGACCCGGGACAATGACCACTGGTTAAACATAAGGAAATATGGTGGAACAATAGAAATCAATCCATACAATATGGTTATTTCCATACACAATAAATATATCTATGTATATACAAAATAAAAATACTGGCGAAAAAAATACACTACAATAATTGTATAACAAAGAAAATCTACAAGTATTGGGTAAGCTAACCTCTACTACCCCTTTAAAGAATTTTTTTAAACCTCGATAAAAGACATTAAATCATCTTAAAGCACACGTGTATAAATAAAAAAGTGCCAAATCCCTAAAGTGCTTAACCACATGAATAAACTATTATCCCTAACAATCAATAAAAACTAAAGTGCTAAGTGCAATTTACCAAACCGTCCCTGATATACATATAAATCCTAACAGCTATCTCCAATACACAATAGATGTGGAACAAGGGCTTGCAAAACAATCATATTAATCAAACATCACAAAGAACAAAAGTAAATCAAATACTGCCATGTACAGCTGAATGCACCCCATGTGGTCACACTGCTGCCCGCGCGCTCCGCCGTGCGCCCACAGTTTCAGAGGGGCGCTGTGGGCGCACGGATATAAATCCTAACAGCTATCTCCAATACACAATAGATGTGGAACAAGGGCTTGCAAAACAATCATATTAATCAAACATCACAAAGAACAAAAGTAAATCAAATACCGCCATGTACAGCTGAATGCTGGATGCTGGGATGCTGTGATGCCAAGTGGTCACACTGCTGACCCCGCGCACTCCGCCGTGCGCCCACACCAGAGGGGCGCTGTGGGCGCACGGCGGAGGTGACACATAATAAAATGATTTTCTTATAAGCTTGGTGGAGTGCCCACTTTCTCTTGAATTCCATGTTTTTTTCTGGATGCTGTGATTTGCTATTTCTTTGGAATTCATGGTGCACCCACCTGAGGATCATACTATTTAGTGGTGCCCTTACGGCTAACTATGTAACTCGAAAGGAAAGTCAAGAGACAGGCAGTTAAGAGTTCAGCAGTCCTCCCCTGTAATATGTGAATGATATCTTCCAAAAAGTTTCACTCATTCTTTTTTTTTTTAGCTTCTAGTAATAAAACATGGAGGGAGTTGTTTCCCATGAAGTAACCCTTTCCTCCTCCTCCTCTTTTTATTACAATATTTAGGTCCTTGTAAGCAACATTTTTCATTACTTGATATTTAAAGTGGACCAACACCCACCGCGGATCGGCCCGGGAATCTATAAGATTCCCGGGCCAAAGAGCTCCCTGCCGATCGGGGGTGCCCCGCTGTGTGAAACCCCCCAGGACGCCCCCAAATCCTACCTGTTCCTCGTTCCAACGGAACAAGCACCCGCGCCGGGCATTTGTGAATGGCCGGCGCGGGCGCGCTCCCTGTAAGAGGGACGCGGGAGAGGCGGCGGCGGGCGCTCTCACCTTGTCCGTCGGCGGTGATCGGTGTAGCGAGTCACAGGGGAGTGGGGTCAGGTGAGTTTTTGGGGCTTTCTGGGGGGTTTCACACAGCGGAAGTGGACCAACACCCAGGATAGTGAAAATCCTGGGTGTTGGTCCACTTTAAAGTCGTCCGAGTTCCTCTTTATTTTTCGTGTCAGTAACCAAACCCTATAGATCAACATTGTGGGGGCGTGAAAGCGCAGTGTGAACGCTTACGGATTCCCCTGTGTCACATTGTGAGAGTGAAAGTGAGGAGTCATAAGAGACAAGTATAAAAGCTGAGCCAGCCATGGCAGGGATCACACGCACTCCCCCGCCGCAGATATGACACCCAGCTCCCGAGGGGGTAAGTCTCCCACTATGTGGACTAACCTCTAGAATTACATGATCTCTGGCTACTGCTACTACTAGGTCCAGGTCAAGGACTTGATTGGATAAAAAGCTAGAGGAGGATTAGGAAAGGCACTCGACTGTAATAGCAGCCTCTTTTAGGTCCCCTTTAACCCTTTCAGCAGCAGGATTTTATTTGCCCCGGGGGACTAGGTTGTTGGAGGGGGACTTTACCCTCCCCCTCCGGATTGTGCTGGAATAACCAGGTAAAGGAGGGATTTTCTTTATCAATCTTTTTATTGTGTATATTGGGAACATTATTCTATAAGCATAATACTGTTCTTTATCAATCTTTTTATTGTGTATATTGGGAACATTATTCTATAAGCATAATACTGTTCTTTATCAATCTTTTTATTGTGTATATTGGAAAAAATATTCTATTAGCATAATACTGTTCTTTATCAATCTTTTTATTGTGTATATTGGAAAAAATATTCTATTAGCATAATACTGTTCTTTATCAATCTTTTTATTGTGTATATTGGGAACATTATTCTATAAGCATAATACTGTTCTTTATCAATCTTTTTATTGTGTATATTGGAAAAAATATTCTATTAGCATAATACTGTTCTTATCAATTTTTATTGTGTATATTGGAAACATTATTCTATTAGCATAATACTGATCTTTATCAATCTTTTTATGGTGTATATTGGGAACATTATTCTATTAGCATAATACTGTTCTTTATCAATCTTTTTATTGTGTATATTGGAAAAAATATTCTATTAGCATAATACTGTTCTTATCAATTTTTATTGTGTATATTGGAAACATTATTCTATTAGCATAATACTGTTCTTTATCAATCTTTTTATTGTGTATATTGGTAACATTATTATATAAGCATAATACTGTTCATACACAGAATTTAAAGAATTCAGACAACTTAAGTCACAATCAGAAGCTTATTCACTGCATACAAGAAAATCCATTCAAGAGTTACTAAAAAAGAAAGGCGAAAGGGGGTAAGTGGGGGGTAAAGGAAGGGGTCGAGGAAAGATCAGATGCTCATTAGAAAGGGGGGATTTTAAGATTTATAGACCTCCAGCTGCCCAGGAGTCACTCGTTTATCTCTGAACAAAATCAGGAGGCTTCAATTGATTCTTGTATTATTATTAATTTAAGGAACCATTAATATTCAAGATTTTTTATTTGTTTAAATTAGTAGCAGTAGAATCACCTTATTAACAACATAATAAAAAAATAACAATTCAAAAGCCTTAAATAAAAGGAATAGTAATACAAATGTGTTTTTATTATTATTTATTATATTCAAGACATTAACTAGCATTTTTTTTTGGGGGGGGGTGGTTATTAATTATTATATAATAGAATGAAATATAATAATAATATATAGTTTTATATTGCCAATAATAATAATAATTATTATTATTATTACTCTTACATCTGTTGTGTTTACTGTTTATTTTTATTCATTTTATTTGAGTGGGAGAATGTTTATTAATTATTATATAGAATATATTAGAATAGAATAATAATATATATTGTTTTATGATATTACCAGTAATATTAATAATAATAATAATAATAATAATATTATTACTACTATTGTTACATCTGTTTGTTTACTGGTTATTTTTTTTTTTAAGAGTGAGTGATTTTTTTTTTATTATTGTATGGAATATAATAGAAAAATATACAGTTTAATATTATCAATAATAATAATAAGATTACTATTGTGACATCTGTTGTGTTTACAATTTTTTTATATGACATATTAACTAGCAGTTCTATTATTTTGTGTATAATAATAATAATAATAATAAAGTTCAAAATGTTATTACTAATAATATAATTACTATGGTAAAGTAATTTTATTATTATTAATAAATTATATTATCAGTGATCCTCCTATACTCTTATTCCTATTCATTTTCTAAATATACTAACCAAACTTTTCATTTTATTATTTTGTGGTTATTACTTATGCTAGAATTAATAACCACAAATGTAAAAAATCTAAAGATTGGTTAGTTAATATCTTTAAAAAAAAATGACTAGTATTATTAAGAATAAATACAACAGGTTTAACAACAGTAGTGCTAACAGAAGTAATGATAATAATATTAATAGCTCATGATTAATGCATTACCAATTATGCTACTGAAAATACAGTAAAAAAAAAAAAGAATATTAGCATTACTATAGTTAAATCTGTTGTGTTTATGGTCATGTATAACTTTTTGTTTTATTTGAAATATTAACTAACCAAGCTTACTGTATATTAAAAAATATTAGCCTTACTATTGTTAAATCTGTTGTATATAACTATTTTTTTCTAAGATATTACCTAACTGAGCGATTGTATTATTTTTGTTTTTTAATTGTATTATAATTGGTATGATATTATTCATAATAATATTATATCATTAATAAACACAAAATAATTCAATCACAAGCACTGTTTTTTCGTATACAAAAAAGAAAATAATTTTAATAAATTAGAATAAACACAACAGAGTTAACAATAATATTAATAACAATAATAATTTAATATTATTATTATTATTGTTAATAATATGAATTTATTATTATTGTTAATAATAATAATAATAATAATAATAATAATAATAATAATAATAATAATAATAATAATAACAACAATACTATTATTTACATATTTTTAGTAGTATCATATCATCATGCACTATATATTATTAGTATTTTTAATTTTTAAAAACTGATTTGATAGCAATAATGTGAATATGAGTGGTGATATCAACTAAATTATAACCACAAAATATTAAAAATCAAAAGCTCCCTTAGATAATATCTTAAATAAAAGGAGTAGTAAGTAACACCCGCAAACACAACAGATTTAAAAATGGTAATAATAATAATAACAATATTATTTTTTTATTATATTTTTAAAAGTATTATTGGTAATATTATGACCCATATTTTTATTACTATATATTACACACAAAATAATAAAATTAAAAGATTTGTTATTTTATCTCTCAAATAAAACCAATAGATAAAGAGTAAACACACCAGATTGAACAATAGTAATGCTAATATTTTTTAACATATTTTTAGTAGTGTTTTTGGTCATCTAATCATTAGCTATATTATCAATATTTATAATAATAACTAAAATAATAAAATAATAATAATGGCTGCTATTGGTTCATCATACATTAGATTTTTTTTCTAACTAAATAAAAATATTGTCACAGAGGAGAATGTTTACCCATATGACAGCGAGGGCACTCACCCCACTTCCACTCCTGTTTTTTTTTTCAGGGCACTGGAGATTACACCCAGCAAGTGCCGTCCTTATCAGTTGCTTGGCTGCCACCATGACTGGTAAGTACATCTCTGGACCTACTATCATGTACTTACCTTGTACTTCAGAGGCCTGTGGGTTTAAAAAGGCACTCCAGTCCCTTGGAATTTCCCTTATGTTCCTGCTCAGGAATTTTGGGTCTCCTCCAGATGGGCTGAGTGGGTGGGTCAAGCAGACACATTGATCCATCAAACACAGGTTTAGGAAATTCGTATCTGCTACGCGAGAATTAACTGGAATAACAGTTCCACTTACCAGGGGCCATAAATTAGCCTGGGAAGTTAAACACCCTTACCACTGCCCCTGAGCTCCTTAGCCCCTGTACAGGGAGGGGTTATGATTGGTGGCTACTCATCACCTGACCATGGATGGGTTATGGTGGGTGGCTTCCCTTCACCTGACCATGGATGGGTTATGGTGGGTGGCTTCCCTTCACCTGACCATGGATGGGTTATGGTGGGTGGCTTCCCTTCACCTGACCATGGATGGGTTATGGTGGGTGGCTTCTCATCATCTGTTTCGTGAGAGGTTATGGTGGGTGGCTCCTTATCACCTGTCCAGGGAAAGGTTATGGTGGGTGACTCCTCATCACCTGTCTAGGGAGGGGTTATGTTGGGCGACTCCTCATCACCTGTCCAAAGAGGGGTTCTGATTGGCAGATGTACTTCATTATCCTACCTAAAAACGTCTGTCTAGCTGTTGGGGCGATGGCCATGGAGGTTCTTTCAGGTATAGGAAGATGCTTTCTAAAGGGAACGTGAGACCTGAAACATGTAATAATCCTCATTGTGTTTCTCTAGTTACAGCTTTAGATCCTCCAAAGACATCTGAACCAAAAAGCAATACATCCAGCCCGGTACAAGGTAAGTGCTGGGTCATGGTCAATGGAGGGGTTATGGCGGTTGGGGACAGGGCAAGGTTATGGTGGGTGACTTTTCATCACCTGTCCAGGGAGGGGTTATGGTGGGTGGCTCTTTATCACCTGTCCAGGGAGGGGTTATGGTTGGTGGCTCCTTATCACCTGTCAAGGGAGGGATTATGGTTGGTGGCTCCTCATCACCTGACCGGGGATGGGTTATGGTGAGTGGCTTCTCAGCACCTGTCCAGGGAGGGGTTATAGTTGGTGGCTCCTTATCACCTGTCCATGGAGGGGTTATGGTTGGTGGCTCCTTATCACCTGACCGGGGATGGGTTATGGTGAGTGGCTTCTCAGCACCTGTCCAGGGAGGGGTTATGTTTGGTGGCTCCTTATCACCTGTTAAGGGAGGGATTATGGTTGGTGGCTCCTCATCACCTGTCAAGGGAGGGGTTATGGTTGGTGGCTCCTTATCACCTGACCGGGGATGGGTTATGGTGAGTGGCTTCTCAGCACCTGTCCAGGGAGGGGTTATGGTTGGTGGCTCCTTATCACCTGTTAAGGGAGGGATTATGGTTGGTGGCTCCTCATCACCTGTCAAGGGAGGGGTTATGGTTGGTGGCTCCTTATCACCTGACCGGGGATAGGTTATGGTGAGTGGCTTCTCAGCACCTGTCCAGGGAGGGGTTATAGTTGGTGGCTCCTTATCACCTGTCCATGGAGGGGTTATGGTTGGTGGCTCCTTATCACCTGACCGGGGATGGGTTATGGTGAGTGGCTTCTCAGCACCTGTCCAGGGAGGGGTTATGGTTGGTGGCTCCTTATCACCTGACCGGGGATGGGTTATGGTGAGGGGATTCTCAGCACCTGTCCAGGAAGGGGTTATAGTTGGTGGCTCCTTATCACCTGTCCATGGAGGGGTTATGGTTGGTGGCTCCTTATCACCTGACCGGGGATGGGTTATGGTGAGTGGCTTCTCAGCACCTGTTCAGGGAGGGGTTATGGTTGGCTCCTTATCACCTGTCCATGGAGGGGTTATGGTTGGTGGCTCCTTATCACCTGTCCAGGGAGGGGTTATGGTGGGTGACTCCTCATCACCTGTCTAGAGAGGGGTTATGTTGGGTGACTCCTCATCACCTGTCCAAAGGGGGGTTCTGATTGGCAGATGTACTTCATTATACTACCTAAAAACGTCTGTCTAGCTGTTGGGGCGATGGCCATGGGGGTTCTTTCAGGTATAGGAAGATGCCTTCTAAAGGTAGAGTGAGACCTGGAACATGTAATAATCCTCATTGTGTTTCTCTAGTTACAGTTTTAGATCCTCCAAAGTCATCTGAACCAAAAAACAATACATCCAGCCTGGTACAAGGTAAGTCCTGGGTCATGGTCAATGGGTTGGACTATCTTCTTCCTCAATCCATCCTCTTGTCCTACATCACAGACGGAACATTTAGTGTAACCCACTTTAACACGGTCTCCTCTCCCTGATCTCTGTACCTTGGTGTAATGTAAGGTTTGGTCCCCAGACTCCTACTCAGAACACACAGTAACATAGTATATAAGGCTGAATAAAGACCTTAGTCCATCCAGTGTAGCCCGTTTATTAGTAGTCTAGTACATACCTACCAACTTTTCAGGGTGGGAAAGAGGGACATTTGTTAAATTAGGCCACGCCCCCTCATTGAGGGATGGATGAAGCCACACCCCCTCATTGGGGGATGGGTAGGAGATGGATGTAACAGTTACAACAATAGAAACACTTTAAATAGGCAAATGGATCATTTATTGCTGCAGATCTGCATGTTACACCTCAAAGAGGGACAATATGTAAATGAAGCCACGCCCCCTCACTGAGGGATGGATGAAGCCACACGCTCCCTCATTGAGGAATGGATAGGAGATACATTGTAACAGTTACAACAATATAAACACTTTGAATAGGCAAATGAATCATTTATTGATGCATGTTACACCTCAAAAGAGGGACACATGAGAACGAGGAAAAGGGGGACATGGACTCAAAAGAGGGACAGTACCTCCAAATCAGGAACACTTGGAAGGTATGGTCTAGTAGCCATAGCTGGAAATGTTATTACATGCACGGAGGGCATCCTGGCCACTTTTGCTTGTTTTTACTGTATCCTTCATTACTACCTCTGGCAGCGAGTTCCATAGTCTCACTGCTCTTACAGAGAAGAATCCCCTCCTATGTCGGTGGAGAAAGCACCTTTCCTCTAACCTTAGTGGATGCCCCCGGGTTATAGTTACACTCCGCGGTATAAATAGATTGTGGGACAGATCTTTGTATTGACCCCGAATATATTTATATATAGTCATTAGATCACCCCTCAGGCGTCTTTTTTCCAAACTGTGACAATCTTTCAGGGTCCTCTAGTCCCCGCACTCCTTTTATTAACTTAGTTCCCCTTCTTTGAACGCGCTCCAGTTCTGATATGATGTTCTTATGCACTGGTGACCAGAACTGTACACAAAATTCCTTATGGGGGTCTGACCAGTGACTTATAGAGGGGTCCCATGATGCTCTGGTCATGAGCCCTCTGCCCCTCTTGATGCAACCAATGATCCTGTTTGGCTTGAGAGCTGCTGCCTGCCATTGGACACTACTGTTAAGTTGTTAACTAGAACCCCTAGGTCCATTTCCATTGTAGTTTTACCCAGTATTTCCTTATTTAATGTATAATCACGACACTGATTTCTCCTTCCCATGTGCATAACATTACATTTATCTGTGTTACACTTCATTTGCCATTTTTCTGCCCATGTGTCCAATTTATCTAAATCTGTTTGTAGCTGCCTGCTGTCCTCTTTTGTGTTAATTACTTTACACAGCTTAGTATCATCTGCAGCATTTGATACTTTACTCTTTATTCCATTCTCTATATCATAAGTGTTTGTATTAAAGAGGATTGGGCCCAGAACTGACCCTTTCAGTACTCCGCTAGTAACGATGATCCACACTGAATATATACCGTTGTTAAACGCCCTCTGTTTCCTGCTGGGTGGCTGGGGGAAGAGGATCAAACTGGGAGACTGGACTATAGAGGCAGGAGGATCACACAGAGACTGAACAGGGGAAAGATAAAACTGGGAGAATGGACAATAGAAGCAGAGGGATCACACTGAGAGACTGGATGGGAAGATCGAACTGGGAGAATGGACTATAGAGTCAGAGGGATCACACTGAGAGACTGGATGGGGGGATCAAACTGGGAGAATGGACTATAGAGGCAGAGGGATCACACTGAGAGACTGGATGGGGGGGATCAAACTGGGAGAATGGACTATAGAGGCAGAGGGATCACACTGAGAGACTGGATGGGGGGATCAAACTGGGAGTATGGACTATAGAGGCAGAGGGATCACACTGAGAGACTGGATGGGGGGATCAAACTGGGAGTATGGACTATAAAGGCAGAGGGATCACACAGAGACTGGATGGGGGGAAATTCCACGCTGAGAGACTGAACAGGGGAAAGATAAAACTGGGAGAATGGACAATAGAAGCAGAGGGATCACACTGAGAGACTGGATGGGGGGATCAAACTGGGAGAATGGACTATAGAGGCAGGAGGATCACACTGAGAGCCTGGATGGGGGGGGGGGGGAGGATCACACAGAGACTGGAGTAGGGGTATAGAATCTGGGGTCACTGGGGCCCACAGGCAGAATCTTCTAATAGTTGCAATGAGCGAGTCCCGGGTCATGTATTAATCCTTATGTTTCTCTAGTTACAGCTTCAGATTGTCCTAAGATATTTGAGCCTGAACATAACACATACAGTACAAAACAAGGTAAGTCCTTGCTCAGATAAGACATTCTGTAGACAAGTGCAGTCAATAAATCAAATTTGATCAGTTTGTATTTTTTTGTTACTTTAGTAAAGTTAGGTAAAAAAAATAGAAGTGAATTTCGTTTCGGCCGATTCAGCCAAATTCAAGAAATTCATTTTCGAATTTTTGATGTGGAACTTCGGAGGCCCTGGAGTCCGGGCGATTTTTACACAGCGGGGCACCCCTGATCGCGACTATCCAGGATAGTCAAAATCCTGGGTTTTGGTCCACTTTAACAGTGAGTGTGCCAGCACTGCCCATTCTCAAATGCACGCGCTCTGCTAAAGGGATTGGACGCTGTTCTCACATGTGGCGTTGGGCCATGAAAGAAGGCGAGTTTCCGAATGACCTTGGGGGTTTTAGACAGTGGGACATCCCTAATATGGATGCTTTGGTGAGGGGGGGGGGCTAGTGAGTTTGCTTGACCTGGCTCATAGACTCCAGGGTGGGTTTTGGTCCACTCTAAGCAATGGTGGATAATGTTGGGACACCGTTGGTGGGATTTGGCTGCCAAGCTTAGACATGCAGATATCAGAGCATTGTTTGTGGGGTAGGTGGGGTCGCCGTGAAAAAAAGAAACTCTGGTTACTGTCAGCAATTAATATTGGGAATCTTGAGGGATTTCGAGAGGTTTGGGCTCCATGGATAGAACATTTCTTACCTTCCGATTTTGATTCTAACCTTTTATTATTATTAGGTTGTGTTATATGCTGATTTCTTTGTTATAATTTATGCTTGGGTTCTTTTTTTTTTTTACTTAATTAATTAATGTGTGAGAAGGAGTTAGATTTAATGAAATTGATAAGATGTGCTCTGTCTAGTTTTTATGACATAAGCCTTTACACTTTATAATTAGATTCTAGAATTTAAATGATGTGTTTATGTGCACAAATTGGTTTATATAAGGATGTCGATGATCTCTTATATCAGATATAGCAAAAGTGTTTATATATATATATCTTCAATAAAAATTATTGGAAAAGAAAAAAAAGACTCGGATCACCCCCCTTCCCCAGGATTTTTTTTATGCCTACCTGCAATAGTCCATCAAAATAGTTCAATCAGAAATTGCAATAAGCTTGATTAAATAGCTTTTTTTTGGGGGGGGGGGATATATATATATATATATATATATATATATATATATATAGACGGGGCCAGATTAAGTGTGGTGAGAGCCCCTGGGCAAAAAATCTGATGGAGGCCCCAGATACAGTATAAAATAATAGTCCAGCCAAGTAACTGATTGGTGGTTGTCTGGTACCCGCCCACTTACTGTAACGTCAGATGGAGTCCCTTGTGCCCCCCTTGTGCGGGTGCGTGCTGCTCGGGAACTCCTGCTTTGCCATTCTGGGTGGGGGGTAGTGTAGTCGCCCGGCTGGTTCCCTGCATTGAGCTGCCAGCGGCTGTGCTTGGTGGCTTATGTGCAGTGACAGCTCTGCACCCATCACTGTAACGTTGCTGGCGGCGGCTTTGCTGCTCTAGACTCTCCATCCTGCCCTGTGGTGGCTTTGGCTGCCCAGACGCGCCTTATTGTTGCCGGCCCCGCGGCCCGTCAGACAAAAGACTAAAAAGCCTCCTGGACCAGACCATAACCCAAAGGTTGGTGGAGGCCCCCTTTGCAGGGCAAGTGGTGGAGGTCCCTTATAATCTGGCCCTGTGTATAGACATTGTTAGCTTGCGCACACATAGGAATTTTTCATAAATAGTGCAATAAGAAAGAAGCTCAAAAGGTGTTGAGTTTTGGTTGGTTGTAATATTTCCGTCTTCATTTCAGGAGAGAACTGTACAATCCCCTGCACCGCCTACACAACGTACAAGCATTTCAGCCTGGTCTACTGGATGGTCAATAACCGCTTCCTCGAGGACGTATACCCAGAAGGCCGAGTGAAGGAGGAGAACCAGAGGTAAGTACAAGCCGCGACCCCACAGCACCAGGAAGTAAAGAAAAAAAAAAAAAGTTGTAGGGCTTTCCAGATAATTTTTAGGCAAAGCCTTTCTTTACAGCGCTCATAATGAACCTGACAAAGGCAACAATATTTTGATGGGTCTGGGAGGGGTTCTCTGCAAATGACTCTTAAAGCGGACCTTCAGCGTCATTTAATGAAAAGCCCAAACCCTTAAACTATTCCCCAGCATCTAAAATTAATATATTTTAGGTTTTTAGTCACTTACTTATTCTTTCTTATAGGATATGGGCGCTGCCATCTTAGCTCAGAAGCATCACATACTGAGGAGAGGAGAGCGGGATAAAGTGCAGGGGGCAGGGTTATAGCTGTGCATTGTTGTCCACCCTGTAAAGTCTGAAAACTCCAGGGAGGGTTTTTTTATTTTTGGGCCACATCTGTCTGGTTAAGCTGAGCCCTGTCACTGTGTTGGGAAACTGGTAGTACACAGCACCGCAGTGTTTAATACAGTTTAAAAAAAAATCCTGGTGCACGCACCACAGTTGGGGTCCACTGTGCCTCTTTGTTAAATACAGTTAAAAAAAAACACTTTGTCCTGCGACGGAATTGTTTAGGGCCGTCAGGCATCGTTTTCCATGCGTTTTAGACAAAAGTTTGCCCCAAACTTTTTCAGAAAAGTTTGTCGAACCGAACTTTTGAAAAGTTGGGTCGTCTCTACCTGTAAGGTATGGTGTTTTGTGTGTGTGGTGCCAGACATTGGAGGGCCAGCAGGCCATCCAATTAATCCCATTGTTGGGGGGCATCTTATAGAGAGAAAATACAGTATATATTCTTTTGTTATCCTCTTTATAATAAATGAACATCTATAGCCTCGTTCACACCTGTCCGGTACTGCAAACCATATCTATCAATAGCGTCTCTATGGCCCCTTTCATGGAAGACGCAGCGGTACCGCAAACCATATCCATCAATGGCGCCTCTATGGCCCCTTTCATGGCAGACGCAGCAGTTCCGCAAACAATATCCATCTATGGCGCCTCTATGGCACCTTTCACTGCAAACGCAGCAGTACCGCAAACAATATCCATCTATGGCCCCTTTCATGGCAGACGCAGCAGTACCGCAAACAATATCCATCTATGGTGCCTCTGTGGCCCCTTTCCGGTGCGGCAGAGAGGAGAAAAAAGCGGCCACAAAAAACTCCTGCATTTTGCGTCTTGGCCACAAACGCATCCCTTGTAGCAAGTATATTTATAACACGCAGGCACAAACAAAAAGGCGGATAAAAAACCTGAACGCAGAAAATACCATTTTGTGAGTACTCACCTGAAAAATGGATATTGTTGGTGTGCCACACACCCCGCTTCACTTCTTAAATATTCATCACTTAATGGGTTAACTCGCCGCCAGGTGACGTAGTGCAGAGAGGAAGTCTTGTAACGAGCCCCCTTCCGGCCTATATATACCTGGTACCTCCCTTCAATCACCAGTATATTAAAAAGCAGAAAGACAAGGTACCAGTATTCCACCGGTAACCTCAAAATCAATTTTGATATAAATAAAAAGGCTTCACCATATAAAGGCTTCGGTAATACCGAAAAGGGTGGGAGTGAAGCGGGGTGTGTGGCACACCAACAATATCCATTTTTCAGGTGAGTACTCACAAAATGGTATTATTCTTGGTGTGCCACACACCCCGCTTCACTTCTTAAATATTCATCACTTAATGGGACATCCAAAAGCAGTGTCCACAAGGGAAGGGCATCTCAAGGCCAGGTGAAGCATAACTTAAATGACTGCAGTCTGCAGAACTTTGCGGCCAAAAACAGCATCCGCTGAGGCCCGCACATCAACTTTGTAAAACTTAGAAAAAGTGTGAACAGAAGACCAAGTGGCGGCCTTACAAACCTGTTCAACAGAAGCTTGGTGCTGAAATGCCCAAGACGCCCCAACAGCGCGAGTGGAATGAGCAGTAATACGAAAAGGGGGAACTCTTCCCTTAGCAGAATAGGCCACAGTAACGGCCCGACGTATCCACTTGCTAATAGTAGATTTGGCTGGAGCCAAACCCTTCTTAGGCCCATGGGGCACAACAAAAAAGGAATCCGTCCTACGGAAAGGGGACGTGATAACCAAGTAGTACTTAACACAGCGTACTACATCTAAACAATGCAAAACCCTCTCTTTGTCATTCTTAGGATTAGGACACAAGGAGGGAAGAACAATATCTTGGTTCAAATGAAAAGCAGAAACAACCTTAGAAAGAAAGTCTGGCTTGAACCGAAAGACCACTTTATCCTGATGCCTCTCAAAGTAAGGCGCCTGGATAGACAAGGCCGCCAACTCCGAGACACGCCGGACCGAAGTGATCGCTACCAAGAAGACAATCTTCTGAGTCAGGGTAGACAAAGCAATATCTTACAAAGGCTCAAAAGGAGGAGCCTGAAGAGCAGAAAGAACCAAATTCAAATCCCAAACAGGGAATAATGGTTTCCTGGGAGGCCGCACATGCGTAACCCCCTGGAAAAAAGTTTTAACTAAAGGTTTAAGCGCAACACGCTTCTGAAAAAAAGATAGATAAGGCACAGACCTGCCCTTTCAACGTACTTAGCTGGAGACCAGAGTCCAGCCCTGATTGTAAAAAACTCCAGAATCCTGGAGACCGAAAAGACCCTACAAGGAAAAGATCTTATCTCACACCAAGCAATATAGGCTTTCCAAGTCCTATAGTAGGTGATGGAAGAAGACCTCTTCCGGGCACTGATCAGAGTCTTAATGACTGAATCAGAAAGACCCTCCTCCTTCAGGATGGAGGTTTCAGCAGCCAGGCCATCAAACCCAGCGCTGGTAAATTGGGGTAACACAATTGACCCTGAGTGAGCAGATCGGGCCGAAGAGGCAGAACGAACTGGTCCACTGCCAGCCGAACGATGTCTGCGAACCTCACTCGTCTTGGCCACCTTGGGGCCACGAGAATGGCGTACACCTTTTCCAGAGTCAACTTCTGAAGAACCCTGCCCAGCATGGGCATCGGAGGAAACAGGTATAGAAATCCCAGAACTCCCCAGCTCAGGGACATGGCGTCCACTGTCAGAGCCAGAGGAACCTGGGAGAGCGACACAAAGTTCGGGAGCCTGAAACAGTGATGAGGGGCCAACAGGTCCACCTCCGGGGTCCCCCATTGGAGACACAGTGTGCGAACCACCCGAGGATGGAGAGCCTATTCTTCCAGACGGGGAGAGCCCTTGCTCAACTGGTCCGCTACCTGTTTCTTCGCCTCTGGAATGTAAACCGCCGAGAGACAAGGAACATGGAACATTGCCCAGGTCCTGATCAGGGACACTTTTCTGAGAGTACTCAGAATGCGAGTCCTTCCCTGAAGACCGATGTAAGCAACCGCTATTTGTTTGTCTGAACACATCTGGACCAGAAGGCCCAGAACGTGCTGAGTCAGGAGAGCAAGCACCTGACGAATGGTTCTCAGTTTCAGAATATTGATGGGTAAGTGGGGCTTTTGAGGTCCCCACTGCCCCTGAAACTGCAGCTCCTTCCAGAATCTGCCCCATCCCGACAGACTGTCGTCCGTGGTGACAATTTTCCAAAGGAGGGTCAGGAAAGGCCTGCCCTAAACAAGATTGGTCGAGACCAACCACCACCGGAGGGACTACCGTACACGGGAGGACAACTGGAAGGACTGATCCAGCGACTGAGGTTGCTGGTCCCAAAACGGTAACAGAAATAGCTGAAGCGTTCTCGTGTGAATTTGGGCCAAAGGAAGAAACACTAGTAGAAAACGAGGCCCATCTCTATGCGCAGCCCCGGCCGGATGACCGTTATCTTTAACAGATCCCTTACCGACGCCAGGGGCCCCTGCGTGGCCAAAGGAACGATGGGCACCCGAACGAACCGTGAAGGAGGGTGAGACTCGAATTCCAGGTCGTAACTGGCCGACACTACCTCCTGGATCCATCTTTCTGGAACCACTTGGTTCCAAATCTGGGAGAAGTGTCGCAATAGTCCCCCCACCCGCACGGGTGAGGGCAGCCCCTCATTGCTGAGAGAGCTTATCAGCAGGTTTGGGCTTGGTGCCCCAGGACTGAGCGGGCCGGCCACGGCCCCTCCCCCGAGTCCAACCTGCACCTCTGGTAGC
The DNA here is from genome assembly GCA_027917425.1 of Gastrophryne carolinensis. NCBI lineage: Eukaryota > Metazoa > Chordata > Amphibia > Anura > Microhylidae > Gastrophryne > Gastrophryne carolinensis. The sequence continues at coordinate 16,680,801 of CM051236.1, forward strand.
GGGAAAGGAAGCACCCCTGCCCGCTTTGAATCCTCGAAAGGAGGGCCTACTGGAACCTGCCCCCCCAAAGGGGACACGAGGCCTCTTGCGTTGTGGCATCTTACCACCCTTTGCGACTGAATCAATTTTCTCCCCAAACAGACGCGACCCCAAAAAGGGGAGAGCTGTGAGCACCCTTTTGGAAGCCGTGTCCGCTGACCACTGACGCAGCCATACTGACCTGCGAATAGCCACCGGCATAGCTGCTGCCTTGCTACTCATAGTCAGCGCATCGTCCTGAGCGGCCAGGACATAAGCCACAAAAGATTCACACTGCTTAAGCGCAGTGAACTGTTTGCAAGCGGGATTAAGATCCTCATATAGCCCCTGAATTAAGGACTTAATTGCCAATAGAAGAAGGGCTGAAACACACACCGGGCGCAACGCTGACCCGGAATAGATAAAACCATGTCGAGCGTATTGGTCAATCCGACGATCTTCCCCATCCTTAGGGACAGTGGTCTCAGCAGACTGTACCATAGCCGTGCTGGAGAGCCCTAGTACAGGGGTATCGACGTCAGGAGGGACAGACCAAAGCTTCACCAATTCTGGCGGAAAAGGATAACGCTTTTCCCAACTGGAAGGAATTCCAGATAACCGAGTGGGATGTTCCCATTCCTTAAGAACCACCCTCTCAAAGTGGTGTTGTCTGGGAAAAACCAAACGCGGCTGAGGCTCCTTAAACAACTGACCCTTTGGCAGGGCGGCCGCCTCAGGTGGATCTAAACTCAAAATTTTAAACATTTGAGCCAGAATGGAGGGGGTGTCAAAAACAACCCCCTCTGACCAATCGCCAATCACATCAGCCTCAAGCTGACCTGTCGGCTCATCTGACTCCGACGGGAATTCATCCTCGTCCGGGGATCCATCGGACCATTCCACAGGCTCACAAAACTCGTCCTGTGGAGCCGAAGGTACCGGAGTCAGGTGCCTCCTTTTTGCAGCGGCCTTTAACCCTGCTTTAACGGGCACTACTTTCCGGGGGCTGGGCTGTGCCGCCGCCTCGGAATGCGAATCCCCACTTTTGACAGTGTCATGCGGGGTCCGGAACAGGGAGGGAGAGGTAGGAGATGATGAAGGATGCGATGGGCCCGCAGCCGAAGCAACAGACTGGCGCGCAATAGTCTGTTTTGCACAAGGGATGCAAATAAAGACATCATCAGCTGGGAGTGGAACCCCACAACCTACGCACCCCCCGAACGGCTCAGCAGAACCGTTTCCGGAATTTACGGACGCCTCCATATGGTGATTTATGGTATTCGCAATACTTGGGACTTTTAAGGCATAAGCCAACCCGGGATGCCCCTTTATTAGTAATGTCCCGGAAGGGAGGATTTTTTTTTTTTTTTCAAGTTAAGGTCCCCTTTAATAAACTATATATATCAGTATATAGTCTATATATATATATATATAAATGCATTAATAGATATCCCAATAAATAGCCAGGCAACATAGAGCCGGAGGGCCACCATAAGCAGGGATCCCGGGATCTGTAAGGAAAAAGAAACCCCAATCAGATCCTCACATGTGTATAAGAATCATACAGGCATGGCACCAAAGTGCCTTTAAATATGAGCAAAATCATACCCCCTTAATAAAATGTGACTCCCCACCATATCCAACTACAAAAAGATATGCACTCCCCATTTTAACGGCCCCAACGGGTGGGGCCGCTTACCTGGCCCAGCGAAGGCAGCAGCCGGAGAGCAGGACTGCAGCCAGCAGCCACAGCACAGACAACTAAGTGCGGCCGTGCGCCCACGCGATCTCTTCCCTTTGAAGGGAAGTAAATGCTGGGCCTGCCGCAAAACGGCGCATGACGTCGGCGCCGCGCCCCCGATGCCGCGTCACCAGGACCCGCCCCCCCTACGCCAATCAGTACAGCCATTCAGCTGAAGATTACTCCAGATGGGCCACTACACGTGCGCCCAGGGCGGAGGGGGGGAGGATAATAATAAAGACCACATAGCGCAGCCTAAAAGAGCACATGAAAAGCCAGCGGGGAAGGGGGGAGGGGGGGAAGGGGGCAGGGGGCCACTAAAGCAATAGTCTGCTAAAAAGCGGCCAGCCACCTACCCAGTGCAGTCTGCCATTCAAGCAGACCTAAACCGAATGTATACACATGCTGAATAACACTTTATGCATAATCATGAACACACACACATGTTGAAATGAAGTGATACAAGTGAAACACACATACTTAAAGCACACCCTCACACCCCCCCCCCCCATAGTGAAGGGAGAAGGGATCGTAACGGGAGAGAAAGGGGCTACGGGGACCCTCGGGACAGGGGCATCCCATTTCCGGATCACCATGCCGGATAGCCGCATTGCCCCACGCATGAGGTCGAGCGGTAGGAGATAAGCTCCTAGGCACTTAAAGTGCCATCTACCATTTGCCCGGTGAGCAGCCTAGGCTGGGAGGCTTCCATTCCACCATAAAGGTATACAAACTCAAACCGGGCAGAAATAGACCAAAAGGGGGGTGGCGGGGTAAGAATACCCCGGCCTACCTGTAAGCAGGAGACTTCCATCTTCTGACTTGTCAGCAAGCAGAGAGATTGAAGGGAGGTACCAGGTATATATAGGCCGGAAGGGGGCTCGTTACAAGACTTCCTCTCTGCACTACGTCACCTGGCGGCGAGTTAACCCATTAAGTGATGAATATTTAAGAAGTGAAGCGGGGTGTGTGGCACACCAAGAAGAAATAATTGCCGCAAACGCGATCAGACAATTGTGACCAATTTTTACGCTGACGAACCAGCATTAGTAACCTGTTCTAGGGAATAAGTAAAACTTTTGGTCTGCCTTGTGCAGTGCCTAAATATTTTGTGCAGCTTGGGCACTAGCTAAACAGACTAATAATTCAAATAAAAAATGATGACTACCAAAGCCATGAGAAAAAACAAAACATTAGACGGGCCCTGCTGGAGGCAAACAAAACTGATTTGGGTACCATCCCCCACTGCAGGAGGAGCCGACAGTGGGAGGGATTCAACATTTAATTATCTCCAGCATGTTTTGGCTCCACCTAGTGACAGGAGGATATTATATGACTATATTATTATTATTTTTATTGTTTATTTATATAGCGCCATCATCTTCCATAGAGCTTTACAAAGTAGTAATTACAGACAGGGTAGAAACATACGGTACATATGCTATTTCAAATGCAGTTTTACAGAGTTGACAATGGATATTCTGAGTACAAGATGCAGTAGGGGAGAGAGCCCCGCCCCTTACGAGCTTACAGTCAGATCACAAACAGTCAGTATTGAGCTTTGTGGCCTTTAGAAGATTGGTTAGGCCAGATTATATGCTTGTCTGAATAAGTGAGTTTTGAGGGCGCCTTTGAAGCTTTTGAGGGTTGTGGAGTGGCGGATTGGGTGTGGGAGGGCATTTCAGAAGATTGAAGTTGCACGTGAGAAGTCCTGGAGGCGGGTGTGAGAGGAGGTGACCAGGGAGGAGGACAGGAGAAGGTTGGCAGCAGAGCGGAGGCTGCGTCTAGGTTGATATTGTTGGATTAGAGATGAGATGTAGGGAGGGGCCTGGTTGGAGAGACCTTTGTATGCGAGAGTTAGAGTTTTGAACAGGATTCGCTGTGGGACTGGCAGCCAGTGTAGGGATTGGCAGAGAGGAGCAGAACTGGAGGAGCGAGAGGAGAGATGGATGAGGCGAGCAGCAGAGTTCAGGATAGATTGGAGGGATGGAGGAGCAGAGCTGGAGGAGCGAGAGGAGAGATGGATGAGGCGAGCAGCAGAGTTCAGGATAGATTGGAGGGATGGAGGAGCAGAACTGGAGGAGCGAGAGGAGAGATGGATGAGGCGAGCAGCAGAGTTTAGGATAGATTGGAGGAGTGCCAGTCTGTTAGCTGGTAAGCCACAAAGAAGGATGTTGCAGTAATCCAGTCGGGATATGACCAGGGCGTGCACTAGCATTTTAGTGGTGTCAGGCGAGAGGAAGGGACGGATGCGGGAGATGTTTTTAAGTTGGAGGCGACAGGAGGTGGCCAGGGAGAGAATATGTGGTTTGAAAGAGAGGGCAGAGTCCAGAATGACTCCGAGCTTGGTGTGTAATTGTTGACAGAAATAGACGTGTTAGAGAGGGGAGGGGAGTTAGAGGGTGGGAAAATGACCAGTTCCATCTTGTCCATGTTTAGCTTGAGGTATATGACTATATATGACTTTTTTAAGTGAAGGAAAGAAAAAAATAAAACAGTGATTAATTCTTAATATAAAGTAATATATTCAAGGTTGCGCTATTAGTTAACAATATAAAAATCTATAATGTAGAGATTAAACGTCCACTCACTAGGAGTAATATCAGAACTGTAGCCACAGCAGTCCCAAGAAGATGCAGCAAGTTTTGTTATATAGCCACAGCTGGTTATATACAGTATGGGTCACTTCGTGGGACATACAACTTCAAAGTTCAACACAAAAAGTGTGATATTTCCATTGAGGTGTGTTTATTCCACCACCTTATAAGTATAAATCACGTACCAGATTTCTTTAGAAAAAATGCCTTGTAATCAATTGCAAATAATTTAGTTCCTCCTTAAGGGTTGGGATCTGGTACTTTCAAATTCATCCACTTTTTCACTTCTTAATGGCAATAAAAACGGGTCTTGTGATATTTTTACATCAAGCATTCGCTCCGAATTTAATGTTGATTTGCAATAAAAAAAAAACTAAAACACCAACATAGTGCAAAATTGCACAGATTCCTGGTTCAATTGCCCCCCACTATGCAATGCTCACCAAATATATCAATAAAATCCAGCAAAGCAAGGCAAAGCTGCGTGTTACCACCAGCGGTCTTGCCACCGCAATCAGCTCAGGCTCCTAACGCTCTACATATATGTTTACCCGACGCCTCGGCCGCACTAGGCTCCGCCCGACGCGTTTCGTCCTATCGACTTACTCCTTGATTAATTCTTGATTGACTCGCTTAATTTTTTTCTTATAGGGTTGAAAAGCACGAAGATTTGTACCAAGTGCAAAAACCTCTGGTGATCACGTCCGTTCAAGAGGAGGATTTCACACGAATGTTTACCTGTGTGCTCCAGGATCCATCCGGTTTCGACGTCAAAAACATCACCCTTGTTAAAAGGCGTAAAAAGGTCAAAAAGTCTACGGCCAACAGACGATCACCAAGACCACCCAAAATGGCGAAGAGGAAGAATAGGAAAGAAAAGGCTAGATTGTCTTGACAATAGTGTTATAGGCGGCAATATAGGATGCAGCAGGATTCAGAATGCCGCAAAGGCGATGCTGCTAAATTTTGGACGGGAAGCTGATGTTCTCCCATAAAACATTGGGACACTCCTGGAATGTTTTTGGAATTCCTCAGCAGTGTTACATAAGCACAATACACTTTACATCTAAAGGAAATTAAATGTAGAATATGCACTTGTGATAGTTACTTGGGTTTGAACCAGGTGAACCAAACTTGGTTTTGTGCTTAAACCGGACCTTCACCCTGAATAAGAGCCTATCTTATAGGTTTTCCCCCGTACATACAGATTGCCCACATTAATCCAGACCTTCACCCTGAATAAGAGCCTATCATGTATGTTTCCCACCCTGTACATACAGATTGCTCACATTAATCCGGACCCTCACCCTGAATAAGAGCCTAACTTGTATGTTTCCCACCCTGTACATACAGATTGCTCACATTAATCCGGACCCTCACCCTGAATAAGAGCCTATCTTGTATGTCCCCCCCCCCCCCCGTACAGATTGCCCACATTAATCCGGGATTTCACCCTGAATAGGAGTCTATATTGTATGCCCCCCCCCCCCGTACATACAGATTGCTCACATTAAAAACCATTGTACCTGCACCTATGCCAATTTCTGAGCCTTTAAACATCCAAGATGGTGACACATGTAGTCTCGGGCTGCCTGCAAACAGGAAGTGTATTCTGACTGTGCTGCTCTGCATTCTGGGATTGCTGTCCTTTTCCTGACCCCAGCGCTGCTCTGTCTGTGCAAAGCACAGCTATAACCCCGCCCCCCTCACTATGTGATGCTTCTGAGGCAAGATGGCGGCGCTCGTATCCTAGAGTCCTGAACAGAGTTGCAGCCCAGAGGGGGGAAGAATCATAAGTGACTAAAAACGTGAAATATATTAATTTTAGATGCTGGGGAATAGTTTAAGGGTTTGGGCTTTTTATTAAATGATGCTGAAGGTCCGGTTTAATGATACAAATGCAAGATAAAAGTCTCCACACTGTTACAGAAACGCCTGCTTGATGCTACCTCAAAACAGAAATAAAGTTTCAAAGTAATGCATCAAGTACGTCTCGGACTAAAATTATTTACAAAATGCTGGAAAGTTCACCACGTATCAATGTGAGTGATGAGGCAGAGTAGGGACAATCTGGTTTGGAAGCCCTATGGCCACATAGTCCTAGTATCGGGGGCATTGAGGAGCCAATAGGGAGGGTGCCAGTAGCTCTAAGCCACCACAACATTTCAACTGGCATATAAACAAAAAAAAAAAAACAAAAAAGGGGAGCACTTACCGTTGACCAATCTTTCTTCATCTATCTTCTGCAGGGCAGTGACCTCTCTGCGGGTCCGCAGGGGTTCCCCCACCTGGTCAGGCAGACACAGGCCTGATGCTGGCAAGAAGCCTACGGACGTCACTTGAGGGGGATTCCTCTTCATGTCCCTCCCCTCCAGTGATGTCATTAGTCACATAGGGAGTATTCCACAGGGGCTCCTCCTCTATGGTATAAAAGCCTCCCCATTAGATCCAAGCGTTTACCTGTCCACACTCAGAACATCCAACAATCATTGCGGAAACACAGACTGATATGCTTAGGGGGCCTGCGTCTCATATGCCTTGCGGCGGCGTATTGAAGCTCACTGTGGTCAGCGAAGCATAAGGTCAGTTAAGGGTTAACTTAGAGGTTCTGTCTGGCTCACTAGGAATAGTGGTCAATTAAGCAACTGCTGTGCAGCCCCGGCCTTCCAACCTCCCATTGGTCAATAGTCACATAAAGCTGTCCAGGCTTCAGCACACACTGCCTATGATAGAGGCTAGCTTGTGGTGTGTTACTCTGCTTGTTTATTTCCTGCTGACCGGATTAGTTTGCTTTGCATCACGACTATGCTTTTACCTGACCCTTTGGATACTGCGACTCTCTGATCTCTGATTTACAGCTTCGACCTTTGGCTTTCCCTGATCTTTTGCCATGTTGTGCATCGGCCTTTTTGGCTGTCGAGGCAAACTCACCTGGGTCCCGGTCCCACGGCGCCTCTAAGTTTATTGGGCATCCTGCCTAGAGTTTGAAAGTTGCACCAATCACTACATTCCCTCCAGCCAATCCTGTTAACTCCCATCATATAAAAGGTTGTTCCCCACACTTATTCCTTGCCCGTGATAGCGTTTAGCTGGGTGTGACTTTGACCCTGAAAAACTCCTGTTTGATTCCGTTGCCGACCTCGCTCAGTTTGACCATTCTGTGATTGCCGCCTGGACTGACCCTTGCTTGTACCCTGACCACGCTTCTGTCTTACCCCTTGTACTGGGAACCTGTGACCTCCTAGATTGACCTTTGGCTTGACCACGACTCTTCTATTGTCCCTCCCTTGGCGCCGCGATATTTAAGGACGACTACCCAGGTATGACCCCAGCTTCTCGACATTGCCCAGCCTGGCCTTTGGTTCACCCGCCTTCGCCCCCTGTAAGCTCACATCCTTTGTGCTACTAAGTCCTGGTGGCAAACTTGTCCGGCGAGGCGTATAAAGCGTCCTGGCAAACGGGGGCTTGTCTAAAGGTGAAGCTAGCAGTGGAGATTGGGGGGTTGTGGGCTTACCTTGAAGGCTGGTGTCCCACGGGGCCCGACAGCGGCCTCAGGTGCCACCCTTAAGTCCTGGGGGCAACCGTGTTCAGGCGGGTGTCTCTTGGCAAACGGGGGCCTAACTATAGGTGAATATGGCGGTGTTAGATTGGGAGTTGGCACCTGAATTTAGGCTGGTGATCAACTGGGCATTACACTCCCTAAGCCGGTGGCCCAGCATTAGTTTGGAGGAGAAAGGAGGACCCGTGCCCCCTTCACTGCATTTGCTGGCGGGGTGGCTCCTCACCAGCTGCAGATCAGCGTCCACCATACCAGGAGGCAGCTCCCAGCCTGACGGGCCTGCAGAGAGGACGCCGTCCGGTGAGGAACAGATAAAGGAAGACTAAGTAACAGGGAGGGAGTACATTTATTTTAAAACTTTTTTCCCCTTGTTAACTGTTGGTGAACTGGTAAGAGTCACCTCATTAATGAGGTCAAACATGGATACTGGGTAATGGGGAAGAGCTGACCATTGGGTATTGCATGGGGTTCAGGTGTCAAAAAAATGATGGGGTCACATCTGTTTGATTGAAGTATCTGTGACATGTTATGGGATAAGGAATCACACTAGAAACACTCGCACTCACTGGTACCATGCCCCATGCAAGCCGTCTACTCCCACACTGCAGTATCTGTAGCACAATCGCTATCCCAGGCGCTACCCCAGCATGCACATTGCCTGCTGGGTATGCCAGGGGCCAGACCTTTACCCCCGTTGCTCTGTGAAACAAGGTGCTAAGATCTTAGTTCCAACCCTATGGAACCTACAGAGTTGGCCCCTGGTGCACCAACACTGCATACTGCGGTAGTGCCTCAAGAACCACCAGACCTCATCGGGACCAAATGTGGACAACCCAGGGCCCACAGTGCCTAGAACTCCAATCAGACCAGACCTGATTTGGGATGTCCATGTGTGTGTGAACCCCCCTGGATCATTCAAAATCTGCCACATTCACAGTCTCTCTAATCCAATACATACTTTATCCTGGTTTCAGAAGGTGCACTTCAATCCTGAGGTTATGCATAACTGTTACCAGACTGCAGTTGGTTCCTCTGTATCCTTTTTTGTTCTTGGAAATTGATGGTCATTTATTACTGCATATGTTATAACGTGTAAATACACTTTTTTACTTGCAATCTATTACTTATTACATAGCATGGTGTGCATCCTTTCCATGTTTAGTCCATAGTGATTTACATCTATTGCCTAGAAAGTGTAACATTCAGTCCCCATAAAACAGTCACTACACTGGAAAAAATGTTGCTACCAGAGGTGGATTGGATTGAAGTAGAGCAAGTTAGGAAAAATCCCATTTTTGTACTTAGAAGCGGGACAAATAAAAACAATAAGGGACAGAGGGACATGGACTCAAAAGGGAGAGAGTCCCTCCAAATTACACTTGGGGGGTATGTATAATATAACCACACATATGCTGGATTATGAAGCAGATACAAGACACTGTCCCAGAATGACCTACATACAGATCAAAGGGTTGTCTAACCAATTAAACCTTTGCAATAATAAATTGTGGCCGACTAGTTTCACTTTTACAGCCGGTTCTTGGAAATCCTCCTGAATCCCTTCCAGGAAAATGTATCCAATTATGTAATGAAAGATGTCTGCTATCAGGATTGAGGCAGTTTCCCATAATCTGAACATGCCGCATGGGGGGGGGGGGGATTTAAAAATTACCCTCCTTCAGATTGTGATCAAACATACAATTCTGTGAAACTCACCTGTAGAATTGTTTCTGAATATATCCAGTCCAGGTCGTCCCAGAAGTGATGACAGTTGGGTAGTCCGCCACCAGGTGGCGCAGTCACTGCAAGATCCAAAACTGTAACTCCCCCCAGCCCCCTATAGAATAAGGGGTGTCTCAGTAGAATCTCCAGTGGTCAAAAAGCAGTAAGAAAGGTGACAGGCCGGGAGGCCAAGAAACCGTGTTATATTACATAGCTTCAGCATGTACTCTCTCCAAGAGAAAACTTAAGGACAACGTCCAATATAAAAACGGTAATCCCCATAACAGGCAAAGAGATAATGAACCAAGGGCGGGGTGGGACGACCTGGACTGGATATATTCAAAAACAATTCTACAGGCGAGTTTCACAGAATTGTATTTTTCACTATATCCAGTCCAGGTCGTTCCAGAAGTGATGACAGTTGGGACATCCAAAAGAAGTGTCCATTAGGGCGGGTTCCCCAGTGCAGAACAGCATGTAGTTCATTTCACTACCGCCTGAAGCACCTTTCAGCCAAAGACAGCATCAGCTGAGGCCCTAACATCAACCTTGTAAAACTTGGTAAAAGTATGAACAGAAGACCAAGTGGCGGCCTTACAAACCTGTTCAACAGAGGCTTGGTGCTGAAAAGCCCAAGAGGCACCAATAGCTCTAGTAGAATGAGCTGTAATCCGAAAAGGGGGATCCTTCCCCTTGGAAGAATATGCTTGCATCACTGCCTGTCTGATCCACTGACCGAGAGTGGACTTGGCTGGAGGCAACCACTACCAAGAACCGTCAGTGAGAACGAAGAGTTGATTTCCTGAAGGATTCAGTTGTAACCAGGTAATACTTAAAGGCACTGACTACATCCAAGGCATGGAGAGTCCTTTCCTTAGAATTAGTCGGTGCTGGAAACAAGGCAAGACCACTTCCTCATTAAGAGGAAAGGGAGAAACAACCTTAGGCAAAAAATCAGGTTTAAAGCGAAACACCACCTTATTCTTATGTTGCTCTAAGTAAGGAGGCTTCATACAAAGCACGGCCAGTTCTGACAAGCGACGCACCGAGGTGATGGCTACCAAAAAGATCACTTTCAAGGTCAAAATAGACAATGCCGCCTCGCCCAAAGGCTCAAAGGGGAGACCCTGGAGAGCAGAAGGCACCAAATTCACCCATACCGGTAATACAGGCTTACGCGTTGGACGTACATGAGTAACTCCTAGGAAAAAGGTCTTGATCAATCTATGATTGGCGAAGGATCTTTGAAAAAAAGATGGCCAAGGCTGAGACCTGGCCCTTAAGGGTGCTCAGCTGGAGACCCAAGTCTAAGCCATGTTGTAAAAAGTGCAACAAGGGAGACTCTTGAATTCACACCAAGCAATGTAAGTGCGCCAAACTCTGTAGTATATCATGGAAGAAGACTTCTTCCGAGCCTAAATAATGGTCTGCACAACCGTGGCCGACAGCCCCTTCTCCATCAGGATTGAGGTTTCAATAGCCAGGCCGTCAAGGCCAGCGTCTGTAAATTGGGTGCCGTAGCGACCCCTGAGTGAGAAGTCCTGGGTCGTCGGGCATGATGTAATGATCGACTGACATCTGAACTATGTCTGCAAACCAACTCCTTCTCGGCCAGCGAGGAGCCACCAGGATGGTTGGGACCCCCTCCTGGGCTATCTCACGCAGCATTCGGCCCAGGTGTGGAGATGGAGGGAATACATAAAGGAGCCTGAACTCCATCCAAGTAATTGCCAGAGCGTCTGTGGCAAAGGCCAGAGGATCTCTTGACACGAACCTTGGGAGCTTGTGATTGCGTCTGGAAGCAAACAGGTCCACATCCGGCTAACCCCAGCAGAGAGACAGAGCCTGAAAAATCTTGTTGTTGAGAGACCATTCCCTCAGACAAGAGCCCCTCTGCTCAGGGAATCTGCCTCCTGAGTTTCCACCCTGGGGATGTAAACCGCCGAGATGCAGGGAACATTCTGTCCAAGTTCGAATCTGGGTCAGCTCCTTGAGGGCTCGCTTGCTCCGAGTTCCGCCCTGGTGATTGATGTAGGCGACAGCCGTCCGATTGTCCAAGCAAACCTGGATCGCACGACCCCTTAAGTGGGGAGTCAATTGAAGAAGCACCAACCGGATCGCTCTCAGCTCTAGGAGATTTATGGGCAAGTGGTTCTCCTGCGGACTCACTGACCTTGGACCTTCTGAGTCTGCCAGACGCCTCCCCATCCGGTCAGACTGGCATCCGTGGTAACTATCTCCCACCGGGGAGTCAGAAAGGAATAGCCCACCAGTAGGTTCCTGGAGTCCAGTCACCACAAGAGGGACCTTCAGGCCAGGGGAGACAGAGAAAATTCCTGTTCCAGCGACTCCTGCATCCGATCCCGGCCGGTTAGCAGGTTCAATTGAAGAGGTCTCATGTGGAACTGAGCAAAGGGCACTGCCTCGAAGCAGGACACCATCAGGCCCACCAGCTTTATCCCCAAATGGATCGAGGGTCGTTGACAAGACAGCAAGACTTGCACCTGCATCTGAAGATCCACCACTTTCTGCTGTGGTAGGAACACCTTGACCTAGCGTCATGCCCAGGAAGGACTTCAACTACCCCAAGTCTTCGATATCTCTCTCAACGGTGATTACCCAGCTGAACTCCTCGAGAGTGGATAACACCGTCCGGGTGTTGCTCCCGGCCTGCTGAAGGGACTGAGCCGCAATCAGTAAATCGTCCAGATGAGGCAGCACACGAACGCCCCGATTCCTCAGAATAGCCATGATACCAGCCATCACCTTGGTGAAGACCCGGGGGGCTGAGGATATCCCGAATGGCAGAGCCACAAATTGATAGTGCTGGTCCTCCAGAGCAAATCTCAGAAACCTCTGGTGTCCCTGGAATATCGGGATGTGCAAATAGGCATCCCTGATGTCCACCGTGGTCATAAAATCGTCGGGCCGAAGCAAACGCACCACTGACCGTAAGGTTTCCATGTGGGAATGCCGGACTTTACAAACCTGTTGAGATGCTTTAGGTCCAAGATAGGTCTTAACGTTCCATCCTTTTTGGGACCCGTGAACAGGTTGGAGTAAAGCCCCTGACCCTGCTCCTGAAGAGGTACAGGGCAAATCATACCTAGCCGTAGGAGATGCTGTACAGCCATTCTCAGGCCCTGTGCCATCGCAGGATTCTGGGACATGCGAGACTGAAGAAATCTTCGGGGCGGCCTGACTGCCAGCTCTATTTTGTAACCGGAGGACACCACCTCCTGAATCCACCGATCCGAGAAACCAGACGTGAGCAAATAGCAGAAGCCGTCCCCCCACCCGGATGGGTGAGGGCGCCTCCTCAAGCCTGAGGAGCCTTGGCAGAGGGCCTGGACTTGGATCCCCAAGAGGGATTGGGGCGGCCGCAGGACCTACCTCGTCCCCAGGAATCTCTGCGGCCTCCTGAAAAGGAAGCACCCTTCCTCCACGAACGGAGCGATAGGCAGATGAACCCCGAAAGGGCCGCGCAGGCTTCCGTCACTAAGGGAGTCTCCCATCCTTAACCAGGAGGTCCAGATGCTCCCCGAATAACCTGTGCCCCACGAAGGGGATACTAGTGAGCGACTTCTTGGCCGCAGCGTCAGCCGACCATAGACCCTGCCAGAGAGAGCAACAAGCAAGGCCGAACCCTGGCGCCGAGCCGGACACCATCGTCCATAGCGGAGACAACAAAGGCAATAAAATCCACGCAAGCCTTGAGGTCCTTATACTCCTCCGACCGCTTTTGAGGCTTAGTAATATCTACAAGACGTCTCACCTTCTTCCAGATGGCTAAGGAGACAATAACCCACACACAGGGCAAAGCCAAGCAACGCAAGGTGAATGCATGACAAGCCAGCTGATCCATGCGCCTGTCAGCAGGATCTCGCAAGGAAGCGGTATCGGGTGAAGGCATAACCGTAATGTTGGATAACCCCGACGCAGGGGAATCCACATCGGGGGCACAGGACTAGAGGCGGACCAGCTCCTCCGGGAAGGGGTACCGCCAGTCCAGGCCCTTAGGCACCAATGGTAGTTTATTAGGCCTTTCCCATTCCTTAAAAACCAAATTGGAACAATGGGCCTGCTCAGGGAAGACAAGCCTCTGTCTCTCAGGCCGGAAAAAATCACCCTGCTTCCTCTTCGCCGCTTTAGGAGGGACAATATGCAACGTCTCAACACAGAAGTCAGCAACTTCTCAGTATCGTAAGGAAGCCACATATCCTCACCCGAGGAGAAGCCAGGCTCGCTGTCCTAGCCAACTGACTGATCCCCTGAGGAAAAGGAATCCTTAAACAACTCGCCTTCCTCCATGGAGCCCAGACCTCCAAAAAGATCATTATCATCTGCAGCAAATCCGAGTAACCGGGCTTGATGTGCCGCTTCTTACTCGTGGCCTTTCCAGGAGCCGTGCAAGATAATTGTCTCTCAAGGCTGGCCACCCGGTATGCCGAACACGTTTGGGACCCTTTGCTGGCTTCCCACTCGCTGAGGGCTGATTGCAATAGTGGGGGTGCTGGCGAGGCCGCAGGCAATAAGGGGCTAGGGGCGGATAGCCGTAGGCTCCCAGGCTGACGGCAACCCCCCCCCTCAAAGCGTTCAGATGGAGGGGGAGGATGAGGCACCGGAGAGAACGAGGGAGGTAAGTAAAAGCGCAGTAATAAAAAAGTGCAAGTCAGAGTAAAACACACACACACACAAAGATAATAAAGCTTGTGGGATAATGGGCAAATAGGCGTTCCTCCCCCCCGAATAGGCTCACCATTAGCCTATGGCTGGCTACCTTTTATGGAGGGTCTGCGGCCTAGAGCCTAGCTCTGACAACGCCTGACCCCCGGCGTTCACCCTACCTTCACCGTCCCATCAGCCAAGGCTGGGAGGCAGAAATGGGTCCATGGGAACAGTGGGAATAGGGGTGCAGCGGACGCTTAGCTGCCGTATCCAAGACGATCCTAGCAGCAGCACTGCAAGATGAACTCTGAGACACCTCATTTTATAGGGGGCCGGGAGGAGTTACAGCTTTGGATCTTGCAGTGACTGTGCCACCTGGTGGTGGACTACCCAACATCACTGGACCTGGACTGGATATAGTGAAAATTAGCAACTAAACCCACTTTAACCCTTAAACCGGACCAACACCCTTACAACAGACAGTGCTCATAGGCATCTGATTCGGATTGCTGCACATAAAAAATAATTCACCTTTTGCCATCTTCTGCTGTGGTCAATTTAAAAAACAAAATGGTGTCACCTGGTGCTGCTGCGCTTCCTGTTACTGTGCATTGTCAGTTATGTCAGTTGAATCCAAGCAGCAGAATGGCTGAGAGGCTGGGAGGGGAAGCTGCAAAATGGCCGCTACCTTTCTTTTCCAACTGTGCCAGGCTGGTGGTCCTGTTTAATGTCTTGAAGAAAACAGCATTGCTCCGCACTCCCATAAAAGCATCCTTTTATTCAATCCGATTAAAATAAGCAAAATGACATTACGGAGATAAAATCAAACGCTTTTTGCCGGAAACACATTTGATTTTATGGCTGTAATGTCATTTTGCTGCTTTTAAATCGGCTTGAATAAAAACGCTTTTAAGGGGGCGCGGACCAACGCTGTTTTCTTCAAGACATTACGTCTTCCGAGTACATACGGTTCCCTTCTAGCAGAGCTGCAGGTGGGGTCTCTGCTACCCCTTTTGCCTCCCCCCTTACAAAACTGTTTTCTGCCTGAACACTAGCTCTTCCCGAAAAGAAAAGTTCTCGTCACTGTTGCAGTTGAGCGCTGTGGGATCCTGAAAATCGTCAACAGGGCCGGTTCCAGGTTTATGTGGGCCCTCGGGCGGCATAGTCTCACTGGGCCCCTTTGCTGTGGATAGTCGCGGGTCAGGGGTCTATATACTGTATGGCCAAAACTAAGAAGGGCTACTTGTCCTCCAACCCCCTCTTGGAGCTATTTTTTAGTTTGGCCCCACCTGAATGGGGAAGTATTGAGGAAGAGGGAGGCTGAGGGAACTTGGATGAATGGGACAGAGCTATAAGAAAAAGGATAGATAGGTCAGGGCTCAGGGGATAGAGATGGATGGAGCAACGCTGAGTGGATAGGGAAAGATGGGTCAGGGCTCAAGGGATAGGGATGAATGGGTCAGAGCTCAGGGGATTGGGATGAATGGGGAAAAGCCGAGTGGATAGGAAAAAATACAATTCTGTGAGTACTCACCTGTAGAATTGTTTTTACTATGCACAGCATGGCCTGCTTCAAGAAGTCCTTACATCTGGGGGACAGAATGGGCAACGCAGCCCCACAGATAGGTTCAAAAGGAGGACCCTGCAGAGCAGACAACACCAAATTTAAGTCCCAAACCGGTAGCATGGACTAACGTGGCGGATGCCACGAAGAAAGTCTTAACCAGCCGGTGATTGGCAAAGGATCTTTGGAAAAAAATTGCCAGAGCTGACACCTGTCCCTTGAGGGTACTAAGTTGAAGGCCCAAATCCAAACCATGTTGTAAAAACTCCAGAATCCTGGGGATAGAAAACACCCGACAAGGAAGAGATTTGGACTCACACCAGGCAATGTAAGCATACCAGACCCTGTAGAAGATAAAAGACGAGGACTTCTTCCAAGGCCGAATCATGGTATCAGCAACAGAGGCCGGGATGTCGCATCTGTCCCTGAGTGAGAAGATCTGGATCCTTGGGCAAGACGTACCGATCTACTGCCAACTGCATGACGCCTGCGAACCACACCCTCCTTGGCCAACAGGGGGCCACCTGAATGGCTGGCACCCCTTCCTGGGCTATCTTGCGCAGTACCCTGCCCAGCAGAGGAAAGGGAGGGAACACAGAGGAGCCGAAACTCTGTCCAAGGAATCGCTAGAGAATCCGTGGCGAAGGCCAGAGGATCCTGAGAAAGGGAGACAAATCTTGGAAGCTTGTGATTGTGGCAGGACGCAAACTGGTCCACATCCGGCTGACCCCAGGTGTGACACAGGGAGTGAAATACCTTGTTGCTGAGGGACCATTCCCCCAGCCGAGACGTCCCCCTGCTCAGGGAGTCTGCCTCCAGGTTCTCCACCCCCGGAATGTAGACCGCCGAGATGCAAGGAACATTCTCTTCCGCCCAAGACAGTATCAGAGGCTACTTCCTTGAGGGCTCGCTTGCTCCCCCTGATGATTGATGTAGGCAACCGCCATCTGGTTGTACGAGCGAATCTCGAATCTGAACAGCCAGACCCCGAAGGTGTGGGGTCAACTGGAGGAGAACCAACCTGATCGCCCACAGTTCCAGAATGTTGATGGGTGCATGGGCCTCCTGGGGGACCCAATAACCCTGACATTTCAAAGACTTCCAAATTCCCCCCCCCCAACCGGTCAGACTGGCATCCGTGGCGACAATCTTCCAGCACTGCGGCAGAAAGGTCCTGTCCACTAGAAGATTCCTCAAGTCCAGCCAGCACGAGATGGACTGCCTGGCCAGAGGGGACAGAGCACATTTCTGATCCAGGGACACAGGGTCCCGATCTCAAACTGACAAGAGATGCAACTGAAGAGGCCTCATGTGAAACTGAGCAAAGGGAATCCGCCTCGAAGCAGGACACATCAGACCCACTAACTGCATTCCCTGCCGAATGGAGGGACGAGGACACAAGAGCAGAGCCCGTGCCTGCTTCTGCAGGCCCTCCACCTTCTGCTGAGAGAGAAATACCT
Source organism: Gastrophryne carolinensis (assembly GCA_027917425.1). NCBI lineage: Eukaryota > Metazoa > Chordata > Amphibia > Anura > Microhylidae > Gastrophryne > Gastrophryne carolinensis. The sequence goes on from CM051236.1 coordinate 16,698,130, forward strand.
TGACCTAAGAGGTATCCAGAGTCATGCCCAGGAAGGACCTCACCAAGGACGGAGACAGCGAAGATTTGGGATAGTTGATCACCCATCCGAAGGACTCGAGAGTGGAGATCACCACCTGAGTATCCTTCTCGGCCTGATGAAGAGACTGAGCAGAAATCAGGATGTCATTCAGGTAAGGAAGAATGCGAATGCCCTGGTTCCTCAGAAGTGTCATTACACCCACCAGCACCTTGGTGAACACCCGAGGCGATACCAAATGGTAAGGCCACAAACTAGTAGTGCTGATCCTCCAGGGCGAACCTTAGAAACCTCTGATGACCTGGAAAGATTGGTACATGAAGATAGGCATCCTTGATGTCCACAGTGGTCATGAAGTCGCCCGGCCGAAGGGTACTGACAGCGTAGAGTCTCCATGCGAAAGTGCTTGAACCGGACAAACCTGTTGAGACCCTTCAAGTCCAGGATGGGCCTCAGAGACCCGTCCTTTTTGGGAACCGTGAAAAGATTGGAGTAGTACCCCTGACACTGTTCCTGATAAGGCACCAGACAGACAACTCCTGACTCCAAAAGGCGTTGAACTGCTAGGCGCAACCCCTGGGCAGACAGAGGATTTTGAGACATCCGGGATCTGAGGAATCTTGGGGGCGGCCAGGCTGCAAACTATCTTGTAACCGGAGGACACCACCTCCTGAATCCACCGGTCTGAGACACAAAGAGACGTGATCAAAGAGAAGAAGCTGTCGGACGGGTGAGGGCGCCTCCTCATGCCTGAGGGGCCTTGGTAGGGGGTTTGGGCTTGGAACCCCAGGAGAGACCGGGACACCCACGGGATCTGCCACGGCCCCAAGAATCTCTGCGGCTACTCGAGAAGAGAGATCCACGACCTCCTCTGGGGGCACGAAGGAAGGAGGAAGGAGGGGGAAGGAAGTGGAGGGACCCTGAAAGGCCGAGGCTGCTACCTATGCTGAGGGTGCCTACCATCCTTGGCCAGAACATCCAGACGCTCACCAAAGAGACGAAGTCCCGTAAAAGGAAGTCCGGTGAGAGACTTCTTAGTTGCAGTGTCAGCCACCCACTGACGCAACCAAACAGAGCGGTGCATAGCCACCAAGAGGGCCAAAGCCCTACCGCCCAGCCGTGAGCATCAGCCATGGCAGTCAGCACAAAGGCAACAAAATCAGAGCAAAGCAAGAGGGCCCTATAATCCTCCCTCCTCCTACCAGCCATGGCGCCATCCGCGAGACGCTTGAGCTTCTTCTTAAGGGCAATAGCCGTAATGGCTGCGGCACAAACCGGACACAGGCCTGCCCCCACGAAGGTGAAGGCATGACAGGCCAGCCGATCCAAACGCCGATGCGCGCTGTCACGCAGTGCAGTAGTGTCAGGGGATGGCATGACCAAAGCGTTAGCCAGCTCTAGAACTGGAGCGTCCACCTCAGGGGGGCACGACCAACGCTTGACCAGGTCAGCAGAAAAGGGATACCTTCTGTCCAATCCCTTGGGCAACATGGGCAATTTGTTAGGACGTTCCCACTCCTTGAGCACCATATCAGAGAAATGGCCCTGCTCCGGGAACTCCAAGCGTTGTTTGTCAGGGCGAAAGAGCTCACGCTGCTTCCTCTTCGCCACCTTAGGGGGGGAGATGTGCAATGTCTCAAATATATCTGACAACAGTCTATCAGTGTCATCAGGGAGCCAGATATCCTCATCAGAGGCAGACCCCGGGTCACTGTCGTACCCTACCTGATGGTCCCCAGATGAGTCTGAATGATGGAAAAGCTCCCCCTCCTCTAGGGAGTCACGGCCACCAAACACATCCAGGCCCTCATCCTCCTCAGCAAAGAGGGAAGGCGCGACGTCAAGATGCCGCTTCTTGCCAGAGGCCTTGCCCAGCACAGGTCGGGCCAACTGCCTTTCAATGCTGGCCATGCATAGTGCCAGATCATATTGGGACCCCCTGCTAGTATCCCCCTCACTGGGGGCCAAATGCAGGCGTGGGGGAGTAGGAGATGCCGGAGGGAGCGCAAAACTGGGAAGAGAAGCGCCCATCCCAGCCTGGTCCACAATATTACCTTGGGCGCACGGCACACAAACCGCACCGCCACCACTCAAAGGGGATGCCCCGCACATGACACATAGCCGGGATTGCCCTGAAGGACCCCCGAGCACGCTATCCCCAGAAGCCTCCATATGGTGATTAACACAGGCACAAAAGGCCAGTATAGGGTAAGGGCTAATAAAAGCCACCCGGGATGCCCCCCAAGGGATGCCCAAAGAGAGGGCCAGGAAGGGAGAGGTGGGGGGGGGAGCAGGCCCGGGAGAAACCACAATACACAGTTATCCCGCCTGAAAAACATAAGCAAAAATACACATAAGTATCCCACAGCACATCCCACGTAGGAAGATAGGCCTCCGGACACAGCAACCGCAAAATGGCGCCGAATGAGAACCTTGAGGGGCGGGCTGCGGGGGCATGACAGGATACACCCCCCGCCCCCCCCCCGAAGAGCGCGAAAACGCGCTCACGTGACCCGCGACAGCACCATGACAGTCCGCATCGCAAACAGCAGAAGCGCCGCCCGCCGCGGAGCGTGGTACAACCACGGCGGCAAGACAACAACGGACAACCGAATAACCACCCGCCGATACCACCCCCCCGAACACTCGTCGGGGAGAGGGGGAGAAGGGAGAGGGCAGGCAGTGGCGGGAGCAGCCCCGACGGGGACGGATGGTAGGGAGGAGGGTGCAGGGGACACCAAATGGAGGGGAGACGGAACAAAACAAGGGGAGACTAGCTAGCAACACAAGTCCCCCAAACACAACTCACCCCTACACATAGCAAAGGCAGAACTTCCTCATCCCTCAGCAGGCTTGCCATAAAGCCTGACACTAGTGCTCCTCTACCCTCACCCAATCCGTCAGCCAAGGCTGGGAGGCAGAGGGTCCGGAAGCGGGTGGAAATAGACTTGCAGGGCCGCAGGCTTGGTTGCCCCGCTCACCTGCGCAGCATAGAGAGCCATTTTCTATCTTTGCAGTATGACTGCAGAGGAAAACACTGGAGGTCTATGGCTGATTTCCGTTTTTATATGGGGCCGGGAGGAGCCACAAATCTTCTCCAATCCACTGCGCCACATTGTGGTGGAATACCCCAGATGTAAGGACTTCTTGAAGCAGGCCGTGCTGTGCATTAGGAAAACATGGGTCAGGGCTCAATGAATATGAATGAATAGGTCAGGGTTTAGGGGATAGGGATGGATGAGGCAGAGGTGACATACAACCAATGGGGCAGAGCTGAAGAGAAAGGGATGGATGAAGCAGAGAAACCGAGAAAGGAAGTGTGTGCAGTTCTTTAACCACATTGTGCCAGCTCTCAGTGGGCCCCCCTGATGGGTGGGGCCCTCGCCAGCTGACCAGGCTTGCAGGGTGCTGACGCCGGCCCTGATCGTCAAGTACACTGCATGCAGGAGCAGTAAAAATTGGCAAAAGTTACTCTTGGGGCAGCAATTCAGGAGATGGCCGTTAAAAATGTGGGTTTTGGTCTGTTTTAAGAGTTTTTTTTTACCTTTTGCATGAAAAATCCCTTTAAATGAAGAAAATCAAAAGGTACCCTAAAGGCACAAAGGAGGCAGAGAATCTCCGCCCACATTCATTCTCCTCAGACGACTCCTACTTAAACTATGGCTACTGACTATGGCTACTAAAGGTGGCTTTGATGAGCTCAGTTGACACACAACAATTAGTAAAGGCCAATTCTTCTAAGAGAACATCAAAACCCACCGTTCTTGACGCCATGTCCTCCACGTGTACCAGAGGAAGTTGAGGACACTAATAGGTTAGACACCATCTAGACTGATATAATCAAGGACTTTGTTACAAGGAGGAGGAAAGGTAGGCTAACAATGGTGGAAGACGCTACAAATAATTGCCCACCGATTTCTAATGTAAGGAAAGGTAGGGTCACGAGCGTGGAAGACGCTACAAATAACTGCCCACTGCTTTCTAATATAATGAAAAGTGGAGTCACAAGGGTGGCAGACCCTACAAATAATAGCCCACCGCTTTCTAATATAAGGAAAGGTGGAGTACGCTACAAATAATTGCCCACCACTTTCTAATAATACAATTCTGTGATTACTCACCTGTAGAATTGGTATTATGAGTATACAGTACGTCCTGCTCCAGATAAGAATCATTACACTTGGGTATTACTCCGCCAGATGGCGCTGGACTGCAGAGACTGCGAAATTGGCTCCTCCTGGCCCCTCAAATACCCGGGACCTCCCACAAATCCCCAGTATTGAAAAGCAGTTAACGAGAAGCCGGGAGAAAGAAAACAGGACCAACTAGTAACTATAACAATGATAATCACCATACAGGGGATCCAGGATAATGCAAAACCAAGGGTGGGGTGGAGCAGGACGTACTGTATACTCATAACAATTCTACAGGTGAGTAATCACAAAATTGCTTTATTCTTAGTATACAGTATGTCCTGCTCCAGAATCATTACACTTGGGACGTCCAATAGCAGTGTCCATAAAGTAGGGTGGGATCCCCAAAGGTAACAGCAGACAGGTCATACCACTGCCGCCTGCAGAACCTTGCGGCCAAAAGCAGCATCAGCTGAGGCCCTAACATCAACCGTGTAAAACTTTGAAAAGGTATGAACAGAAGACCAAGTAGCGGCCTTGCAAACTTGTTCAACAGAAGCCTGGTGCTGAAAAATACAATTCTGTGAAATACTCACCTGTAGAATTGATAGTATTTGTATACAGTACGTCCTGCTCCAGATATAATACTTACACTTGGGTTTTCCTCCGCCAGATGGTGCTGCACTGCAGAGACATGGAAAACAGGCTCCTCCCGGCCCTTCAAATACCCAGGGACCTCCCACAAATCCCCAGCATTGAAAAGCAGTGAAAAAGAAGCCGGGAGAATTAAACCACCCAGAACAACTGGTAATGATAACAATCACCATACAGGGGATCCAGAATAATGCAAAAACCAGGGTGGGGTGGAGCAGGACGTACTCTATACAAATATAAATTCTACAGGTGAGTATTTCACAGAATTGTATTATTCTTAGTATACAGTACGTCCTGCTCCAGATATAATACTTACACTTGGGACATCCAAAAGCAGTGTCCATAAAGTAGGGTGGGATCTCCAACAAGAAACGACAACAGCAGACAGTTTAAAACCACTGTCACCTGCAGAACCATACAGCCAAGACAGCATGAGCTGAGGCCCTAACATCAATCTTGTAAAAACTTTGCAAAAGGTATGAGCAGAAGGCCAAGGTAGCGGCCTAGCCAACCAGTTCAACAGAAGCACGGTGCTGAAAGGCCCAAGAGGCATCAAGCACGAGTAGAAAAAGAATCAAGGTGACAAGGAAGATTCTTCCCCTTGCTGGAATAGACCCGAGTAACAGCCTGACGAATCCAAACGCTACAGCAGACTTGGCAGAAGCCAAAAGGCCGAACAAAGTACCAGGAGTAACATCCATTAAGGTAATAACCAGGACTAAAGCCGGCCAACTCCCGAGAGCAGACGAGATCGGGCACATTCAGGATGTAATGACACAAGCCCCAAAGGAACCTCAGTTCCCCTAAAGGACACAGTGACTCCCAAGGAGAAACTTCCAACACCTGTATAAGGAATGCAGAACCCTTTCCTGAGCGTTGCTAGGAAAAAGGCACAGCCGTGGATAACAATATCTCGAATCAATGAACATAAGACACCTCCAGATGCAGAGAGTCCGGCTTCAGGCGGAACTCCACCTTATCCTGGTGTATCTCAAGGAATGGGGGCTAGGTAGACAGAGCCGCCCGCTAACACACGCCTGACCAAGGTAACTGTCACCAGAAGGACAACCTCGAGGGTAAGGAAAGCCAGACAGCATCCTGAATAGGACCAAGGGCCAAAATCCTGCAAGCAGACAGAATAAATTTCAATTTCAATCCCAACAGGGACCATAGGATTACATGGAGGACGCACATGAGCCCCCCCTGAAGGAAGTCTTAACCAGGAGACTGAACCAGAGACTACTAAGACAAGGTGGACAGGGCAGAACCTGACCCATCAGAGTACTGAGTTGGGGAACCAACTCCAATTCATGCTGAAAACACCACTAGAACCCTGGGAACCGAGAACGCCCAACAGGTAAGAGAGCTAGACTCACCCCAATCAATGTGGGTATGCCATACCTTACAACAGATCGAAGAAGACGAGGAAGAAGCTTACTCCTAGCCTTCCCATAGTCTCAAACACCGAGACAGATAAGCCTGTCTCCATCAAGATGTATGTTTCAGCAGTCAGGCCGACTAGGCCAGGGACTGTAGATTGGAGTGACGTAAAGGGGGGCCCTGAGTGATCAATCTGGCACTCCTGGCAAGGTACAGAAAACTACTGACCTCAGTACCATGTCTGCAAACCACACCAGAATCGCTGGTCCCCTTACCAGAGATCCGGACCACTGACATAGGATCCTGGGACAGGGAAACAAAGGCCGATAGCCTGTGAAGGTGACGGAACCCAACAGATCCACGACTGGTTGGACTCCATAGCGACACGGGGATTAGCACATCCTGTCGCAGAGGGGCTCCGCCGGAGCTAATATCACTAACATGCAGGAAGCATTGTCTCCACCCAGAAAAGGAACATAGACACTTCCTGGAGGGTCCGCCAGCTCCAGGCCCCTTTCAATGATTAATGTAGGACATCTGTCATTAGACAGACCGAACACCCCCAAACTAGCAAGCACAGAAGGGAAGTGGTCAAGCGAGATAGAGCCAACTGAAAAACGCTCACCGTTTAGAAAATCAATAGGCGTAAGGACCTTCTAAGGGCCCCGCCACCCCCAGAATCGCACGGAGTTTCAGAAGAAAAACCTCCCCCTTCAACCTGATAGGTTGGCATCCATGGTGACCGTTTCCAGGAAGGGGCAAGAAGGAACTGCCCCCAGACAGGTCCCTTGAGTTCATCCACTTCCAAGAGAAAAACTTTCTTACCGGTGGGAAGGCCTACAGACCCTGCTCTAGGGGAGCTGGATCCCTGTCCTGTGTTACCAATAGAAGTCGCAGAAGGGCTCAAGGGGAACTGAGCATAAGGGACCTCTTCCGAACAAGTTACCAACGGCCCACCAGTTGCATCCCTGCCTGGTGTTAAGAGACCTGGACAGCAATGAGGGACTGAGCCTATGTGACCAGATTGCCCACCTAATTGCTGAGAAGGAGAGAATCTGGTTTGGACCTAATCCAGAATCATTCCTATAAATGGAGTTACCACTTAAGGGGACAGTGAGGACTCGGGGTGATTGATCACCCATCCAAATGACTCCCAATGGACCCACCAGCCGGGTATCCAACTTAGCCTGACGCAGAGACAGGGAAGTGAGAAAGGTCGTCCAGGTAGTCATCGCGCGGACGCCCCTTGTTCTCAGAGACATCACCATTGTCAGCACCTGAGTGAACACTCTGGGAGTTGAAGAGAGGCCAGATAACAAGGCCACAATTAACAGTGTTGGACTTCCAACACGAACCTGAAGAGCCTCAGAGACCTGAGGGCACAGGGATGCAACATAAGCATTTTAGAGTTTCCCAGACAGCAAGAAGCCCACTGGGCGCAGGGTGCTGATGGCCCAACTCAGTTTCCATGCAGGAAAACTGCCTGTAATTAGAGAATTGCTGTGAATCCAGAATGGGCCAACCCGACCCATCCTTTTGGGGACTGTGGAAAGGTTGGTATAGCGGCCCCTGCCTCTGCCTATTACGGGCAATACGCAAGAGACCCTTAGACCTTGCAGGCCTAGCATGGCCTGCGCCAGCAACTGAACAGCCGCAGGGACCAGGAGTACCTGGGACCTGACCAAAACTGGGGAAGGCCGTGCAGCAAACACTATCCTGTATCTGGAGGACACAACCTCCTGAATCCACCAGAATGAGGCGAGATGCCTCCTGATGAGAGCAAGGTGCTGCAGCCATCCCCTCACCCAGACGGGCGAGGGCGCCCCATCATGCTTGAGGGGGTTTGGTGGAAGTTTTGGGCTTAGCCCCGCTGGAGGGGCCAGGGCGTTGTCTGCTGCTCGTGGGGCAGGAGTCTGCACGAAAAATCCGGAAGGACACCCCTGGTTCCTGTTTAACACTAAGGTAGGGGGGAGGAGGGGTGCCCCTGCCCCGAGGGGGCCGAGACAGCCGTCTGCGAAGAGGTGATTTGCCCTTTTTACCGAACAGGTCTAGATGGGCCCCAAATAGGCATTGCCGTCTAAAGGGAAGCCCAGTAAGAGTCTTTTTAGTAGCATCGTCAGCACCCCACTGTCGCAGCCAGACCAAGCGACGTATAGCCACCGCAAGGGCAGAAGTTCTTGCACACATTCTAATAGCGTCATCCAGCGCTAATAGAATACATTTTACAAATACATCACAATTGGAGAGTGCATTAAACACCTCCCAGGGGAGATCCTCGGGGTGATGATCAAGCAACTTTTTGATGAGGGTTCTAGCGGCCACTGCAGTAATAGCTGCGGCACAGACCGGGCGCAGCGCCGTCCCAGCACAAGAAAAGGCATGGGAGGCCAGCAGCTCAATGCGCCGGTCCTCAGCATCCCGAAGGGTACTATAAGCAGGGGTTGTAATAAAGGGGGGGGGGATTAGGGACCCCTATGATCGGCGCATCCACCACGGGGGGTGATGACCAACAATTAACCACCTCAGGGGGAAAAGGGTATTTCCTATCCCAGTCCCCTGGAATTTTACTGGGGCATTCCCATTCCTTGAGCACAAGGGCATGGAAATGAGCCTGTTCTAGAAATTCCAAACGTGCAGTCGCAGTATGGAAACGGGGAAGCTTGGGGACCTGACGGGGGAGAGAGATAGACAGTGCCTTAAAGACCTTAATAACAAGGTGTCAGTGTCACACTAGCCCCAGTATTCAGGGCCAGAATCGTCAGGCTCATCTGATGAGAGGCCGAGGAGTCATGAGTCAGAGAACAACTCCCCTTCATCAGAAGGGGTTTAGTCACACGGAGTAGTAAGCTCCTCGGTTCTCATAGAACATACAGAAAGTATGTAGGCAGTCTGGAAGGCCCAGCAGGCTGCAATTCCCCACTTGTAGGCGACTCAGCAGGAGAGAGATTTATGCCTGGGGAGATAGGAGAATTGAAGCGAGGTGTAGCCACTGGCCGACCAGATTGCAGGGCCAGGGCTTGCTCGGCACAGGGTACGCAGACCCGTGCCCTGTCAGCATCAGCATGGGGTTGTCCACACGCTATACACCGCCGGTCTTGTCCCAGAGGGACCCCGGTCACATAATTCTGAGATGCCTCCATATGGTGATTATTCAAGGCACAATATGCCAGTAGGGATTTACACAATAAGTAACCCTGGATGCCCCAAAGACCCGCTAGGGAAGTGGGAGAATATTACAAGGCCCGCTATAATTTTACACCGGGCCGGGAGAAGCCAATGGTGTTCACCAGTCTGAAAGACATAAAGGGAATAAAGGGTGTCAGAGCCAAGCACAGTAATCAAGGATCATGAAAATTGCCCGCAAGGGCACTTACAGACCAAGGGAGGAGGAGGACCGCTACCACGCGTGCGTGCGACCAGCATCAAAATGGTCGCCAAGCGAACCTCGGAGGGCGGGCCAGGGCGGGCTGTGACGCGGAGCGCGCCAAGACGGGTCCCCGCCCCCCCGAAGAGCGCGAAGCTCTGAGATAGTTTCAACTTGTCATGAGGAGCGAAGTGTATGACACACTTAGAAAAGGATTTGCCAATGAAGACGGCGCAGCATCTGAGGCGCCGCCGCCGCCCGGTAGCACATCCAGTAAAGGAAGAGGTGCGCGCAGCGGCAACAAATACACAGTAAAATGCAAACAGCGCGGCTCTGACACCAGGAATACCAGTCCGGGTCAAGACTAAGGCCATAACGTGTAAACATACACTAAGACCACCCCCCCCTTTCTTTCCCCCCGGGTTACGGGGGAGGATGGCGACCCTTTGTACAGGGCCCACCGCTACATGGGGCATGGGGCAATAGTGCAGAAGGGGCATCCCCTAGAGGCTCACCATCAGCCTAAACCGCCGACCCTTTGGTGGGGGACTGCGGTGGAGCATGGCTCCGTTAAGCACGCATGGTGCTGCCTACCTTCACCCCACCAGCGCAGCCCAGGCTGGGAGGCACATCACAGGGAGGACGTGTGGGAATAGTCCAACAGGGCCGCAGGCTTTCATAGCCCCGCTCACCTGCGAGAGAGTGATACTTCATGTCTTCGCAGTCAGCACTGCAGAGAAATCTGGGGATTTGTGGGAGGTCCCTGGGAATTTGAAGGGCCGGGAGGAGCCTGTTTTCCATGTCTCTGCAGTGCAGCGCCATCTGGCGGAGGATAACCTAAGTGTAAGTATTATATCTGGAGCAGGACGTACTGTATACTAAGAATAGCAGAATAGGCCTGAATCACGGTCTGACGGATCCATTTGCTGATAGTAGATTTAGCAGGAGCCAAACCCTTCCTAGGACCAGAAGGGACCACAAAAAGAACATCAGTGTTTCTGAATGGTGCAGTAGCCACCAGATAGTACTTCAGACACCTAACCACAACCAAGAAATGCAAGACCCTCTCCTTAGCGTTACTAGGATTAGGGCACAAGGAAGGAAGAACAATGTCCTGATTCGGATGAGGCAGACGCGACCTTAGGCAGAAAATCTGGCTTGAAGCGAAACACCACCTTGTCCTGGTGTCTCTCAAAGTAGGGGGGCTGGATGGAAAGCACCGCCAACTCAGACACACGCCTAACAGAGGTGATAGCCACCAAAAAGACAACCTTGAGAGTAAGAATGGCCAGGGCAGCCTCCTGCACAGGTTCAAAGGGAGCACCCTGCAAGGCAGACAAGACCAAGTTCAAATCCCAAACAGGCAACATAGGCTTACGTGGGGAACGCACATGAGTAACCCCCTGGAAAAAAGTCCTGATCAGAGAATGCTGGGCAAAGGACCTCTGGAAGAAAACAGCCAGGGCAGAGACATGACCCTTCAGTGTACCGAGTTGGAGCCCCAGCTCCAACCCATGCTGCAGGAACTCCAGGATCCTGGGAATAGAGAACAAACGACAGGGAAGCGACCTAGATTCACACCAGTTAATGTAGGCACGCCAAACCCTATAGTAAATGGAAGACGACTTATTTCTAGCCTTTATCATGGTATCAACAACAGAGGCAGACAGCCCCTTCTCCATCAAGATGGAGGTTTCAGCAGCCAGGCCGTCAAGAGTTTGTAAATTGGGATGGCGTAAGTGACCCTGAGTGAGCAGGTCTGGCACCCTGGGCAGAGCGTACTGATCTACTGCCAACTGCACCCCGTCTGCGAACCACACTCTTCTTGGCCACCAAGATTGCTGGCACCGCCTCCTGAGTTATCTTGCGCAGAACCCTGCCCAACAGTGGGAATGGAGGAAAGACATACAGGAGCTGAAAGTCTTGCCATGACATTGCTAGAGCATCTGTGGCCAAGGGGATCCCGGGACAGGGAGACAAAGGCCGGGAGCTTGTGATTGTGACGGGACGCAAACAGATCCACATCTGGTTGGCCCCAACGTTGACACAGAGATTGAAACACCCTGTCGCAGAGGGACCATTCTCCCTGGCGAGAGGTCCCCCTGCTCAGAGAGTCTAACTGCAGATTATCCACCCCCGGAATGTACACAGCTGATATGCAGGGAACATTGTCCTCCACCCAGGACAGGATCAGAGACACTTCCTTGAGGGCCCCCTTGCTCCGGGTTCCTCCCTGATGATTGATGTAGGCAACCGCCGTCTGGTTGTCCGAGCGTACCTCAACAAGCCGGCCCCGAAGGTGTTGGGTCAAGTGAGCCAGAACCAACCTGATTGCCCTCAGTTCCAGAATGTTGATAGGTGTGTGGGCCTCCTGAGGGCCTCACCACCCTTGGAACTGCAGGGACTTCCAGAAACCCCCCCAACCTGTCAGACAGGCATCCGTGGTGACCGTCTCCCAGCAGGGGGCCAGAAAAGATCTGCCCACCAAAAGGTTCCTGGAATCCAGCCACCACGAGAGGGACCGCCTGACTAGGGGGGACAGCACAAGGACCTGGTCCAGGGACGCAGGATCCTTGTCCCATACTGACAAGAGGTGGAGTTGCAGAGGCCTCATGTGAAACTGGGCATAAGGGACCGCCTCAAAGCACGACACCATCAGGCCCACCAGCTGCATTCCCTGCCTGATGGAGGGATGAGGGAAAGAGCAGGAACTGAACCTGCGCTAGCAAACTGTCCACCTTCTGCCGAGGAAGAAAAATCCTTGCCTGAACTGTATTTCTTCATTCCCAGGAAGGGTGTCACCAAGGAGGGAGACAGGGAAGATTTGGGATGGTTGATCACCCAGCCAAATGACTCCAGAGTGGACACTACTAGCTGAGTATCCAGCTCTGCCTGTTGGAGGGAATGATAAGTGATGAGAATGTCGTCCAAATAGGGCAGCACACGAATGCCCTGAGACCTGAGCAGAGCCATCACTCCTACCAGCACATTGGTGAACACTCTGGGAGCTGAAGTGACACTGAAGGGCAATGCCACAAATTGGTAGTGCTGATCCTCCAGAGCGAACCTGAGGAACCTTTGATGACCTGGAAAAACAGGAATATGAAGGTAAGCATCCTTGATGTCCACAGAGGTCATGAAGTCCACTGGATGCAGGGAACTGATGGCAGAGCGCAAAGTTTCCATGCGAAAGCGCCTGCACCTGACAAATTTGTTGAGGATCTTCAAGTCCAGGATGGGCCTGACTGACCCATCTCTTTTGGGCACGGTGAAAAGGTTGGAATAGAAACCCTTGCCCCTTTCTCGTAAGGGGACCTGACAGATGACCCCCAGCTCCACAAGGCTTTGCACCGCCAGAGCTAGAGCCTGAGCTGACATGGGGTCCTGAGACATCCTGGATCTGAAGAATCTTGGAGGGGGCCAGGCAGCAAACTATCTTGTAACCGGAGGACACTACCTCCTGAATCCACCGGTCTGAGACACGAAGCCTCCAGACGTGAGCAAAATGCTGAAGCAGTCCCCCGACCCGGATGGGTGAGGGCACCCCTTCATGCCTGAGGGGGCTTGGGAGAAGATTTAGGCTTGGAGCCCCAGGGCGTCCATGAGCCAGGGCGTCCAGGGCGTCTGCCCCAGAAATCTCCTTGGGCCCTGGTAAGGTAGACCCCCTCCCCTGTCTGGCTCCACGGTAGGGGGAAGAAAAGGAGCCCTGTCCCCGAAAGGGCCGAGACTGCCGCCTGCGCTGGGGTAACCTGCCTCCCTTAGCAAACAGGTCCAGGTGGTCCCCAAACATGCGTAGTCCTTTGAAGGGAAACCCAGTGAGAGCTTTCTTGGCAGCGTTGTCAGCAGCCCACTGGCGCAGCCAAACCGAGCGGCGTATAGCCACCACAAGGGCAGAGGTTCTGCCACACATCCTGATGGTATCATCCAAGGCAGAGAGGACATAAGTCACAAAAACCTCACAACGAGAGAGAGCATTAAACTCCTCACTAGACACATCAGGAGCAGCGCCGTAATGGCAGAGGTACAGACCGGGCGCAGCGCTGTCCCCACACATGCAAAGGCATGGGACGCCAGCTGATCAATACGCCGGTCCTCAGCATCCTGCAGTGTAGTAGAGTCAGGGGAGTGCATGACAGAGGTGTTAGATAACCCTAGGACCGGGGCATCCACCTCTGGAGGGGATGACCAACGCTTCACCACATCAGCAGGAAAGGGATACCTCTTATCCCAACTCTTAGGTACACCGGGAAGCCTTCTGGGACGCTCCCATTCTTTGAGCATGAGATTATTAAAATGGGCTTGCCCAGGAAACTCTAAACGTGGCTTAGCAGTATGAAACAATTCCCCCTGTTGCCTGGGGCTCGCAACCGGGGGAGAGATAGACAGTACCTCAAAAATCTGAGCCAACAGCCTATCAGTATCATCTGGGGCCCAAGGGTCAGAGCCAGAATCATCATGACCCCTGGGCCTCTCATCTGATGACTCCGAGTCAGAGAATAACTCCCCTTCTTCCAAAGGGGTATAACCAGACAGTTCCAAGAACTCATCTGCCTCCATAGGGAAAAGAGTGCTAAGAAGCGGCACTTGACGCCTGATGTCAGGGGCCTTACGCGCAAAGGTATTCGCAAGCAACTTCTCAACACTAGCCAGTCTGGAGGACACATCAGGCTGAGAATCCCCACTGGTATGCAACTCAATGGGAGTCAAATTTAAGCTTGGGGGAGTAGGTGACGCCATACTGCTGCTGGTAAACCAGGCTGCGGCGCAAGCACCTGCTGGGCACAAGGTACACAAACCCGCACATTGTCAGCACTAGTAGGGGACACCCCACAAGCTACACACAGCCAGGCTTGTCCCGAAGGAACCCCGAGCGCATTATCCTGAGAAGCCTCCATATGGTGATTATAGCGGCACAATAGGCCGATAGGGATTCACGCTATAAAAGCAACCCAGGATGCCCCAATAGCCCGCTAGGGAAGTGGGAGTAATTTACACACTAGGCCTGACAAGTTTAATAACTAAATAGAGGGAGTAGGGCCGGGAGAAACCAATAGAGTTCGACCCGTCTGAAAGACCTAAGCGAAGAGAACCCCGTAAGTGACATGTATAATGACATAGGGTAAATAAAGCCACCCGTGAGGGCACTCATGGACCGTGGTAGGTAGATGCCAGCCACGCAACAGCCGAATCCAGAGAAAAATGGCGCCAGGTAGACATCGAGGGGCGGCCGCGGAGACAGTGACGCGGAACGCGCCAACCGCGCCCCCCCCCCCGAAGAGCGCGTAGCAGCACACGTAACGAGCAGCAAATAACAGCGCACCAGCGCCTGAGGTAATGCTGCCGTCAACCGCGGAGCACAGTGGAAGCGTGCGCGGCGGCATATTCAAAAACGCAACCAGTGCAACCAAGTCAGCGCAGAGACTGACACCAACCTGAAGCACATAATACAGTGAAGCACCAAGGCATATACACACACCCTTCCCCCCCCCCCCCTGAGAGCTACAAGGGAGAGCGAGGCAGGGCAGCGGCCACTTAACATAGGGCCCATCGATAGACAGGGACAAGGGGCAATAGGGCGGGAGGGGCATCCCATAGAGGCTCACCATATGCCTATACTGCCTACCCTTTGGTGGGGGATTGCGGTGGAGCAGCGCTAAGCACCTGACAGCAATGCTGCCTACCATCACCCGACCAGCGCAGCCAAGGCTGGGAGGCACAGTAATAATGGAACGGGTGGGAATAGTCCTACAGGGCCGCAGGCTAATAGCCCCGCTCACCTGCGAGAAGAGAGCCATCTTCTTGTCCTTCGCAGTCCAGACTGCAGAGAAATTCTGGGGATTTGTGGGAGGTCCCGGGTATTTGAGGGGCCGGGAGGAGCCAATTTCGCGGTCTCTGCAGTCCAGCGCCATCTGGCGGAGTAATACCCAAGTGTAATGATTCTTATCTGGAGCAGGACGTACTGTATACTAAGAATATAAGGATAGGTAGGGTCACAAGGGTGGAAGACGCTACAAATAATTGCCCACGCTTTCTGATGTAAGGAAAGGTAGGGTCACAAGGGTGGAAGATGCTACAAATAATTGCCCACCGCTTTCTAATGTAAGAAAAGGAAGGGTCACAAGGGTGGAAGACGCTACAAATAATTGCCCACGCTTTCTGATGTAAGGAAAGGTAGGGTCACAAGGGTGGAAGATGCTACAAATAATTGCCCACCGCTTCCTAATGTAAGAAAAGGTAGGATCATGAGGGTGGATTGTAGCTCACGGCTTTCTAATGTAAGAAAAGGTAGGGTCACGAGGGTGGAAGAAGCTACAAATAATTGCCCACCACTCTCTAATGTAAGGAAAGGTAGGGTCGCAAGAGTGGAAGACGCTACAAATAATTGCCCACCGCTTCTAAGGTAGAGGTCTGGAAGCTACTTCATGAACTGGGAGAAAACCCTCCAACATCTAGGAGACCTTTTGGCCCCCTCGCCAACCCCAAAAATTCCCAAATAGAGAAAGCTTCAAACAACTATACAGATCATATATTTTATTTTCTTACATAACAGTAAAAATGCTGGCGATGAAAAATGCTCACATTGCCTTTGCACAAAAAGTACGTCGATCGTAAAGCTTAATTTGAGCAGACAACACTCCCAAAAAAATAGCAAAAAAAAAAAAAAAAAAAAGTCACATCTTCGACATTTCTCCATCCTAATTGGAGGACAACGTCCATTTCACAAGAGTAAACTGTTGAGCTAAAAAGGACTAACACAAGTTGGCTACCAAGAAGAGAACAAGTTATTCCCGTAACTTTTATAGGGACGGATCACCCAAAAGCAGGATGTTACACGCATGCAGTATGACGAGGTGTTGAACAGCTTAGCGAGCTTCTGATACGTATCAGGGACTCAAATACGGAGATAGAAAAACCCAGCGTCATTGACAATCATCCCAAAATACTATTCAAACTAATGGTCCAGCACCAGCCACATTTACAATGGTGCTCTACCACTAACATTTACTCAATCCAGACAGTAACAATCCACCACCATCCAACCTAAACCAACCCATGTGGCAACAGTCCCCCACCACTCATGTCTACTCAATCAATATAGCAACAGCCCTCCACGACTCACATCTACTCAACCAAGACTGCAACGGGCCTCCTCCACTCACATCTACTCAACACAAACAGCAAGAGTTCACCACTCAACCCAGAATGCAATGGTCCTCCAACACCTACAAAACACAGCTAACAAGAGCCTTCCACTAGCCTGTCTACTCAACCCAGACAGTAACAGTCCTCCATCACTCACATCTAGCCAACCCAGAGAGCAGCAGCCCTCCACTACTCACATCTAGCCAACCCAGAGAGGAGCAGCAGCCCTCCAGCAATCACATCTACTCCACCCAGACAGTAACAATCCACCACCATCCAACCCAGACAACAGTCCACCACCACTCATATCTACTTGACCCAGACTGCAAATTACCACAACCACTCAAATGTACACAACCTAGACTGCAACAGTCCTCCACCACTCAAAATCTAATAACCCAGACTGCAACAGTCCTCCACCACTCGCATCCACTCAACCCAGACTGCAATAGTCCTCCACTCACATCTATTCCATCCAGACTGCAATAGTCCACCACGCACATCTATTCAACCCAGACTGCAATAGGACACCACTCACATTTATTCGACCCAGACTGCAATAGTCCACCACTCACAACTTCTCAACCCAGACAGCAATCGTCCTCCACCACTCACATCTACTCAACCCAGACAGCAACAGCCCTCCACCACTCACATCTACTCAACCCATACAGCAATGGTCCTCCACCACTCACATCTACTCAACCCAGACAGCAATACTCCTCCACCACTCACATCTACTCAACCCATACAGCAATGGTCCTCCACCACTCACATCTACTCAACCCATACAGCAATGGTCCTCCACCACTCACATCTACACAACCCAGACAGCAACAGTCCACCACCACTCACATCTATTCGACCCAGACAGCAATAGTCGTCCACCACTCACATCTATTCGACCCAGACTGCAATAGTCGTCCACCACTCACATCTATTCGACCCAGACTACAATAGTCCTCCACCACTCACATCTACTCAACCCATACAGCAATGGTCCTCCACCACTCACATCTACTCAACCCAGACAGCAACAGCCCTCCACCACTCACATCTACACAACCCAGACAGCAACAGTCCACCACCACTTACATCTACACAATCCAGACAGCAACAGTCCACCACCACTTACATCTACACAACCCAGACAGCAATCGTCCTTCACCACTCACATGTACTCAACCCAGACAGCAATGATTCTCCATCACTCACATGTACTCAACATAGACTGCCCAAAAAAACAAGTGGGGTACAGTGGGGCTAAATGAAAGTGATTTCAAGTTGCAACTGTGTAAATGTGCAAATAGGATATCAGGGAGGGTGTTTTAAAAAAGTTTGAAATGAGATATGGTTCGCCCTAAAAAGCAAATTGATCTACAGTGATGGGTATAGACTATGGCTGACCATACAGTACCCAAAAGTAGCAAGTTGATCCATAGTGACTGGTACAGTTCCCAAAAAGTCCTCCACCACTCTCATCTACTCAACCCAGACTGCAATAGTTCTCCAATGCCAACATCTACAAAACACAGATAAGAGCATTCCACCAGCACATCTACACAAATCAGGCGGCAACAGTCCACCCCCCACATCTACTCAACCCAAACTGCACAGTCCCGCACTAGCAACTACACAAGTGAGAGGACAAAAGGCACCTCCATCTATACAACTCAAAACAGTATCAGTCTATCACCCACATCTACTTAACCCAGGTGAAAACAGTCCACCACCACCCACATTTACACATCACAAATGGCAAGGGTCTTCCATCATCAAACAGTCCATCACCTTCATCTACTCAACCCAGATGGCAACAGTCCTCCCCCACATCTACACAATCAAGACAACAGATGCCCCCCACATCTACACAATCGAGACAACAGTCTTCCACCCACATGTACACAATCGAGACAACAGTCTTCCACCCACATGTACACAATCGAGACAACAGTCTTCCACCCACATGTACACAATCGAGACAACAACAATCGCCCATGAACTCAGACAGTAACCATTCACCACCACCCCCGTCTACACAAGCTATACAGCAACAGTCCTCCAGCACCCACCTATACACAACACAGATGGCAAGGGTCTTCCATCTCCTAAATGTTAACCACCCACATTCAGACAACCCAAATGGGAACAGTCCACGATTGTGATTTTTGAGTCTTGCCTTGTGTGTTTTGTGAGACCAGTCCTTGGTACAAAATTAGGAAGGCTGGGCTTCGATTTCACTGAACTCCGTCCGATAGAGCTTTTAAAAGATCATAAAATTCAACCTACTGCTCAATTGACTTGGCTTTTTTTTTTTTTTTACAGAATAACCAGGGAAGGAACCAATAGAGACAGCCAAACTTGGCCCATAATATTCTTAGGCTGCTGTCCAACAAAGGAAGCGTTTGTTTCCATAAAACTCTTCCCCCTCCTTTATGTTGCTAATGGGAGATCACCAGAGAAATTTTATTGGATGACAGTTGCACTGAACACAATCATTTCTCATATTTACAATTTTGAACATTCATGCACAAAAAGCGAATCTAAAAAAGGCGATGCTCCAGCCCATGTACAAATATATACAAGGTGACAAAAATTCAAACATAAAAGACATGTAAAAAATATTGTAGACTCAAGAGCAATGAAAGTTACGAGCTCATAACCTTCCACTCTTTTCATTAGAATAAAGAGAAGGGTGGGGTAGAGTCTAAGGACAGTAAGGGACTGGTACAAGTGGGGCTAAATGAAAAGTGAGTTGCAACTGTGCGAGTGTTCAGATATTGGGGAGGGCATTTTAAAAAAAGTTCCAGGTGACAGACTATGGTTGGCCATACGGTGCCCTAAAAAACCAAGTTGATCTACAGTGATGGGTATAGACTATGGTTGGCCATACAGTACAAATTAAAAGCAAGTTGATCTACGGTGACTAATATAGTTTCTGGTTGGCCATAAGGCTCCAAAATGGCAAGTTGATCAATGGTGTTCGATATGGTTGGCCATACAGCACCCGATGAAAGAAAATTGACCTACCGTGATGGGTATAGACTATGGTTGGACATAAAGTGCCCAATAAAGAAGGTTGAGCTATGGTGACTGGTTATTGCTCTATGGTTGGCTATACAGCTCCGAAAAAAGCAAGTTAAACTAAACTACAGTGATTGGTACAGACTGTGGTTGGAAATACAGTGCCCTATAAAAGCAAGTTAATCTATGGTGAAGGGTATAGAATAAGGTTGGCCATACAGTGTCCAGTAAAAAGAAGTTAATCTACAGTGAGAGGTGTAGACTATGGTTGGCCATACAGTTCCCAATAAAATCAAGTTGATCGATGGGCTTGGGTATAGACTATGGTATGCCATACAATGACCAAAAATAAAGTTGATCTATGCCATGGTGATGGGTATAGACTATGGCTGGTAATAAAATGCCCAATAAAAGCAAGTTGATCTATGGTGATGGATAAAGACTATGGCTGGCCATACAGTGCCCAATGAAAGCAAGTTGAGCTACGGTGACTGGACATTTATCTATGGTGATGGGAATAGACTGCAGTTGGGCATACGGGGCCCAAAAAATTTGACCTGTGCCATAGTGATGGGTACAGACTGTGGCGGGTCATACAGTGCCCAATAAAAGCAAGTTGGTGATGGGTACAGACAATGGCTGGCCATACAGTGCTTAATAAAATCAAGTTGGCGATTGGTACAGACAATGGCTGCCCATACAGTGCCCAATAACAGCAAGTTGGTGATGGGTACAGACAATGGCTGCCCATACAGAGCTCAATAACATCAAGTTGGTGATGGGTACAAACAATGGCTGGCCATACAATGCTCAATAAAATCAAGTTGGTAATGGGTATAGACAATGGCTGGCCATACAGTGCTCATTAAAATCAAGTTGGTGATGGGTATAGACAATGGCTGGCCATACAGTGCCCAATAAAAGCAAGATGGTGACGGATACAGACAATGGCTAGCCATACAGTGCCCAATAAAAGAGTTCATCTACAGTGACTGGTCACTGATCTATGGTGATAGGAATAGCCTATGGTTGGCCATACGGGGCCCAACAAAAGAAAGTTAATCTATGCCACAGTGATGGGTATAGACTGTGGCTGGCCATACAGTGCCCAATAAAATCAAGCTGATCTGTGGTGATAGGTATAGACTATGACCATATAGTGTCCAAGCCAAACCATTTTGTTTTACCAAGCATGCACACGGATCAACAATCAGTTCCCAGGATGTCGATAAAATAGTAATTTATAATGGGCCACTAGATGATTAGTAAACTTTTGCTTATAGAGGAGGTGCCAAACGAAAGGTATAGAAGAGGTGCCAAACTAAAGGTATAGAGGAGTACTGTACCCATAGAAGTGGTATAGGTGGCACCTGAGGAGCACACATCACACCTTAGTCCATAGAGCATAATGACATGTACCCAATGTATCTAGGAGACATGACTGGATTCATGGACTCTGTCATGTGCTTCCAATGAAAATACCCAGGCTCATATTTACCACAAAGGGTCTTCCAAAGTTTGGTCAAGGGAGTGGTACTCAAGGCCACCATGAATAAAAGTTGAGGACCACAAGCTACAGGTGTGAAGCATCTTGGGATAACGGCATTGATGGCAGAAGAGCTTGTGAAATTGGGTCATGTGGAGTACACGCTGTAAGAGTTCTGAGTTTTGAAGAAGCAGGCTTCCATCCTAACTGGGCAGCTTTAATGGTTCTGGTCCAGTGTTAGGCAGTAGAGTGGTTCTTGGGATTATTAAAAATTTGGAGACGGTTTGGAAACCCTGATCTAGGCTCATCTTCCGAAGAGTTAGTTGCCATTTTTCAAGATGGGCTGCCATAAAAGGGACAGTCCGGGTAAATACTTACCTTTTGTCCCTTAAAGCCGATCTGTCCTAGTCCAGTGATCCTATACCCAGAAAGGAAGTTTGTCATCACATTCTGTCCTGAGCCCAGTGACCCAAAACTTTTTTTTTAAACCAAAATCATTGCCTAGTATTCATAACCAAATGCAGTCTGATGTTCACATGGTGGCTGTATGGCTCCCCCTGGTGCTCTTCAGTGATGTTTTTTACAAAGTTACACAATGGGGGTAGGCATTATCTGTTAGAATGCAATAAATCTGAAGACATTCAGCTCGTGTGGCAGTTTATAACTGAATGAATAATTGCTGGAGAGCCACCAGGAGGCACTGCCACACAGCCAGAGAGCTGTACGACTGCCATTCAAACATCTTACTGCATTCAGTTCGTGTTATGAATATTGGAATCTTTAGTGAACAAAATAGGCTCTTGTGGCACTGAAAAAAATGTACTGGATCACAGGTTTAACCCGCTCGGCCATCTTGCTGACAAAGTTGTTTAATGGTCACCCTCTCCATTGTAATGAATAGAGTGGGCAGCCACTGGTGCTGACAAAGTGGTGTGGCTGGTGTATAAAACTGAAGCAGTGATTCTCAATCTCGGAGACCTGTAAGCTTTATTAAACTAGAGTAGGACAGATCAGCTGCGGGGGACAAAAGATGAGTAGATATGTCTGGACGATGTCTTTAAAGTTAGACTTTCCCAACAACCTCAGATCAGGACCTCCACTGAAGCACAAGGCTGCACTTCTTACTTGCCATTACCCCTGTGGGGTCTACGGCTTCCGTGAAGCCTCAGCATCTCATGCGAAGCCTCAGCATCTCATGCGAAGCCTCAGCATCTCATGCGAAGCCTCAGCATCTCATGCGAAGCCTCAGCATCTCATGCGAAGCCTCAGCATCTCATGCGAAGCCTCAGCATCTCATGCGAAGCCTCAGCATCTCATGCGAAGCCTCAGCATCTCATGCGAAGCCTCAGCATCTCATGCGAAGTCCCATGTCTGGGCCTCAAGGGGGTTCAGAACAAAACCAAAGAGCCCAATATGCAGCTTGGCATCCCCCCAACCCATACATATCCAGACACAGGACATTTTCCGGATTGAAATGTTTTAACATCTCATATACTGATTCACAAATAATGATTATGGTAGATACATCTAGTTTGCAGTTAATGGCGGCTTATGTTCAGTTTGGCCTCCATGACTATCATATTGCTTTGGGACAGTATCTACTTAGGTTTTCAAAAGCCAATAGTGAGACAGCAGAGTGATGGACTTCAGGGGTGTAGCAGCAGGTACTGTGGACAGGCCAGCATGAAGTACTCTATATGAGGGGGTCCAAATCGGTGGTATTGAAGGAGAAAATTTTAAGTAGTATTAATTTTATAAGCCGTCTGTATGCAGTCTCTCACATTCTCAGTGTGTGGATGCCTCAGCATCTCATGCAAAGTCCCATGTCCGGACCTCAGGAGAGCTCAGAACAAAGCTGTGGCACCCAATATGCACTATAGATGCTCCAGCCTAGCTTGGCATCCCCCCACCCCATACATATCCAGCAAGACACAGGACATTTTCTGAATTGAAATGTTTAACATCTCTTATATACCGATTCATGAATAATGATTTTGGTAAATACATCTAGCTTGCAGTTAATGGAGGCTTATGTTGTATACCAGACTATCATGACTTCATGACTATCATATTGCCTTGGGCCAGTATCTACTTATGTTTTCAAAGACCAGTGAGACAGCAGAGCGATGGACTTGCAGCAGGTACCGTGGACAGGCCAGCATGGAGTACTCTATATCAGGGGGT
This sequence comes from Gastrophryne carolinensis, assembly GCA_027917425.1. Taxonomy (NCBI): domain Eukaryota; kingdom Metazoa; phylum Chordata; class Amphibia; order Anura; family Microhylidae; genus Gastrophryne; species Gastrophryne carolinensis. The sequence continues at coordinate 16,721,516 of CM051236.1, forward strand.
CCCAATCAGTGGCACTGAAGGAGAAAATTTAAAGTAGTATTCATTTTATAAGCAGCCTGTATGCCATCTCTCACATTCTCAGTGTGTGGAGGGGTTTTCACCCCTCCCTCCTCATAGTTTTAACCATTACCAAGAATGTTATGTCTGCTTAATGAGAAACAGATGTTCGTCATGTCTGAACCATACCTTGCATATTTGTCTGTATATGTTTGAAATATCCAATAGCAATATGACATGTGTCCAGGCATCCAATCAGGATGGTCATTTAAGCTCCTTTTGTCTAAAACTGTATTTAAGCAAGCAAAAGGAGCCAGCAATTCGGGGCATTGGCAATCGAGGTAAGCAAGCCCCCAGTCGACCAAATAAACATTGTATTTCCTGAAGACCTTTGTTGCAGAGTCTGTGCCATTTCCACTTCAATACCAGCACGGGTGATACTAGACCCCCCCCCCTCCTCAGTTGGTACTCAAGACCACTGGAGGTGAAAGCGGAGGGGTGAACATGAAGCACCGCGGAAGAGCTAGGACGTGCCAGGTGACCAAGCCGACAAGCTGCAGGAGCAGAACATCTTGGGATGACCGAATTTCTGGGAAAGATGTAGAACTGATGGGCCCTTGTAGTAGGAGGGGTACTCGAGATAAAAAGGGGAAGGGAAAAAAAAAAAAAAGGAAACCCCAACCTGGATCACAGTACACGGAGCTAATAGGGGATCAGTTATATTTTCTTTGAAGGGGGAGCGCGCTGATCCACGAGTCTGTATACAAAGCATAGGAAGGAAGTAGCTCAGCAGAGCATGGATAGATGTTTAATAAATAGAAAAAAAAATATGAGAGCCACGGCAATAAGGCACTAAAAAGATTAGCTTCATATCCTGCAAATAAAATAAAAACTGCCCCGCAAAATGGCATGTACATAATAGGTGAGCGTGATTCGTAGGCAATGATTTCCCATTATCCCTGGGAGAATGTGCACCCCCCCCTTTTTAAAAAAAGAAAAAAAAATCCAAAAAGGCTTTTTTCAGGTAGGGTGTGAGGGAGATAGTTCGGGAACAGAGAGGCCTCTCATGGACGAGGAGTCTACAGGCACGAAGAATTCGTCTTCATATGAAAAAAAAAAAAGAAAAAAAGCGTGATGGCCGAGCGAGCACGTCGCCTCTGACCCCGGTATGTGTGCTATTAGCAGTCAATAGAAGTTAAAGCTGCATCCTTCAACAACAAAAAAAAATATTCAAGGTCCTTATTTGTTCCGGTTCTGCTTCCGTTCAAAAAACTGGAAAACAATAATGAAACAAGAGTAAAATAAACGTTTGGAAAAAAAAAAAAACACAGGAGCTTTATAACACAAAATCAAAATGGCTGCACTGGGAGTTAATTTTGCACAGGCTTCTTCAACCCTACTTCTAATTCCTCGAACAAACGTTTCTACGGTGTATTAAAGTGAAGAAAGAATTCTAGAGAGGGGGATTAGCACCACCTCTATAATAATTGATAATAGGGAGTGCACCAAATAACTCCAAAGTCATCCCTTATCTTACTGTTTATAAAATGATTGGTGTGTTATTTTCACAAGGCAGCTATAGTACTATGCATTTGTATTGTTAGTAGCGCTTTATTAATTAGAAATCCTTTATTATATTCTTTATATCTTTGCACAGGGCACTTTATAAAACTTACACGTCTTATTGGAACATATAAACTTGAATTATCAGTACACTTTATTAATTTGTCCATGTGTGGGAGGATATTTATTTTCTAATTAGAATATTGTTACAATATTTATACAGGGATCCATTTTGAAAATTATCTTTTTCTTTATTTGTATTTACCGTAGTTGTCCCCCGAAGGTATTTTGCCTTCTATTGAGCAATACAATTGGGTCCAGGGTAGACAGGGTAGACCGGTTTTGTAGGTTTATCATCTTGTCTTATGTGTGTGTTTTTTTTATTAGTACCCACTGCCAGCAGTCCCCACAGTACCTGGAGGCGATGTTTTGCCCTGCAACGTTTCCCGATTATCGAGATAATGCTTGTTTGCCTGTGCTAGCTACGGACACGTATCAAATTTGTCAAATTTGTCGGGTGACTTAGCATGCCTCCAGCATCCCCAGTTGCCCTGTAGGCTGAGGCTCACTCCCAACCCCCAACCTATTCAAATAGCTGGAAATGGTCAGTGGAAGCGCCGGAAATGTAAGTAAAGCAGTGACCCAAGGGGGGGTTCACACAGCTGGGCATCCTATATAAGGGTGCCTCAGGAAGGGGCAAGAGGAACCCAGCTGGGCATCCTGCATCCTATATCAGGATGCCCCAGGGAGAGGCAAGAGGAACCCAGCTGGGCATCTTATGTCAGGATGCACCAGGGAGATGCAAGGGGAAACCAGCTGGGCATCTTATTTTAGGATGCCCCCATGTAGAGGCAATATGAATACAACTGGGCATCTTAATATCAGGATGCCCCAAGGAGAGGCAAGAAAAGCCCAGCTGGGCATCCTTTATCAGGAAGCCCCAGGAAGGGGCAAGAGGAACACAGGTAGGCATCCTATGTCAGGATGCACCAGGTAGAGGCAAGAGGAACACAGCTGGGCATCCTATATCAGGATGCCTCAGGTAGAGGCAAGAAGAACACAGCTGGGCATCCTATGTCAGGATGCCCCGGGGAGAGGCAAGAGGAACACAGCTGGACATCCTATGTCAGGATGCCCCGGGGAGAGGCAAGAGGAACACAGCTGGGCATCCTATGTCAGGATGCCCCGGGGAGAGGCAAGAGGAACACAGCTGGGCATCCTTTATCAGGATGCCCCAGGGAGAGGCAAGAGGAACACAGCTGGGCATCCTTTATCAGGATGCCCCAGGGAGAGGCAAGAGGAACACAGCTGGGCATCCTATGTCAGGATGCCCCAGGGAGAGGCAAGAGGAACCCAGCTGGGCATCCTATGTCAGGATGCCCCAGGGAGAGGCAAGAGGAACACAGCTGGGCATCCTATGTCAGGATGCCCCAGGGAGAGGCAAGAGGAACCCAGCTGGGCATCCTATGTCAGGATGCCCCAGGGAGAGGCAAGAGGAACCCAGCTGGGCATCTTATGTCAGGATGCTCCAGGGAGAGGCAAGAGGAAGACAGCTGGGCATCCTATGTCAGAATACCCCAGGGAGAGGCAAGAGGAACACAGCTGGGCATCCTATGTCAGAATACCCCAAGGAGAGGCAAGAGGAACACAGCTGGGCATCCTATGTCAGGATACCCCAGGGAGAGGCAAGAGGAACACAGCTGGGCATCCTATGTCAGGATGCCCCAGGGAGAGGCAAGAGGAACACAGCTGGGCATCCTATGTCAGGATGCCCCAGGTAGAGGCAAGAGGAACACAGCTAGGCATCCTATGTCAGGATACCCCAGGGAGAGGCAAGAGGAACACAGCTGGGCATCCTATGTCAGGATGCCCCAGGTAGAGGCAAGAGGAACACAGCTGGGCATCCTATGTCAGGATGCCCCAGGTAGAGGCAAGAGGAACACAGCTAGGCATCCTATGTCAGGATGCCCCAGGTAGAGGCAAGAGGAACACAGCTAGGCATCCTATGTCAGGATGCCCCAGGGAGAGGCAAGAGGAACACAGCTGGGCATCCTATGTCAGGATGCCCCGGGGAGAGGCAAGAGGAACACAGCTGGGCATCCTATGTCAGGATGCCCCAGGGAGAGGCAAGAGGAACACAGCTGGGCATCCTATGTCAGGATGCCCCGGGGAGAGGCAAGAGGAACACAGCTGGGCATCCTATGTCAGGATGCCCCGGGGAGAGGCAAGAGGAACACAGCTGGGCATCCTATGTCAGGATGCCCTGGGGAGAGGCAAGAGGAACACAGCTGGGCATCCTATGTCAGGATGCCCCGGGGAGAGGCAAGAGGAACACAGCTGGGCATCCTATGTCAGGATGCTCCAGGGAGAGGCAAGATGAACACAGCTGGGCATCCTATGTGAGGGTGCTCCAGGGAGAGGCAAGAGGAACACAGCTGGGCATCCTATGTCAGGATGCCCCGGGGAGAGGCAAGAGGAACACAGCTGGGCATCCTATGTCAGGATGCCCTGGGGAGAGGCAAGAGGAACACAGCTGGGCATCCTATGTCAGGATGCTCCAGGGAGAGGCAAGATGAACACAGCTGGGCATCCTATGTCAGGATGCCCCGGGGAGAGGCAAGAGGAACACAGCTGGGCATCCTATGTCAGGATGCCCTGGGGAGAGGCAAGAGGAACACAGCTGGGCATCCTATGTCAGGATGCTCCAGGGAGAGGCAAGATGAACACAGCTGGGCATCCTATGTGAGGATACCCCAGGGAGAGGCAAGAGGAACACAGCTGGGCATCCTATGTCAGGGTGCCCCAGGGAGAGGCAAGAGGCCTGTGTACAGGAAGTGACCTCACTCAGACTCTGACACATCCCTCCCTGCTCAGCCCTATTTAAATGGACAGCTGGTCTGTATTCATTGCTGTGTTATCAGCTCAGTTCCTGGAAGCTGTGATTCCTGTTACCTGCAACTTCTGACTATGATATTGGATTGACATGGACTGCTTCCCGATCAGCTATTGGATTAACCCTCGCACGGATCACACGGTTAGAATTTCGGATTGTTTATTGGACTTTGCTTGTTCGCTGCCAGCACATGATCTCGGATTGTTTAATGGACTTTGCATGTCTGCCGCCAACCCTGGAATCTGTATTTGGTTTGTCGCCAGCATCCGAACAGATTGTTTATAGACTATGCCCGTCTACCTCCAACCCTGGAATTTGTATCCGTTATCGGTCTTAAACCCCTGAACTCTGTTCTGTCTAATTGACACTTCCATGCTTCACCCCCACATCTGGAGCTCCGACCAGCCCTCACTTCTTGCCAGAAGTCCACCTTTACCTTGGTTGTAGCCGGGAAGCCTGACAATAGGTGATCGTGCCTCAGACCAGAGGGAAACCTCATTTGTGTTAGGCCGGGTTCATTGAGATCAGCCAATCGGCTATCTTGAATCTGCCGGCTAGGCTTGGCTATGGCGGAGCCACGTTCATCGGTGCAGGTACGTGGAGCGTGGGGGAGAGTGTTTTGTGCCACTTATTTTTGGTGCCCCGGCCCCTTTTTGGCCATGTTTTAAATAAAAGTGAGTTATTCCACCGCCGAGGCCACGCCCCCTGGCAATGTTGGGACTGCCGATTGGCTGATCTAAAGATAAACAGGGGACTTAGGCCAGTTGCATCTCTGGCTGTCTTCATCCGAGCATACACGCTCCAGCACCTAGCCATTCAGATAGACTGGGCACGGGAGCGCAGGTAGCTCTATAGGTATTTCGGAGACTGTGGCGGCAGGGTCATGGGAACCGCTGGTAAACTTGTCTTTACCGGTGGTTCCCACGACCATGTGATCGCCGGGGTCTCCCGCTATAGAATTCCCCGGGGGCAGACTAGCGGCCGGCAATGAAATATGAAAGCCCCCAGGGCCGGCCGCTAGTATGCCCCTGGGGCATTCTGTAGTGGGAAGCCCCAGTGATCACATGGTCACGGGCACTTCCAGTAAAGACAAGTTTACTGGCAGTATAAAGGGTTTTGATTCTGTTAAAGGTTTTATATATCAGATCAGTGACAACAAGTAACTACCCCAGAACCACACTGTGCATCACACCCAAACCTCATCATGACCTCATATCAAGCATCAGTGACATCACCCAATCACCCACAATGCACCCCGTGTGTGCGTTACCTACCAACTTCACATTACCTGAACGCCAGGCTCCTGGGCAAACTGGAGAAAAGGAAGACTCAGACGTGTTAGCACAAGATCCATCAATGGTGCACATTACAGATCATATCACACCCCCCTGCCTACAGTCTTGATTCCACAGAGTCCCGAGGGCTCCAATAGCTCTGGTGCAGACAGCAACCGCCACCCCAGCCCCTCACCCCTCGGCGCACGTTTGTGCTGCCAGTCATGTAGGGAGCAGCTGTTTATAGGTCACAGGAGGGCGCTTCACATGAGCATTAACCACTAATAGGGGAAGTAGCATGCACCCACGGTCCATGTACTGTAGGATTCTGGTTTCTGAGAACGAGTCAGGTGCTGAGCACCATCCATTCATAAGGTCAGGGTGCCTGGCCGCATCACAATAACTTCCTCTCCCAGGGCTCTTTCAAACAGCTTCTGGGCAAAACACAGGAGCTCTCGCCTTCCTGTATAGAACATGGACGGCCTCTAGTGACGGCTGGGAGAAGGGCAGGAACTTGCACAGCACCATCTTGCCCAGCTGTCATCAGAAAACTCTGGTAAAGAAGAGGATTGTAATGCACGAGCTCCTTCCTGTATAGAACATGGACGGCCTCTAGTGACGACTGGGGGAAGTGCAGGAACTTGCACAGCGCCATCTTGCCCAGCTGTCATCAGAAAACTCTGGTAAAGAAGAGGATTGTAATGCACGAGCTCCTTCCTGTATAGAACATGGACGGCCTCTAGTGACGACTGGGGGAAGTGCAGGAACTTGCACAGCGCCATCTTGCCCAGCTGTCATCAGAAAACTCTGGTAAAGAAGAGGATTGTAATGCCCGAGCTCCTTCCTGTATAGAACATGGACGGCCTCTAGTGACGACCGGAGGAAGTGCAGGAACTTGCACAGCTGTCATCGGAAAGAACTGGTAAAGAAGAGGATTGTAATGCCCGAGCACCTCCCCCCTCTACATACAATGAATTGTGCTGCACTGGGGCAACATGGTTCACCCCCACCCCAGTCCCGTCACAAATTTTGAGTCCCAATAATAAAAATAGAGAAATTAATGGTTCTGGTGAAACCCTCCTGTTATTTGAAACCCTGGGAAAAAAACACCTTTATAAATGGATTAATTTGCGGAATATGCTGGTTGGATTGGGTAGGCTCCCTGGAACGTACTCAACACATGCAATAGGGGGCTTAGACCAACCCCCCTTAGCCTTACTGGGAGCTCAAAACCAGACCTTCCACGCGTGCACCTTAGTCATAAACATGAGCACACTTGGCAAACGGATATAACAATTTTTATTGCAGTAGACTTGCTACATTAAAAACACTTTTTCAAAGTGACATTACAATTTGCGTGAGCGCAATTCCAATCTCCTTGTGTAAAAAACTTGCATAGTTAGAAGGTACAGGATTCTGTTGGAAAAGGTGAACTAGTTTCGCCTGTATATAGCTTCTTCAGCACCCTTTATCATATGAAGCATCTGTATCGTTTCACAAATAAATAAGACAATTCTGTGAGTACTCACCTGTAGAATTGCTTTTGCCATGCATGGCACGGCCTGCTTCACGAAGTCATTACATCTGGGTATTCCGCCACAAGGTGGCGCAGTGCACCGCAGAAGAGTTGTGGCTCCTCCCGGTACCATATAAAAACCGAATCACCATGGGGTTTTCTTGTTATTTTTATTATCTCCCGATTTCTTGAATAACTGCTTGTCAACACTGGATAAGTCTATGGTGATTCCGTTTTTATATGGTACCGAGAGGAGCCACAACTCTTCTGCAGTGCACTGCGCCACCTTGTGGCAGAATACCCAGATGTAATGACTTCGTGAAGCAGGCCGTGCTATGCATGGCAAAAGCAATTCTACAGGTGAGTACTCACAGAATTGTCTTATTTATTTGTGTAACGATACAGATGCTTCATATGATAAAGGGTGCTGAAGAAGCCATATACAGGCGAAACTAGTTCACCTTTTTCAACAAAATCCTGTACCTTCTTGGAATTATGCTCACGCAAATGTGTTTTTAATGTAGCAAGTCTACTGCAATAAAAATTGTTATATTTTATACTATCTGTTTGCCAAGTGTGCTCATGTTTATGACTAAGGTGCACGTGTGGAAGGTCGGTTTTTGAGCTCCCAGTTTCATGTGTTGAGTACATAATAAAATCCCAAGAATTCATTTTTACCAGTAAAATGATACCTGCCCTAAAAAAAAAAAAAAAAAAGTAATATGAAGGGTAAATCTGGCAATCGCATCTTAAGATCAGTCACATGGCCATGGGGCACCCACCTTGCTCGTAGCTTTGGGAGACTTTTTTGCTCCAGCTTTGGGGGACTTGCCTGTAGGAGCGCGCGGCGACTTCTTGTTGGGGGATTTGCGGGCGGGGAGCCTCGGGGACTTGCTGGCGTTGGACACTCTACCCTGGGGTGTGCTTTTGGGAGTGGATTTTTTGTTGAGACCTCTCTTGATTAAATTGCTGCCCAGCTTCTTGGGGGTGTTGAAAATCTGGAAGGCCATGGATTGGCGCCGGCCAGCTGGTGCCTGACGGGTGAGGAAAGAAATGTTAGAGGAAGATCAGGACCCACAGTATCACAAACACGTAAAATAAAGTCCCTGTCCAGGCAAAAAAAAAATACAAGACAAACGTGACCAAAACCCGCAGCTGACGGCTCTGAAATGTAAGGTATTCCATCAGATTCATTCCCCCTCAATCAGGGTGCCCCTTGTGATGGATGGAGGTCAGAATCAATAAAATGAATATATATGTGAACATTCCCTCTCTCTGCATTGTAAGCTTTAGTGGCTAATAAAAGGTGAAATAAACCCTCAGTAAGCCACTTATCTCTGCGCTGATTTGTTCCTTTTGCTTGAACTGAAATTAGTGCAATAAAGTTAATGAAGCACGCTGTTATTAACACATTACTGTGATAAAGATGGCGTCGAGAAGATGGACAGCGCCTTTTCAAGTCGCCTCCTTTTTAGACATAGATAACATTCCAAAGTGCTTATTAGGTAGAACAGACCAATTACTCAACCAGATATTCATTTTTTTTCTAATATGATGATATGCCCCCTGTAGATGACGTGTGTAAGTTTTCTATTTTACTATAAATACAAAACGTCAAAGGGAGGAGCACCAGATGCATCTCCGTGATATAGTCAAATGCATTACAATAACTGTGTCCTTCTGTCTCACGTATTTCTTATCTCCTAGGCTGATTTGAAAGACTGAATGACACTCAGGACCCCCGTTAAAACGGGCCTGAAGGAGGGGGGTCTGTCTGACTCATAGCCAGCCTTGACATAGGTTGAAAGGCGCCTTGTGCCAGACTGCAGGATGATCTCCCCCCACCAACCTGGACCGGGCCTTCAAAGGGAACACCAAGAATTTCTCTGTTGCACCTCTCAGACAGGGCATTTCGACTTGGGAGGCCCCGCTGTGTGCATCAGCAAGATGACTCACAAACGCTTGGCGTGGGCACGGCCCTAGCTAAAGGTATAGCCGCAAGGCGAGTGAATGGCAATTGGGTTCCACACAGCAGGCCATCCCAACTCTGTACACCCCTGGGAGGGGGAATCAGCCGACCATGGAGTCTAGCCTAGGCCTCTGATGTCAGTCTTTCAGTGTGCTGCAATTTTCTGGAGCTTCACACAGCGGGGCATCCCAATTCGGAATGCCCCAGGGAGTAGGAATTGGCTGGCCATGAAGTGTAAGCCTTGAACTCTGACTCTTTCAATATGGAAATTCTATGGGGCTTCACATAGCGGGGCATCCCAAACCAGGGAGCGTGGAATAGGTCACCCGGGAGCCTTTGATACTTTTTAGCCCAAATCCCCATGTTGCCGAAATGGGGGTAGATGGTCATCATTACCCCCATTTCAGCAACATGGAGAGTTTGGCGAACGCCCAAACTGCCCTTTCCCCCCAGCCATTTGGTCATCATGCCGAGTTGGTGGGAAAAAAAAAGTGGCACAGCCGTAGGGGGCAAGCCAAAATCCTGTTTTGTTCCGTTTTTATTTTAACTTTGAGAAAAAAGTTTCAGCGCAGGGTGTGCCACACACCATCAACACGACTCACCGGCTGGCTGATGGTCTCTTTGCTCTCTGTGGCCATTGATCTGCGGGTCTCGTGTTTGCCTTTAGGAGTCATCGGACGCGGGAAGCAACTTGCCGACCTCTTGGACTAAGAAGAAGAAAAGAATAAATACATGAACAGCGCATTTAGGTAGCAAAACATCCAAAGTATCAACCTGCTCTTAAAGAGTTACACACCCGAATTTCACTTTTCTGGCTGCAGATCCTATCAGTGGGGGCATTCCAAACAGGGATACAGCTGTATGTATCCTCAAGGTCGCCCCATTCACTCACCTTCCTATCGCTCCCAAGGCGCAGACTCGGAGCGTGAACGAGCGGCTGATTGGCTGAACGACCCGCTCAACCAATCGATGGGCTCGCTTTTACTCTGCTCCATTTAGCACCGCTGGACGCATCCCCCACTCACCTCCTAGCCATCGCTCCCCACGCCGCCCAGGAACTATGTCCCCTCTTTAATATGCAGCCGCGGGGCAGACATCGAAAGGGATACGGGAAAAGGCCAGTGAAACAGGGCTTCTGGGGGGTTTTACATAGCGTAGTATTTTAGACTCCAAGGCCTCTTATGTTCCTCTTTAGAGAGGAACTATGGTCAGGCATGAACATGGTCCATCTTTAATAAGCGGCATCATTGCCCTGGCTGCCCGGCTGTGCATCGGTGCTGCTTTCAGTCATGTGAACGCGGCTCCCCAAGAAGCCTATCAGTGCTGGCCGACGCTGGCTGTAGCGGCTGATCTACAGCAGCAATAAAAGAGGATCCCCAGAAGCGTCCGTTATCTGAGCAGCCCGTTATTTGTTTTACTGGCGTTGCCCCGCTGCTGCATTTTAAAGAGGGACAATGGTCATTTTTTACCATAGTTCCTCTTTAAAGAGACAGTTCGGTCTAAATAACTCTTGTGGTCCATGTGAGCAGCCATGATAGGATCACTTTGGCACTTTATTTTGTACCTCTCAATAGAAGACAACAGGGCTGGTGATCTCACCACGGCTACTCCCATGAACCACAAGAGTTACTCAAGTCTGGAGTGCCCCTTTAATAAACAGGGTACCTTAGGGTATCAGGAGTAAAAGGAAAACCTCAACTGCTTAGAAAAAATCCCCCAAATCCTGTCTGGTCATATCTTGTCCAGGTATTAGCAGTTAGGTACCACTCTCCCAGATGTGTCCTCCTTGCTGAATAAACAGGACAGCATGACCCCGAAGGCCCAAACAAAGGGGTAAATGAAGGTGAGACAATATGTTATTTTAAAGAGGAAATTCGGAGGCCCTGGGGTCTAAAAAACTCCTGGGCTATCCAGGTTCCTGTCCTTGGGGCTTTCTGAATTGGGATGCCCCACAGTGTGAAACCCCCCAGATGCCCAGACCCACTCACCTACTCCCGCTCCCTTGTCGCGTCTCTGTGCTGTGGCTGCATCCCTGCACACCTCTAGCCGTGCGCACCGGGCCTTTCTGAATGAGCGCAGACACGTCTCGGCTGCAAGGTGAGCAGGGGATGCGACTGGCGGTGTACTCAGCACCTTTTGGAGACGCTCGGGTGCTTAGCCATCAGCGGCACCGAAGGGAGCCGAGTGACAGTGAGCCAATCAGCACGCTCGCTTCCAGCTCGAGCCTGCACAGTGGGAGCGACTGGAAGGTGAGTTGATCGGGAAACCTGGGGGAATACACACAGCCGGGCATCCCAACTCGGGAATGTCGCCGCACGGAGAAACACCACATGTGAAATAGAAAATACAATTCTGAGAAACTCACCTGTAGAATTGTTTTTGAGTATATCCAGTCCAGGTCGTGCCAGTAATGACATGTGGGTATTTCACCCCCAGGGGGCGCTCGACTGCAAGATCAAAAGATGTAGCTCCTCCCGGCCTATAAGAGCAGGTGTCCCTCTAGGATTCTCCAGTGGTTAAAAAGCAGTAAACAAAAAGAGGACAGGCCGGGAGGCCAAGAAACCATGTTACTTCACATAGCTTCAGCTTGTACTCTCTCCAACAAAACATAAGGACTCAATTCCAAGAATAAAAATGGTAATCACCATAACAGGCAAACAAGAGATGATGAACAAGGGCAGGGTGGGACGACCTGGACTGAATATACTCAAAAACAATTCTACAGGTGAGTTTAACAAAATTGTATTTTTCCCTATATCCAGTCCAGGTCATCCCAGTAATGACATGTGGGACATCCAAAAGCAGTGTCCATATAGGGTGGGATCCCCAGTGCGGAACAGCATGTAGTTCATTTCACTACCATTCTGAAGCACCTTTCGGCCAAGACAGCGTCAGCTGAGGCCCTGACATCAACTTTGTAAAAGTATGAACAGAAGACCAAGTTGTGGCCTTACAAACTTGTTCAACCGATGCCTGGGGCTGAAAAGCCCAAGAGGCACCAAAAGCTTTAGTAGAATGAGCTGTGATCCGAAAAGGGGGTTCCTTCCCCTTGGCAGAATATGCTTGCACCACCACCTGTCTGATCCACCTACTGAGAGTGGACTTGGCTGGTGGCAAACCTTTCCTAGAGCCCTCTGTTAGGACAAAGAGCAAATCCGACTTCCTGAAGGATTCAGTCGCAACCAGGTAATACTTAATGGCTCTGACCACATCCAAGGCATGGAGGGTCCCTTCCTTAGAATTAGCCGGTGCAGGACACAAGGAAGGCCAGACAACTTCCTCATTAAGGTGAAAGAGAGAAACGACCTTAGGCAAAAAATCAGGTTTAAAGCGAAAAATCACCTTATCCTTATGCCGCTCAAAATAGGGAGGCTTCATACAAAGCGCGGCCAGCTCGGATATGCGACGCACCAAGGTGATCGCTACTAAAAAGGACAGCTAGAGAGTCAAAATAGGCAATGCAGCATCGCACAGAGGTTTGAAGGGAGGACCCTAAAGAGCAGACAGTACTAAATTCAAGTCCCACACCGGTAATACTGACTTACGCGGTGGCCGGACATGGGTGACTCCCTGGAAAAAGGTCTTGATCAACCTATGGTTGGCAATGGAGCTCTGGAAGAATATGGCTAAGGCCGAGACCTGGCCCTTGAGGGTTCTCAACTGGAGACCCAAGTCTAAGCCGTGTTGTAAAAACTCCAGGATCCTAGAAATAGAAAATGTGCGGCAAGGGAGACTCTTGGTCTCGCACCAAGCAATATAAGCGTGCCAAACTCTGTAGTATATCATGGAGGAAGACTTTTTCCGTGCCTGAATCATGGTATGCACAACTGTGGCCGACAGCCCCTTTTGCGTTAGGATTGAGGTCTCAATAGCCAGGCCGTCAAAGCCAGCGTCTGTAAATTGGGGTGCAGCAGCGACCCCTGTGTGAGAAGCCCTGGGTCGTCGGGCATGATGTAGCGATCTACTGACATCTGAACTATGTCCGCAAACCAACTCCTTCTCGGCCAGCGAGGAGCCACCAGGATGGCTGGTACCCCTTACTGGGCTATCTTGCGCAGCAAGGAGTGGAAACTGAGGGAATGCATAAAGGAACTTGAATTCCATCCAGGGAATTGCCAGAGCGTCTGTGGCAATGGCCAGAGGATCTCTTGAGAGGGAGACAAAACTTGGGAGCTTGTGATTGTGTCTGGACGCAAACAGGTCCACACCCAGCTGACCCCAGCGGAGACACAGAGCATGGAAGGTTTTGCTGTTGAGAGACCATTCCCCCAGGCGCAAGGATCGCACGACCCCTTAAATGGGGAGTCAAGCAAAGAAGCACCAACCGGATCGCTCTCAGCTCCAAGAGATTTATGGGTAAGCGGTTCTCCTGCGGACCCCACTGACCCTGGATCTTCTGAGTCTGCCAAACACCTCCCCAGCTGGTCAGACTGGCATCCGTGGTAACTATCTCCCAACGGGGAGTCAGAAAGGACTTGCCCACCAACAGGTTCCAGGAGTCCAACCACCACAAGAGGGACTGTCTGGCCAGGGGGGACAGCAAAAATTCCTGTTCCAATGACTCCTGCATCTGGTTCTAGCCGGTCAACAGGTTGAATTGGAAGAGGTCGCATGTGAAACTGGGCGAAGGGAAATTGATTACCTAGCCGAAAGCCTCCAGGGCTGACAATACCGCCCGAGTTTCGCTTTCGGCCTGCTGCAAGCACTGGGCCGCAATCAGCAAGTCGTCCTATAGGGCAATCGTCGATAGGTCAGCAGACAAATGCCCTGGTTCCTCAGGATAGCCATGACGCCTGCCAGCACCTTGGTGAAGACACGGGGCTGAGGATATCCCAAATGGAAGTGCCACAAACTGGCAATGCTGATCCTCCAGAGCAAACCTCAGGAACTTCTGATGCCCCTGGAAAATGGGGATGTGCAGATAAGCATCCCTGATGTCCACATTGGTCATGAAGTCGCCAGGCCGAAGCCAGCTCACCGCTGACCATAAGGTTTCCACGTGGAAATGTCTGACTCATACAAACCTGTTGAGACCCTTCAGGTCCAGGATTGGTCTTAACGTTCCGTCCTTCATGGGAACCGTGAACAGGTTGGAGTAAAAACCTTGACCCTGCTCCTGACGAGGAACAGGGCAAATCACACCTAACCGCAGGAGATGTTGCACGGCCATTCTCAGGCCCTGTGTCTTCAATGAGTTTTGGGATATCCGAGACCGAAGATATTTTGTGGGCGGCCTGACTGCCAGCTCTATTTTGTAACCGGAGGACACCACCTCCTGAATCCACCGATCCGAGACGTGCCATCTCCAGATATAAGCAAATAGCAGAAGCCGCCCCCCCCCCCCACCCGGATGGGTGAGGGCGCCTCCTCATGCCTGAGAGGACTTGGCAGGGGGCTTGGACTTGGCTCCCCAAGTGGGATTGGGTCGGCTGCGGGAACTACCTCTACCCCAGGTATCTCTGCGGCCACCTGAAAATAAAGAGCCTCTTCCTCCTCGAAAGGAGCGATAGGCAAATGAGCTCTGAAAGGGCCGAGCAGGCTTCCGTCTCTGAGGGAATCTACCATCCTTGACCAGGAGGTCCAGACGCTCCCCAAACAACCTGTGCCCCACGAAGGGGATACAAGTAAGCAACCTTTTGGCCACGGCATCAGCCGATCATTGCTGCAACCAGAGCGAGCGCCGAAGTGCAACAAGCAGGGCCGAAATCCTGGCACCAAGCCGGACACCATCGTCCATGGAAGAGACCACCAAGGCAAAAAAATACACGCAAGCCTTGAGGTCCTTCTACTCCTCCGCCCACTTGCGAGCCTTAGCGCTATCCACAAGACGTTTCACCTTCCTTCTGATGGCCAGGGAGACAATAGTCGCGGCACACACGGGGCAAAACAAGGCACCAGCAAAGGTGAAGGCATGACAGACCAGTTGATCCATGCGCCTGTCAGCTGGATCACGTAAGTAAGCGGTATTAGGTGAAGGCATAATAGTAGTGTTGGACAACCCCGACACAGGGGAATCCACCTCGGGAGGGCAAGACCATAGCCGGACCAGATACTCATCAATCTATAAAAACAAAAGAATTTACTTTATGGAAGGGAAAAATACAGTTCTGTGAGTACTTGCCTGTAGAATTGTTTTTACTATGCACAGCACGGCCTGTTTCATGTAGTCCTTATGTCTGGGTATTCCGCCACAAGGTGGCGCAGTGGACTGCAGAAGATTTGTGGCTCCTCCCCGCCCCATATAAAAACAGGAATCACCAATAGACCTCCAGTGTTGACAAGCAGTTATACAAGAAGCCGGGAGGTAATAAAGGTAAAAAAGGTAAAAACCCTCATAACTAACTTGGAACAATCACCATAAAGAGGCAACCAAGAATAACGATAACAAGGGAGGGATGAAACAGGCCGTGCTGTGCATAGTAAAAACAATTCTACAGGTGAGTACTCACAGAATTGCATTTTTCCTAGTGCACAGCACGGCCTGTATCATGTAGTCCTTACGTCTGGGACATCCAAAAGCAGTGTCCGTAAGGTAGGGTGGGATCCCCAAAAAGTAACGGCAGGCAGTTCAGACCAACCCCGCGGCCAAAAGCAGCATCCGCTGAGGCCTTAACATCAACCTTGTAAAACTTGGAAAAAGTATGAACAGAAGACCAAGTAGCGGAATTAAAAACTTGTTCAACAGAAGATTGGTGCTGAAAAGCCCAAGAAGCACCAATAGATCACCACCGCCTGACGAATCCACTTGCAGATAGTAGATTTGGCCGGAGGCAAACCCTTCCTAGGTCCAGCAGGAAGAACAAAAAGAGCATCAGACTTCCTAAAAGACTCAGTAGCAACCAAGTAAAACTTCAGTGCCCTGACAAGATCCAGAGAATGAAGCCGTTCCTTAGAATTAGCAGGGTTAGGAGACAGAGAAGGCAATACAATGTCCTGATTGAGATGGAAAGCAGACACAACATTGGGCAAGAAATCCGGTTTAAGCCTAAACACTACCTTACTCTGATGCCGCTCCAGGAGGTTTCATGAAAAGCGCCGCCAGCTCAGAAACTGGCCTGACCGAAGTAATAGCCACCAAAAAGGCCACCTTAAGAGTCAGAATAGGCAAAGCAGCCACACGCATAGGTTCAAAGGGGGGACCCTGTAGAGCAGACGACACCAAATTTAAGTCCCACACTGGTAGCATAGGCTTACACGGCGGACGCACATGAATAACTCCCTGGAAGAAGGTCTTGACCAACCGGTGATTGGCAAAAGATCTTTGGGAAAAAATTGCCAAGGTCTACACCTGTCCCTTGAGAGTGCTAAGTTGAAGGCCCGAATCAAAACCATGTTGTAAAAATTTCAGAATCCTGGGGATAGAAAACACCCGACAAGGAAGAGATTTGGACTCACACCAGGCAATGTAAGCATGCCAGACCCGTAGTAGATAAAAGACAAGGTCTTCTTTCGAGCCCGAATCATGGTTTCAACAACAGAGGCCGGCAACCCCTTGTCCATCAAGATGGAGGTTTCAGCAGCCAAATTGGGATGGCGCAGCTCTCCCTGACTGAGAAGATCTGGATCCTTGTGCAAGACGTACTGATCTACTGCCAACTGCACGACGTCTACGAACCACACCCTCCTCGGCCAACAGGGGGCCACCAGAATGGCCGGTACCCCCTCCTGGGCTATCTTGCGCAGTACCCTGCCCAGCAGGGGAAAGGGAGGGAACGCATAGAGGAGCCGAAACTCTGTCCAAGGAATTGCTAGCGCATCCATGGCGAAGGCCAGAGGATCCTGTGACAGGGAGACAAATCTTGGAAGCTTGTGATTGTGGCGGGACCCAAACAGGTCCACATCCGGCTGACCCCAGCGGTGACACAGGGAGTGAAATACCTCGTTGCTGAGAGACTATTCCCCCAGCCGAGACGTCCCCCTTCTCAGGGAGTCCGCCTCCTGGTTCTCCACCCCCGGAATGTAGACCCCGAGATGCAATGGACATTCTCTTCCGCCCAAGATAGTATCAGGGATACTTTGTTGAGGGCTCGCATGCTCCGAGTCCCTCCCTGATGACTGACGTAGGAAACCGCTGTCTGGTTGTCCGAGCGAATCTGAACAGCCCGACCCCGAAGGCGTGGGGTCAACTGGGAGAGAACCAACCTGATCGCCCGTAGTTCTAGAATGTTGATGGGTGCATGGGCCTCCTGGGGGCCCCGCTGACCCTGGAACTTCAGAAAGTTCCAAACTCCCCCCCAACCGGTCAGACCGGCATCTGTGGTGACAATCTCCCAGCACGGAGGCAGAAAGGTCCTGCCCACCAGAAGATTCCTTGAGTCCAACCACCACAAGAGGGACTGCCTGGCCAGAGGGGACAGAGCAAATTCCTGATCCAGGGACACAGGGTCCCGATCCCAAACTGATAAGAGATGCAACTGAAGAGGTCTCATGTGAAACAGAGCAAAGGGAACCGCCTCAAAGCAGGACACCATCAGGCCCACTAACTGCATCCCCTGCCAGATGGAGGGATGAGGACACAAGAGCACCACTTTCTGCTGAGGGAGAAATACCTTGACCTGAGAGGTATCCAGAGTCTTTCCCAGAAAGGACCTCGCCAAAGACAGAGACAGTGAAGACTTGGGAAAGTAGATCACCCAGCAGAAGGACTCGAGAGTGGAAGTCACCACCTGAGTATCCTTCTCAGCCTGATGAAGAGACTGAGCAGCAATCAGAATGTAGTCCAGGTAAGGGAGGATGCGAATGCCCTGGTTCCTCAGAAGTGCCATTACGCCAGCCAGCACCTTGGTGAACACCCGAGGCGCCGAGGTGATACCAAAGGGTAAGGCCACAAACCGGTAATGCTGATCCTCCAGAGCGAACCTCAGGAATCTCTGATGACCTGGAAAGATTGGCACGTGAAGATAGACATCCTTGATGTCCACAGTGGTCAAAGTCGCCTGGCCGAAGGGAACTGACAGCCGAGCGTAGCGTCTCCATGCGAAAGTGCTTGAACCGGACAAACCTGTTGAGACCCTTCAAGTCCAGGATGGGCCTCAGAGAACTGTCCTTTTTGGGAACTGTGAAAAGATTGGAGTAGTACCCCTGACCCTGTTCCTGGTGAGGAACCAGACAGATGACCCCTGATTCCAACAGGCGTTGAACTGCTAGGCGCAAACTCTGAGCTGACAGAGGATTTTGAGACATCCGGGATGTGAGGCATCTTGGGGGCGGCCAGGCTGCAAATGATCTTGTAACCGGAGGACACCACCTCCTGAATCCACTGGGCTGAGACGCGAAGCCTCCAGACGTGAGCAAAGAGCCTAAGCCGCCCCCCCACCCTGACGGGCGAGGGCGCCCCTTCATGCCTGGGGGGGTCTTGGGAGGGGCTTTGGGCTTGGGCCCCCAGTAGGAACTGGGACGGCGTCCTCTGTTCTTGTTCCAGGAATCTGCGCGAGACCCAGCGAAGGACACTCCTCTGCCTTGCTTAGCCCCACGGTAGGGGGTCGTGTGGGAGCTTGGGCCACGAAAGGGCCGAATCTGACGCTTGCGTTGGGGTAACTTGCCACCCTTGGCAAGATATCTAACCTTTCTCCAAACAGGCGCAGACCCTTAAATGGAAGCCCCGTAAGGGCCTTCTTGGCGACGTTATCAGCGGCCCACTGGTGCAACCAGACCGCTCGGCGTATGGCTACCACCAGAGCAGAAGATCTAGCACTCAGCTTAATAGCATCGTCGGATGCAGATAGGATATAGTTAACAAAAGTTTCACAGGTGGCCAGAGCATTGGCAGCATCAGAGGGCAAGTCATCCGCCCCTTCAAGAGCAGTCTTAACCACAGTCCTGAGCGTCACCGCCGTGATGGCTATGACGCAAACTGGGCGGAGCGACGCTCCCCCAAATGCAAAGGCATGACATGCCAGTTGGTCCACACGCCAATCCTCCAAATCCCACAGCGTAGTAGTGTCGGGGGAGTGCAAAATAGAGGTGTTGGACAGACTTAGAATTGGGGCATCGACCTCGGGTGGCGATGTCCAACACTTGACCAGGTCAGCAGGAAAGGGATATTTCTTATCCACACTCAGGATTCAGATGACGCCTCTTGGAAGTGGCCTTGCGCGCCAAGGAGCCAGCAATTAAGTTTTCCACACTAGCCAATCTAGTGGCAAAATCAGCATGAGAATCCCCACTGGTATTGGGGGTTAGGCTCAGACTTGGGGGAGTAGGTTAAGCGAGGCGAGGTGCGGGCCCAGCCTCGGAAGAGGTGGGAAGACCGGCTAGCGCCTGCTGCGCACAAGGGACGCAGACCCGTGCATTGTCACCGCTGCTAGGTAAGACCCCACAAGCTACACACAGACGGGCTTCGAAGGAACCCCGTTCACAATATCCTGAGATGCCCCCATATGGCGATTATTAGGTACAATATGCCAGTAGGGATTGACGCTGTAAAGCAACCCTGGATGCCCCAATGACCCGCTGGGAAGTGGGAGTGATTTTTTAATGGTCTGGACCGGGCGCTACACCGGGCTGGGAAAAGCCACCGAAGTCCACGGTCTGAAAGACACAAGGGGAACAGGGATGTCAGAGCCAAGCGAGAAGGAGCAAGAGCTAAAGAAAAATCGCCCGCGAGGGCACTTCCAGAACAGCGAGGGGGGGGGGGGGGGGGGGGGGGACAGTCTTCACCACGCGCACGTGAGAAAGAAATGGTGCCAAGCGAACCTCGAAGGGCGGGCCAGAGCTGAAGATGACGTGGAACGCGCCAAACCAGACCACGCCCCCCCCCCGGAGAGCGCGAAGCTTGAAGCGCGTAGCCAATCAGAAAACAGTAGTTAGTAACTGAAACAGACCAAGTGAATTACCTCAGAGACTGACATGACAAGATAGAATACGGGAATAAACGCCGTAGCGTCCACGGACAGAGCTGCCGTACTCGCCAACTAAAACACAGTAACGGCGCTGCGGCTAACGTTAACATCAATGTGAAGTGCGTCTCTGACACCCAGTAACCGTTAAGGGTTAAAAGCTTACAAGTATAAATAGGGCAAGGTTAGGCCATCGTACACACAACCCCCCCCCCCTTTTTCCCCCCCACTAACGGGGGGAACTAGGGAGGAAGGTGACCCGACACTCGGGGTTCACCGCTACACGGGTCGTGGGGGCACTGATGCGGGAGGGGCATCCACTGAAGGCTCACCATTAGCCTTGACCGCCTACCCTATGGTGGGGGATTGCGGTGGAGCCTAGCTCCGTAAGCACACTAGGTGCTGCCTACCTTCACCCGACCAACGCAGCCCAGGCTGGGAGGCAATTATTTTCACAATGAGGTGGAAATAGTCCCGCAGGGCCTCGGGCTGTAAAGCCCCGCTCGCCTGCGAGAGCGTGAAACTTCATGTCTTCACAGTCAGCACTGCAGAGAAATCTGGGGATTTGTGGGAGGTCCCTCTGTATATGTAGGGCCGGGAGGAGCCTGTTTTCTACATGTCTGCAGTGAACAGCGCCTGAGGCGGAGGATTACCCACATGTAATTACTACATCTGGAGCAGGACGTGCTGTATGCTCAGAATAGAGGGGGGGAGAGGGATGGGCCGGGAGAAACCACAATACACTGTTATCCCGCCAAAAAGACATAAGCAAAAAGACACACAAGCAGCATCCCGCAGTATATGCCCCGCCCCCCCCCCCAAAAAACCCCCATAGGGGACTCACGGACCAAGAGCGCAGCGCGTGCAGCACATACAGGCGACCGGGGTACAGTCAGAAGATCCGCGGAGGTAGAATAGGCAGAACGAAGTCACCGCCGCAGCCCACGCTGACAAGGAGCCTTCCAGAACACAGGACACATGCGCGCAGCAAGCAGCTAAGGTGGCGTCGCGATCGAGCACCTCAAGGGGCGGGCCGCAGGGGCATTACGCGATACGCGTCATCTCCCGGCACCAATCGCGCCCCCCCCTGAAGAGCGCGAAAAACATGCCACGGTGACCCAGCGCCATGACAGTCTCAGTAAAACTACAAGTAAGCGTGCCACCCGCCGCGAAGCGCAGTACACCTGCGGCGGCGACCGAAATACACAATAGCGGGACACCACAGCACAATCGCCGTGTGCCGCTCGCCAACCCCCCGTCGTCGGGGAGAGGGGGAGCAGAGGAGAGGGCAGGCAGCGGCGGGAGCCGCACAGTCTAAAAAGGGGCCACAGGGGAGGGAGGGGGGGCAAGTGCGAAACACACCCGAAGCAAAGAAGGTCAGACAGATAAAATGAAGGAATGGCTAGGAACACAAGTCCCCAAGCACAACTCACCCCCACCATAGTGACAGCAGTGCTTCTTCATCCCTCAGCAGGCTCACCATAAAAGCCTATGGCAGGCTACCCTTTGTGGTACAGGGTCTGCGGCTTGGAGCAGCGCTCCCCAAGCACCTGACCCTAGTGCTCCTCTACCATCACCCGATCCGACAGCCGAGGCTGGGAGGCACAGAGGGTCCGGAAGCGGGTGGAAATAGACTTGCAGGGCCGCAGGCTTGGTTGCCCCGCTCACCTGCAAAACATAGAGAGCCATCTACTATCTTCACAGTATGACTGCAGAGGAAACACTGGAGGTCTATTGGTGATTTCTATTTTTATATGGGGCCATAAATCTTCTGCAGTCCACTGCGCCACCTTGTGGCGGAATATCCCATACGTAAGGACTACATGAAACAGGCTGTGCTTGGCACTGGGAAAAAAGCCTGAGAATGTCACTGTTGCTGAATCGAGGCAGATGATCTCTATGCAGCTCTGAGCAGAAGGGAAGGGGCACAGTTGACCTTAGAGAACACAAACATCTTACAGGTAGGTATGTGATGAATGGCGGTCAAATGATAAATTAAACATATGATGGTGATTTCCTCCTTCCATTTTTTCTACTCTATCTTTCTCTCTGCATTGTACAATAAGTGGATAATAAACCCTGAGGCAGCCACTTGACTCTGGGCGATTTCTCTTTTGCTTGACAATAATGCTTAGGATTATGAAGATTATAGAACATGCTGCTACTAATGTATTACTGTGATAAAGATGGCTTCGGGAAGCTGGACAACGCCTTTGAGTGTCCTGTAGACGTAGATAACATTCCAGTGTGCTCGTTAGGTAGAACAGACTAATTACTGAGCTAGATACTCTTATGCGTATGTAAGTTTTCTATTTTACTATAAATAAAAACGTCAAAGGGAGGAGCACCAGATGCATCTCCGTGAGATAGTCGAATGTATTCCAATGACTGTGTCCTGTCTGGCGTATTTCTAATCTCCTACGCGGATTTGAAATACTGAACGACCCCCAGGACCCCCGTTAAATGAGCACAAAGGAGGGGGTCTGCCTGACGGACAGCCGCCCCTGATAGGTACTCCCATTTAGCCCTCCCACAGCAAGAGGCCCGACTCCCAGGTGTCTTACTTCAGGGGTGTCGGGGCCATAGTGAGACTCCTCAGTGACCCGCTTCATTTTCTGCCGCGTGGTTATTCCGCCTCCTCCTCCACCCCAGGTCTGCTCCGCCCCTGCTGTGGCCAGGGTCATCCTCCGTGTGCTGGTGAGAGACTCCTGGATCTGAGAGGGCAGCATGGTGGCTCGCCGTAAGGTCTCTTTGGGGTCTCCGGTCTTCATCTCCTCGTCTGTTATGGTGGAGGCCAAAAGGGACGGCTGGGGGAAGAGACACAGCAAAAGAAGAAAGGTTAGAGGGGTAATGTGAGGCTGGCTGGGAACACAGAGGGTAAATACAGGTAGGTAGGGGGCATACTCTGCTCTCCAGAGGATAGGAGGTCTTCAGGTGAGGGGGACAGGTTCTGTTCCGCTGCTGCAGTTCTGCGATCCGGTTCCAGTCTTCCTGTGGATCGGGCTCGTCCTGACACGTGTTCAAATAGAAGCTGCTCCGACCTGCCGGGATAGAGAGTGTAGCTTAGCTCTCGTACCTCTCACCCTGGAGTAGAGGCATTGTTAAACTTAATTTTCACTTTTCGGGGTGGTGTACCTCTCAGTGGGGGCAACCCGAATTGGGATGCCTTGCTGTGTGTATCCCCCCCCCAAGGTCGTCCCATTCTCTCA
This sequence comes from Gastrophryne carolinensis, assembly GCA_027917425.1. Lineage (NCBI taxonomy): Eukaryota > Metazoa > Chordata > Amphibia > Anura > Microhylidae > Gastrophryne > Gastrophryne carolinensis. The sequence goes on from CM051236.1 coordinate 16,744,775, forward strand.
CCTTCCTGTCGCTCCCACGCCGCAGACTTGGGGCGAGAACGAGCGCACTGATTGGCCGAGTGGTCCGCTTCCATTCGGCTCAATTTGGCATTGCTGACGGCTAAGCCACCTGAATGGTTAAGTAGATGAGTGGCTCCAAAGGGAGCATCCCCTGCCCTTGGGGCTTCCTGAATTAGGATGCCCCCGCTGTGTGCATCCCCCCCAGGGCGTCCCATTCACTCACCTTCCTGTCGCTCCCACGGCGCGGACTTGGGACAGGAACGAGCGCACTGATTGGCTGAGTGGTCCGCTTCCACTCGGCTCCATTTGGCACCACTGAATGGCTAAGTAGATGAGCATCCCCTGTCCTTGGGGCTTCCCGAATTGGGATGCCCCGCTGTGTGCATCCCCCCACCAAGGTATCCCCATTCACTCACCTTCCTGAGACTCCCACGGCGCAGACTTGGGGCGAGAACGAGCGCACCGATTGGCTGAGTGGTAAGCTTCCACTCGGCACCACTGAATGGCTAAGTAGATAAGCATCCCCTGTTCTCTTGGCTTCCCGAATTGGGGTGCCCCACAGTGTGAAGCCCCCCAGATTCCCAGACCTTCTCTCAAGCCCTTGTAGTGTCTCTGCGCTGCGGCCGCATCCCCGCACACCTCCAGCCGTGCGCGCGCCTGGCCATTTTGAATGAGTGAGGGTATGTCTCGGCTACAAGGTGAGCGGGGGATGCGGCTGGCGGTGCACTCATCTCCCTTCGGCGCCGCTCGGGTGCTTAGGGAGCAGAGTGACAGCGAGCGTGCTGTGGGAGAGAGTGGAAGGTGAGTTGATCGGGCAAACACAGCGGGGCATCCGGCATGGAGGAACACCACACGGGAAAGTGAAATTCGACTGATTTTGACTATCCTGGGCTTTGGTCCTTTCCGTCCGATCGGGGATGCCCCGCTGTGTGAAACCCCCCAAATTGCTGATGCCAACTCACCTCTTCCCAGTCCTACGGCGCATGCGCGGCCGCTCGTCCAATCAGCTCGCTCATCTGCTGACTTGGGGCAAGAACGAGCGCGCTGACTGGCTGAGCGGCTCGCTCCCACTCGCCTCTATTTGGCACCACTGACGGCTAAGCCGCCTGGATGGCTGAGTAGATAAGTGGCTCCGAACGGTGCATCCCCCACTCCCCTTCGAGTCGCCGCGTGTCTGCGCCGCTCATTAAGAAAGGCTGGGCACAGCTAGAGGCGAGCAGGGATGCAGCCGTGGCGGAGAGACACGGCGAGGGTTCCGGGAAAAGGTGAGTGAAACGGGGGTTTTACACAACGGGTCATCCCAATGTGCGAGCAGCGGGTGCGGATTCCCGCTATCCCTTTAGCAGGGGAGGGAGGTTGACACAGTGAAGCACAATGGGTGAGGGGAGGGGCTTTAATTCAGACTCTAGGTCTCTTTCACGAGCATCTAGATTTGGGATGTACAGATATGGTAACCCCGGGGATCGCTGTGGAACTCTACCTTATCTATGTTAGTCTGCCCTCTGCTGGTGTCAGGAGGATATTAGACTAATGTAAGGGTGTTCCTCCCATCCAATCAGAGCCACCCTCTCCTGGTGTCAGGAGGATATTACATTATCTAATGGTGTTCCTCCCATCCAATCAGAGCCACCCTCTCCTTGTGTCAGGAGGATATTACATTATCTAATGGTGTTCCTCCCATCCAGAGCCACCCTCTCCTTGTGTCAGGAGGATATTACATTATCTAATGGTGTTCCTCCCATCCAATCAGAGCCACCCTCTCCTGGTGTCAGGAGGATATTACATTAATCTAATGGTGTTCCTCCCATCCAACCAGAGCCACCCTCTCCTGGTGTCAGGAGGATATTACATTATCTAATGGTGTTCCTCCCATCCAATTAGATCCACCCTCTCCTTGTGTCAGGAGGATATTACATTATCTAATGGTGTTCCTCCCATCCAATTAGATCCACCCTCTCCTTGTGTCAGGAGGATATTACATTATCTAATGGTGTTCCTCCCATCCAATTAGATCCACCCTCTCCTTGTGTCAGGAGGATATTACATTATCTAATGGTGTTCCTCCCATCCAATCAGAGCCACCCTCTCCTGGTGTCAGGAGGATATTACATTAATCTAATGGTGTTCCTCCCATCCAATCAGAGCCACCCTCTCCTGGTGTCAGGAGGATATTACATTATCTAATGGTGTTCCTCCCGTTCAATCAGAGCCACCCTCTCCTTGTGTCAGGAGGATATTACATTAATCTAATGGTGTTCCTCCCATCCAATCAGAGCCACCCTCTCCTGGTGTCAGGAGGATATTACATTATCTAATGGTGTTCCTCCCGTTCAATCAGAGCCACCCTCTCCTTGTGTCAGGAGGATATTACATTAATCTAATGGTGTTCCTCCCATCCAATTAGATCCACCCTCTCCTTGTGTCAGGAGGATATTACATTAATCTAATGGTGTTCCTCCCATCCAATCAGAGCCACCCTCTCCTTGTGTCAGGAGGATATTACATTATCTAATGGTGTTCCTCCCATCCAATTAGATCCACCCTCTCCTTGTGTCAGGAGGATATTACATTATCTAATGGTGTTCCTCCCATCCAATTAGATCCACCCTCTCCTTGTGTCAGGAGGATATTACATTATCTAATGGTGTTCCTCCCATCCAATCAGAGCCACCCTCTCCTGGTGTCAGGAGGATATTACATTAATCTAATGGTGTTCCTCCCATCCAATCAGAGCCACCCTCTCCTTGTGTCAGGAGGATATTACATTATCTAATGGTGTTCCTCCCATCCAATTAGATCCACCCTCTCCTGGTGTCAGGAGGATATTACATTAATCTAATGGTGTTCCTCCCATCCAATCAGAGCCACCCTCTCCTGGTGTCAGGAGGATATTACATTAATCTAATGGTGTTCCTCCCGTCCAATCAGAGCCACGTGCTGCGATGATGTAACAGGTAAGACTTACTGGCACCCCTCGGGTGAGCAGAGTTAAGATTACTGGTCAGGGGTTTGCACAGGTAAGGATTACCAGTGCCCCTAGGGACAGGCTAGTGACCAGCCCTGGAATCTTTTAGATTCAATGGGGGCCGCAGGGGGAGGTGCTGCATTGATCCACTTTAACCACAGACTGAGGCCTCCACCTAAGGCGCACTTACTGCTGGCTTGTGATTGGCGCCTGGAGCTGCGCGTGCTGGGCCGGTAACCAGGCAGGTTCATCAGGACGGAGTTATTGAGGCTGTCGTCCGATGAGGTGAACTCGGGTTTGGTCAGAGACTCCTGGGACGGAAGGCTGGTGAGCGCGGGGGCGGAGACGGCCGGCTGGGGCCTTCCTCCTCGGCGGGTGACGGGCGGCTGGTTCAGGTTCTGGTGGGATATGGCAGAGCGCAGGCTGTAGAAAGACGTGTTGGCGCTCTCGGGCTCTGGCTCCGCCTCCTCTTTTGTTTTCTGTAACGGAAGCAAAACATTAATAGCAAAGCTATAAACAAAAACACGATGGCGAAACGTGTATCTGAGAAACCAATGACATGAATAACACTGAAGCCATCCGATACTGGCGATAGGGCCATTACAAGTAGGACAGACATTAAAGTGGACCAAAACCCATGGCCCAGAAATCTATAAGATTCCAGGGCCAGTTGATTCCCTCCCCACTGGGGCATCCAGACTTGGGACACCCCGCTGTGTGAAACCCCGCAGGTCGCTCAGTAACCTCACCTTCTCTCTCCCCGCTCTAATGGCACATGCACGAGCAGCGGTCTCTCCATGCTATTCCTTTAGCAAGATGCGCTCGCTTAGATGAATTCCAACGGCTTTGAGCCGTTGACGTCACGTCATCTGAGCCGAGCACGCTGATGGTGGCATCCCCCGCTTCCCTCTAACAGGGAGTGTGACCGCACCGGCCATTCACAAATGCCTGGTGCAGGCATGTGCCCTGCTAGAGGGATAGTGGGGTTGCGTGGCACATCCCATTTCAAAGTGGACCCATGGCACATCCCATTTCATAGTGGACCCATGGCACATCCCATTTCATAGTAGACCCATGGCACATCCCATTTCAAAGTGGACCCATGGCACATCCCATTTCATAGTAGACCCATGGCACATCCCATTTCATAGTAGACCCATGGCACATCCCATTCCAAAGTGGACCCATGGCACATCCCATTTCATAGTAGACCCATGGCACATCCCATTTCATAGTAGACCCATGGCACATCCCATTTCATAGTAGACCCATGGCACATCCCATTTCATAGTAGACCCATGGCACATCCCATTTCATAGTAGACCCATGGCACATCCCATTTCAAAGTGGACCCATGGCACATCCCATTTCATAGTAGACCCATGGCACATCCCATTTCATAGTAGACCCATGGCACATCCCATTTCATAGTAGACCCATGGCACATCCCATTTCAAAGTGGACCCATGGCACATCCCATTTCAAAGTGGACCCATGGCACATCCCATTTCAAAGTGGACCCATGGCACATCCCATTTCATAGTAGACCCATGGCACAACCCATTTCATAGTGGACCAATGGCACAACCCATTTCATAGTGGACCCATGGCACAACCCATTTCATAGTGGACCAATGGCACAACCCATTTCATAGTGGACCCATGGCACATCCCATTTCATAGTAGACCCATGGCACATCCCATTTCATAGTAGACCCATGGCACATCCCATTTCATAGTAGACCCATGGCACATCCCATTTCATAGTAGACCCATGGCACATCCCATTTCAAAGTGGACCCATGGCACAACCCATTTCAAAGTGGACCCATGGCACAACCCATTTCATAGAAAACCAATGGCACATCCCATTTCATAGTAGACCCATGGCACATCCCATTTCATAGTAGACCCATGGCACATCCCATTTCATAGTAGACCCATGGCACATCCCATTTCAAAGTGGACCCATGGCACATCCCATTTCAAAGTGGACCCATGGCACATCCCATTTCAAAGTGGACCCATGGCACATCCCATTTCATAGTAGACCCATGGCACATCCCATTTCATAGTAGACCCATGGCACATCCCATTTCATAGTAGACCCATGGCACATCCCATTTCATAGTAGACCCATGGCACATCCCATTTCATAGTAGACCCATGGCACATCCCATTTCATAGTAGACCCATGGCACAACCCATTTCATAGTGGACCAATGGCACAACCCATTTCATAGTAGACCCATGGCACAACCCATTTCATAGAAAACCAATGGCACATCCCATTTCATAGTAGACCCATGGCACATCCCATTTCATAGTAGACCCATGGCACATCCCATTTCATAGTAGACCCATGGCACATCCCATTTCATAGTAGACCCATGGCACATCCCATTTCATAGTAGACCCATGGCACATCCCATTTCAAAGTGGACCCATGGCACATCCCATTTCATAGTAGACCCATGGCACATCCCATTTCATAGTAGACCCATGGCACATCCCATTTCATAGTAGACCCATGGCACATCCCATTTCAAAGTGGACCCATGGCACATCCCATTTCAAAGTGGACCCATGGCACATCCCATTTCAAAGTGGACCCATGGCACATCCCATTTCAAAGTGGACCCATGGCACATCCCATTTAAAAGTGGACCCATGGCACATCCCATTTAAAAGTGGACCCATGGCACATCCCATTTAAAAGTGGACCCATGGCACATCCCATTTCAAAGTGGACCCATGGCACAACCCATTTCAAAGTGGACCCATGGCACATCCCATTTCAAAGTGGACCCATGGCACATCCCATTTCATAGTAGACCCATGGCACATCCCATTTCATAGTGGACCCATGGCACATCCCATTTCAAAGTGGACCCATGGCACATCCCATTTAAAAGTGGACCCATGGCACATCCCATTTCAAAGTGGACCCATGGCACATCCCATTTCAAAGTGGACCCATGGCACATCCCATTTCATAGTAGACCCATGGCACATCCCATTCCAAAGTGGACCCATGGCACATCCCATTTCAAAGTGGACCCATGGCACATCCCATTTCATAGTAGACCCATGGCACATCCCATTCCAAAGTGGACCCATGGCACATCCCATTTCATAGTAGACCCATGGCACATCCCATTCCAAAGTGGACCCATGGCACAACCCATTTCATAGTGGACCAATGGCACAACCCATTTCATAGTGGACCCATGGCACAACCCATTTCATAGTGGACCCATGGCACAACCCATTTCATAGAAAACCAATGGCACATCCCATTTCATAGTAGACCCATGGCACATCCCATTTCAAAGTGGACCCATGGCACATCCCATTTCAAAGTGGACCCATGGCATAACCCATTTAAAAGTGGACCCGTGGCATAACCCATTTAAAAGTGGACCCGTGGCATAACCCATCCCAAAATGGGCCCTAAAGTGGAGCTGTGACAACTCATTTTAAAGTGGACCCATGGGATAACCCATTTTAAAGTGGACATGTAGCATCATCCATTTGAAAAGAGGAACCTTAAGAGGACCTGTGGGATAAGGCATAACCCATTTTAAAGAGGAACAGTGTTTACCGATGCCTGGAGGGGTTTCACATAGCGGGGCATTGTGGTTCGGGATACCCCAGGGGAAAGCCAGTGGCCAACTCTGGAAACTATTAGTTTCCAGACAGGCCACTGGTGGGTTTTGTTCTGCTTTAAGTGGACTTGTGGCATAACCCATTTTAAAGTGGACCAACCCACTTTAAACTGAAGCCCTTTTCCAGTGGGAGACCGACTGAAGGTGCACGCCGTACAGATGTGAGCGCTCCTCCCACATACCTTGGTCATGGTGATATTGATGACCTGGGTCGTCCTCCTTCGGGCTGAGCGGGTCTTCTTGGAGGAGTCCAGAGAGAGGTCGCCTATGGAGCCGATGCTGCTGTCCAGCTTGGACTGGGCGCGGGTGGGGATGGGCGTAAAGTACAAGCTCTCCAGGGACTCCACCTTTTTGGGCAGGCGGTTGGAGGCTCTGATTTCCGGACTGTCCAGCTGGGGGGCGGAGGTGGAAGGTTCCCGTTGGGCGCGCCCGTTCTTTCTGCAAGAAGCAATGCTGATGAAGGCACAAACATAAAACATGATCAGACACCGAGCAGGCACTAGCATCATTACCAGCGACAAGCCATCAATCATAGTGCGGAAGTGAGGGGGTGAGGAAACCTACATAGAGGGTCCAGGCAATGGTAATAAAGAAGCACGGAGTGTGATGGATGGAGGTCAGAATAAATAAAATGAATACATGTGTGAAGGAACGATCCAGTTTAAATGCGGAAAACCCACAGATACAAGTCCGGGGTTCCCCTTTATTTCCCTGTTTAGGGTTCCTGTACATATTTATGACTAGAAGCCTTATCTCCCCAGAAAGGGGAATTAGCATTTATGGGTTGAGCTGGGCAGATCACAGACTCCCTGCTGATTCTCTCATACCTCCAGCCTGAGAAGGCTCCAGTGGGTCTGCAGATGTAATGACCCCTGGCTGTTAACCCGTCACATGAAAGATGAGAGCCGCAGACCAGCGGCACCAACACAAATCGGACCATAGCTGGGCCACCATGTGTCCCAGCACCAAGCCAGGTACAGAACCAGAACTGGCTCACAAAACTGCACGCAGAGGTAGGTCTGGGCCCTGCGACATAGGAATCCTAGAAAAATAGAGATCTAAAGGTTCTGACCCATTTAGGGACCCAATTTTTGGACTCATCGGATGCCCGGCATCCAGCCCAATCTTTTGGTGCCGTATTCAGAGCCATACAACCCCCCTGCTCAAAGTTATAACCCCTAAAGGATTTTAGGGGCTAAAGCAAGCTCCAGAACCGTGGGAGGTGACAAACGGGCCCACAGAAGGGTCCCGAGGCATGAAAGGGTAAGGGTCCCGAGGTATGAAGGGGGTAACCCTGGTCCAGGCTTTTTTCACCTCTCTGGATAGGAGTCTTACGGCAGCGTGCTGGAGGTGTCCAAACCATTTTTAAGCTCTTGACATACCCCTTGTGGGAGCTCTTCATCACCACTATACATCTGAAGGATAAGGTAACTATTATATATCTCTGTGTAACTAACTGTAACCTGTAACCCACTACTCAGAACAGCATTTGTATTCATTCATATTCCATCATAGCCAAATGTTTGTTATCACTGCCTAGTGTGCGCTCATTGCATTAAAATCTTTATTTAACTTGAGCAATCTTTTTGCCTTAGCCAAGAATCTGTGTCCGCAGGCTTTGGGCCTGGTATTCCCGATAGGAGGGCTCAGACAGGGGTTTTGGGGAAAGAGGTCTGTGTGTCCGGAGGTCTCTGGTTTATAGTTGGATCACGTGACCCGCGGTTCGCTGACATGCGATTCCTTCCCTCCATTTACACCACTTTATCTTCCTATTTCTGCATTGTATGCTTAGTGGCTAATAAATGGTGAACTAAACCCCCAGACAGCCACTTATCTCTGCGCTGATTTATCCCTTTGCTTGAACTGAAGTTAAGGAAGCACCCTGCTATTAACACATTACTGTAAGGACAAAATGGCATGGGAAGCTGGGCAACGCCTTAGGGTGTCCAGCCCTCAGGCGTTACTAACATTCCTGAATAATATATGACCTGTAGCTGTGAGGACCAATTATTGAGCCAGTAATTAGATTTTCTCCTTATACGATGTTCTTCTTGTAGACGACGTGTGCCATGTTTTTTACTTTACTATAAAGTATTGCAGGGAGGAGCGAGCAGAAAGCCCTTTCCCGTATAGCATAGAACACGCTGTCTGTCTGTGTCCTTTGTTACGTGTATACCTTCACTCCCTTAGGTTATTTTTGGGGAGACCTAACAACAGAGAATCTCTAACTGTGGAGAAAGGGGTCTGCCCACGGTCAGGAGCCTCTCATCAGGAGATCACCTGAAGCCTGCCCATGCGCCTCTCCATTCTTGCAGGAGCTGTAGCAGGTCTTCAAATGTAGCCCTGCTATCATAGAAACATAGAAGGTTGACGGCAGAAGGAGAGCATCCATCTAGTTGGCCCTTATGTGTATACTGTATGTTCTCTGTATCTTATGTATATACTGTATGTTCTCTGTATCTTATGTATATTCTGTATGTTCTCTGTATCTTATGTGTATACTGTATGTTCTCTGTATCTTATGTGTATACTGTATGTTCTCTGTATCTTATGTGTATACTGTATGTTCCCTGTATCTTATGTGTATACTGTATGTTCCCTGTATCTTATGTGTATACTGTATGTTCCCTGTATCTTATGTGTATACTGTATGTTCTCTGTATCTTATGTGTATACTGTATGTTCTCTGTATCTTATGTGTATACTGTATGTTCTCTGTATCTTATGTGTATACTGTATGTGCTCTGTATCTTATGTGTATACTGTATGTTCCCTGTATCTTATGTGTATACTGTATGTTCTCTGTATCTTATGTGTATACTGTATGTTCTCTGTATCTTATGTGTATACTGTATGTGCTCTGTATCTTATGTGTATACTGTATGTGCTCTGTATCTTATGTGTATACTGTATGTTCTCTGTATCTTATGTGTATACTGTATGTTCTCTGTATCTTATGTGTATACTGTATGTTCTCTGTATCTTATGTGTATACTGTATGTTCTCTGTATCTTATGTATAAACTGTATGTTCTCTACCATTTCACCATTTTTTGTTGCCGGCCTTTGGACACATTCTATTTGAATGATGTCTTTTTGCAGGGGAGGTCTCCAGAACTGCACACATTCTAGCTGTGGACTCACCAGGGCTCTATAGTTCTGCTGTACTATATAGCAGAAGGGCAGTGCGACCCGGGCTACCCCACTGCACATTGCTGCTGTTAATACAAGAAACCGGGCGCCCGGATACTCACCGCTTCCTGGCCTCCTCTGCGGCCGCCACGGAGCGGCCCATCAGCCTCTAGGGTCAGCGCTGATAGGCTGCTTGCGATCACGTGGGAGTGTCCTGGAGGCCAATAGCCCCCCAGGTCGCCCCGTTGCTCTCACCTTCCTTCTGCTTCCACGGTGCAGACTCGAGCGAGAGCGATGAGTGGCTGAGCAGCGCGGACTGGAACTGAGGAGGCCCTTAAGTCTTTTAGAAGAAACTCACCTCATCCCGGTCCAACGGCGCATTGCTCGGTCGCTCGTCCAGTCAGAGCGCTCAGAGCCACTGACGCTACGTCATCTAAGACTGCGTCTAAAGCCAGCGGCTCCGAGTGCACTGGCGGCCGCATCCCCTGCTTCCCTTTAACAGTCGTGCGTCGGCCATTCACAAAAGGAGTCATGACACTGGCAGAGAGACTAAGCACTATATCACCGATCAAGTAAAGGGGGCAGCACTGAGCACAGCAACACAGAAGCAACTGATTGCAGGGCTGTCCAGAAATTTGGCCCGCAATAAGACCCCGGTCGGCCAGTTGAGTATCGCTGGCATGATGGGACACAACCAGAGGCTCAGATACTCAGCTTCCCGAGATGATCTGCTGCACTTACCTGGTGGAATTCAGGGGGCTTTCATCTCCATCGCTCATATCCAGGCTGTCTGCGCTGACATCCAGGTGGCTCCGGGTCACCCTCGGCACAGTGAGCGTATCGCGGCTCTTCATGGCATCGGTAGCCACTTGGAACTTGCCCTGTTCTCGAAGCTGCCGGTCGGCATATTCCACCTAGAGCACAGAGGAGAAGACATGGGGGATGATTCGGAGCCGGGTGAGGAAACTCACTTTTTTTTTTTTTTAAAGAGAGAAAACTCCCATCGACTTTCATTGTCTACAGGATTAAATTTTCACCTGGCTCTGAATCAGCCCCAAGGAAGATAATGAAAGGCAGTTTTCTCTCCTAAGAAAATAGGTGAGTTTTTTCACCACTGCTCCAGGGAGGGTCCTGGTCCTTTTAAGGCAAATACACGAACGTTTTTTTTTTTTTTAAAAGGAGAAGCAGTGAGGCAATTAAAGCCACGAGCACCGACCTGGGCCTCCAGACTTCGGACCTGACTGGTGAGGGTCTTGCAGCTGTGCTCGGCCTCCTTGGTTTGCAGCCGGGAGATCTGAAGCTCGTTGTTGAGCTGCTCGGCCTCCTTCTTAAGCTCGTCGTTCTCCCTGCGGAATATCTCCTTGTCCCGGGTCAGGGCGGCCAGCTCGTCGCTCAGCTGCTGGTTCTGCAGTTTCTTGGCGTCGTAGTGCACCTTGGCTTTCTCCATCTAAAATGAAAAAAAAAAACACAAGGATAAATAGAACGGGAGCCCAGAGCCTCCATTTCTGACAGTGTGCTGGAGCCCCGCTCCCTCGCATATAACTCTCCCCCAAGACGCATGTAATCCATACCTTCTCCTTGATCCCCCGCCGGGAATAGCTGCCCGACACTCACATGGGCAGTGACATTCTGACCGCCAAATACTGCCAACCAGGGCGCTGTCACTGCCCACGTGTGCGCCGGGCGGCCATTCCTGGCGGGGGAGCAAGGATAAGATAAAGATTAAAGCGGACCAAAACCTACTGAACTTGTGAAATACATTTGGCCAAAGCCTTTGCCAATGCTCCCTTCTAATGGTGAAGAACTAGAAATGGATATTGTCACTTTCTGAATAATCATGGGACTTTTGTTCCTCTCTGTAAGATGTCAGGTGATCATTACATCATTGTGGCAATGACATCATCGCCACACACAACATTAGCAATGGATGGAGGAGGCGGAGATTTACAGCTAAAACAGGGGCCATGATCTGGAATTAGAGTGAAGCAGGAGCAGGGAAAACTGGCAAAAGGTTCTCCTCCTGGGGGGGAGCAATTCAGGGGATGCTAGTTAAAAATGTGATTTTTGGTCCGCTTTAAGGGCATTCTGGTTGGGTATGTGCATTCTGGAGCTATAGCGGTGGCCACCAACATCCTCTCCGCAGAGGGTGTGGGTCCGCTTTGACAGAGGGACATGAAAACAGATCTACAATGTGCTCCACGGCATCGGGGGCAGGTTCTGGTCCATAAAGACCTTAAAGAAATTTTGTTTTGGAGCACTTGATGTGTTAAAGTGTTACAAAACCCGGTAATTTGACTGTTTTGTTCCAGTCCCCTGGGGCATCCCGAATTGGGAAGCCCCTCTGTGTTAAGGTAGACCAAAACCTAGGATAGTCAAAAGTTTAGAATATCCTGGGTTTTGGTCCTTTCCCTAGGTGCACCCTGATCACTGTGTTCCAATGACTAGGCCATTTGGCAAACAGCGCTCATTGTTGTCAATGGGGAGCACATGCTGCCACCCGACCCATTCAGACAAACTGGTGCAGGAGTGCGCACGCCATGCTCCCCTAGAGAAGTCAATGGGAGCCATTTGCTGAATGACAGTGAGGGTAGATGGCTCTCATCAAACGAGAACCCGCGCATGTGCCGTTGGAACAAGAAAGAGGTGAGTGAATAGTGGTGTTCTGGGGAGCATCACAATTTGGGATGCCCTGGGGAAACTGAACAAAACCCGGGGAAATTGTTGGGTGATCCGCTTTGAAGAGACCGTTCAGGCAATAAGGCAGCAAGAAGCTCACCTGAAGCCTGTCCCATGCGCCTCATTTTCTGCAGTGCAAGGTAGAGGCTGTAGCAGGTCTCCAAAGTTTGCCCCATGGCCGTCCACTGTCCCTCAAATCTTCCTGCATGGGTGAGCCCGGCAAGCCACAGGCCACACTGGTGGCACTTGCTGGAAATGTTGAGGGGCAGTTAATGTCGTGTGACCACATCTGGAGTAGGAAACTTTGGAGCCCTGCTACGGCTTCTACCTATCACTGCAGGAAATGGGGGACAGACTTTTCTTTAATGGGGGACCGCTAATAAAACCAAGCTGGGGGGGCACCTAGAATGCTGGAGGGGGGGGGGGGGGGGAGTCCTGAGATTGGCCACCAACATGCACACAGTGCATGGTTGCGTCCTCAGCACAGCCACGTGACCGTCTGTCGGCCAATCACGGGACTATGTTCCTAGCGCTGGCTCGTAGTAAAAGGTGAGGATTTGGGGCGTTCTGGAGGCGCTTGTTTTGATTAGCTGTCTGCGGGACCAGTAAAGGAAAAAACGGGTGTTGGTTCGATTTCAGATGAGCTCCTTGCTGTTGCCTGGACTGGCCCTTTAAAAATGGCGGGTTGGGGCTTACCTGGGTCTTGTAGTGCTCCACAGCCTGAGTCTGCTGCTCCAGCTGCTTCTCCAGCTCAGCCAATCTCTTCTGTTTTTTCTCCACCTCATCGTGCGACTCGCCATCCTTCTGTTTCACACAGGACAGGAAAAATACAATTCTGTGATTACTCACCTGTAGAATTGGTATTATACGTATACAGCACGTCCTGTTCCACTTGAATCCTTACTGCTGGGTAATACATCCACAAGATGGCGCTGGACTGCAGAGACAGAAAAAGTGGCTCCTCCGAGCCCCTTATATACCAGGGACCTCCCACAAATTCCCCAGTATTGAAAAGCAGTTAACATGAATCCGGGAGAACTATAACCATTATCAAAAAATTAAACAGAAGAACAATCACCATACAGAGGTAACAAAAAATATTGATAAGGGCGGGGTGGAACAGGACGTGCTGTATTCGTATAATACCAATTCTACAGGTGAGTAATCACAGAATTGTATTATTCTAAGTATACAGCACGTCCTGTTCGACTTGAATCCTTACACCTGGGACATCCAATAGGAGTGCAGAACTTTGCGGCCAAAAGCAGCATCAGCTGAAGCCCGAACATCAACCTTGTAAAACTTAGAAAAGGTATGAACAGAAGACCAAGTAGTGGCCTTGCAAACTTGTTCAACAGAAGCCTGGTGCTGAAAAGCCCAAGAGGCACCAATAGCACGAAAGGAATGAGCAGTAAGGCGGAAGGGAGGATTCTTCCCCTTAGCAGAATAGGCCTGAATCACAGCCTGACGAATCCACTTGCTGATAGTAGACTTAGCTGGAACCAGACCCTTCTTAGGTCCAGACGGGAGCACGAAAAGAGCATCAGTCTTCCTGAAGGATTCAGTAGCCACCAAATAGAACTTCAGGTTCCTAACCACATCCAAAAAGTGTAAAACCCTTTCCTTAGGGTTACTAGGATTAGGGCACAGAGAAGGCAAAACAATGTCCTGATTGAGATGAAAAGCAGAAACAACCTTAGGCAAAAAATCTGGCTTAAAACAAAAAACCACCCTGTCCTGGTGTCTCTCAAAGTAAGGGGGCTTGATGGAAAGCGCCGCCAACTCAGAAACACGCCTAACAGGTAATAGCCACCAAAAAGACTACCTTAAGCGTAAGAATAGACAAAGGGGCCTCCTGCAAGGGTTCAGATGAGACCAAGTTCAAGTCCCAGACTGGTAACATAGGCTTACGTGGGGGACGCACGTGAGTAATCCCCTGGAAAAAGGTCGACCTAGGGAAGTGACCTAGACTCGCACCAGTCAATGTAGGTGCGCCAAACCCTATAGTAGATGGAAGAAGAGGACCTCTTCCTAGCCCTGATCATGGTATTAACAACTGAGGCAGGCAGCCCCTTTTCCATCAAGATGGAGGTTTCAGCAGCCAGGCAGTTAAAGCCAGTGTTTGAAAATTGGGATGGCGTAGCTGCCCCTGAGTAAGCAGATCTGGAACCCTGGGCAGGGCGTACTGATCTACTGCCAGCTGCACGATGTCTGCCAACCACACTCTTCTTGGCCAACAGGGGGCCACCAGTATGGCTGGCACCATTTCCTGAGCCATCTTGCGCAGCACCCTGCCCAGCAGAGGAAACGGGGGAAACACATACAGGAGCTGAAAGCTCTTCCAAGACATTGCTAATGCATCCATGGCTAAGGCCAGAGGGTCCTGGGACAGGGAGACAAAGACTGGAAGCTTGTGATTGTGACGGGACGCAAACAGATCCACATCTTGCTGACCCCAGCGGTGAGACAGGGAGCGAAACACCCTGTTGCTGAGGGACCATTCTCCCAGACGAGAGGTCCCCCTGCTCAGAGAGTCTGCCTCCAGATTCTCCACCCCCGGAATGTACACTGCCGAGATGCAGGGAACATTGTCCTCCGCCCAGGACAGAATCAGAGACACTTCCCTGAGGGCCCTTTTGCTCTGGGTCCCTCACTGATGATTGATGTAGGCAACCGCCATCTGGTTGTCCGAGCGGACCTGAACAGCCCGACCCCAAAGGGGTAGAGTTAAGTGGCCGAGAACCAACCCGATCGCCCTCAACTCCAGAACGTCGATAGGGGTGTGGGCCTCCTGAGGGCCCCACTGACCCTGGAATTGCAGGGACTTCCAGAAGCCCCCCCCAACTGGTCAGACTGGCATCCGTGGTGACAGTCTACCAGCAAGGGGCCAGAAAGGATCTGCCCCCCAGCCACCACGATAGAGCCCACTGGCCAGAGGGGACAGAACACCTGATCCAGGGACACAGGGTCCCGATCCCAAACTGACAAGAGATGAAGCTGAAGAGGCCTTATGTCAAACTGAGCATATGGAACTGCCTCGAAGCAGGACACCATCAGGCCCACCAGCTGCATTACCTGCCTGATGGACGGATGAGGACAAGACAGAAGGAGCTGAGCTTGCGCTTGAAGACTCTCCACCTTCTGCTGAGGAAGAAAGATCTTGACCTGAGATGTATCCAGAGTCATGCCCAGAAAGGACTTCACCATAGAAGGAGACGGGGAAGATTTGGGGTGGTTGATGACCCAGCCGAATGACTCCAGTGTGGACACCACCCGCTGGGTATCCTGCTCTGCCTGTTGGAAGGACTGAGAAGTGATGAAAATGTCGTCCAAGTAGGGAAGAATGCGAATGCCCTGAGATCTCAGCAGAGCAATCACTCCTGCCAGCACCTTGGTGAATACCCTGGGAGCCGAGGTGAGACCGAAGGGCAAGGCCACAAATTGGTAGTGCTGATCCTCCAAGGCGAACCTGAGGAATCTCTGATGACCTGGAAAGATAGGTACGTGAAGGTAAGCATCCTTGATGTCTACAGAGGTCATGAAGTCCCCCGAACATAGAGAATTCACAGCTGAGCGCAGAGTCTGCATCCACTTCAGGAGGACATGACCAACGTTTAACCACCACAGTGGGAAAGGGATACCTCTTATCCCAACTCTTTGGTACCCCGGGAAGCCTGCTAGGCCGTTTCCACTCTTTGAGCACCAGATTATTAAAGTGAGTTTGTTCAGGAAACTCCAAGCATGGTTTAACAGTATGAAACAGCTCCCCCTGCTGCTGCTGGGCCACGGCAGGAGGACAGATACAGAGTACTTCAAAATGTGAGCTAAAAGCCTGTCAGTATCATCTGAAGCCCATGGGTCAGACCCAAACTCAACATAACCCCTAGGCTGTTCCTCAGATGATTCTGAATCAGAAAATAATTCTCCCTCTTTCAGGGGGGCATACCCGGTAATGTAAAAAAAAAACTGCTCAGCCTCCATAGGAAAGAGTAACACGGGGTGCCAAATGCTGCCGCTTAGCAGGAGCCTTACGCGGACCAGAACCAGCAATATGCCTTTCAATGCTGGCTACCCGAGCAGCCAAATCAGGTTGAGACTCCCCACTGGTATGCACCTCACTAGGAGTCAGGTGTAAGCGTGGGGGGGTAGACGAAGCCAGAGGAGCAGGCCCAGCCACAGGTAACCCAGATTGTAGCGCAAGCACCTGCTGGGCGCAGGGTACACACACCCTGACATCATCACTTATAGGGAATACCCCACACGCAACACACAGCTGGGCTTGTCCCGAAGGAACCCCGAGCACATTATCCTGAGAAGCCTCCATATAGTGATTATCACGGCACAACAGGCCAATAGGGATTGACGCTAATAATAGCAACCCGGGATGCCCCAACGACCCGCTTGGAAAGTGGGAGGTAAATTAATTCAATAGCCCTCCAATAAAGAGTTAACACTAAATAGAGGGGATAGGACCGGGAGAAACCACAAAAAGCAAAAGATCCCATAAGCGATATGCAATACAGATAAAATACATAAGTAAATCAGCCCGCAGGGGCAGTTACGGACCGCGATAGTGAGACGCCAGGCACAACTAAAATGGCGCCCGCATATACCTCGAGGGGCGGGCAGCGGAGACAGTGATGCAGAGCGCGTCAGCCGCAAGGCCTGCATCCCCCCCCCCCGAAGAGCGCGAAAACACGCCCACATGACAAGGCCAGCCAATGATGGCGCAGCAGCGCCTGAGGCGATGTCGCCGCCGACCGCGGAGCAGAGTACAAGCATGCGGCGGCGGCAACAAGAAAACCAGTGCAACCAATTCACAAGGGATCATAAAATAAGCCAACATAGTTAGACATGCACCCCCCCCCCGGCCAGCATAAAAGGAGCCAACTGAGGGGACAGGGGGTGAGGGGCATACGGACGGGGGAGGGGCATCCCATAAGGCTCACCATGGGCCTGTACCGCCTACCCTTTGGTGGGGGACTGCGGTTGGAGCAGCGCTCCTTAGCACCTGACAGCGGTGCTGCATACCTTCACCCGAACCAGTGCAGCTTAAGCTGGGAGGCAGTAAAAAGGAACGGGTGGGAATAGTCCTACAGGGCCGCAGGCTAATAAGCCCCGCTCACCTTTGAGTAGAGAGCCATCTTCTAGTGATCGCAGCCCAGACTGCAGAGAAGATCTGGGGAATCTGTGGGAGGTCCCTGGTATATATGGGGCCAGAAGAAGCCACTTTTCTGTCTCTGCAGTCCAGCGCCATCTTGTGGATGTATTACCAAGGAGTAAGGATTCAAGTGGAACAGGACGTTCTGTATACTTAGAATAGACTTAGGTAAGGGCGATATTTCTCATGAGGAGGCGCGCCAGTGCCTCATAAGTGTAACCGTTAAGTAGTTCCTCTGACATCCTGCTGGTGGCACTGTGTTGCTATATTCAGCACAGTTGCTGTTCCAGTGGCCACCAGGGGGGGTCTTGCAGAGCTTCAGGGCCACCTGTCCTTATTTTCTGCGGCACCTTGCTGGGAAACATCGTAAACTTTTCAGCCGCAGGATTTTTCGGACCAACATCCCTGTCCCATGTCTGTGACCCAAGCCTGGCTTTCCTTCTCCTAGAGGCCGCTGGGACTCCTCTCCCGACAAGACCAGTCAGACCACCCCCCATTGGTGTGCCCCTGAACATCAACATGTTCTTCACATTGACGAGTGTTGAGGATGGCGCCAGAGGACCCTGCATGTGCCGTGGAATCAACTCCTGAGTCAATCTCAGGGGTTTCACATAGTAGGGCATCCCAAAAAAGGGTGACCCTGGTGGCAAGGTGTAACAGCCCTTGAATCTGTTAAATAGGACCAAAACTCACCCTGGAGTCTCAGACTCCAGGGCATGCTCCCCCCGGGGCACCCCGCTGTGTGAAACCCCACCAAGGTCACCCGAAAACTCACCTTTTTGTGAATGGCCGGCAAGGGGGGATGCGGCTGCCAGCGGATATGCTCGTATTAGACGTGCTCCTGGGCGAAGGGGGCTCAAGCGCGCTGATTAGATGAGCGGCCGGCCACGCGCGCGCGCGCGCGCCATAAAACATGAGAATTTGGGAGACCTGGGGGGGTTTCACACAGTGGGGTTTCACCCCAGGGCAAACACCAAAACCAAGGATAGTCAAAATCCTGGGTTTTGATCCACTTTAACTGGAGCCATTTACTGCAGGTTGAGAAACTGTGCTATGAAAGAGTTGGGAATGCAGCAAGGGCTCTGCATGTGCCATGGGATCAAGTCCTGAGGCAATCCCAGGGGCATCCCTAATCTTGAAGCCCGGGTGGCAAGGCTGAATCCAATCCAGGAGTCTGTTAGACTCTATTGTCGAGTGGGAAGGGTTTTGGCTCACTTTAAAATGGACCAAAACCCAGGATTTTGTCTATCCTGGGTTTTGGTCCACTCCCCCGGGGCACCCTGATCGGGGATGCCCCGCTATGTGAAACCCCCCAGATCGCCGAGAGCAACTCACCTCATCGCGGTCCTACGGCGCTCGTCTAATCCGCACGCTCAGCTCCGAGCGCACTGGCGACAGCACTCTTGCTTCCCTCTAACAGGGAGCATGCCCACGCCGGCCATTCACAAATGCACGCTCCCTGTAGAGGGATAGCGGGGATGTGGCCTCGGCTCGTGCATGCGTCGTTGGACCGGGATTAAGGTAAGTGTATGGGCCGACCTGGGGGGTTTCACACAGTGGGGCATCCCGATTTTGGATGCCCCGCGGGGAGGGAATGGATCGGCCCGGGATTCTATCCAGCTGGGTTTCAGTCCACTTTAAACAGGAACATCGGAGGCAATGGAGCCTAAAATACTTCAGCGCCCGCCAGAGTCCCCCAATCGGGATGCCCCACTTTGTGACCCACCCCCCCCCCCAGATCGCCTGACCCACTCACCTGCTCCCAAAACCCTTGCCGCGTCTCACCAACATGCCCATCCATCTGCGGCACATACCTGCGCACCTTTTTGAAGAGCCTGCGTGGCCACAGCTAGAGGTGGCTAGCTAGATGTTAGAGCCAATCGGCCTGGGTCTGCGCCGTGGTCACGCCAGAAAGGAGAGTTTCCTGGGCTGTATGTGGGGATAAACAGCGGGGCATCCCAAATCAGAATGCCCCATCCGATTGGAACCACCAGGAGAAAATTTGGGAACTTTAAATTTAATAGAAGTGCCTCTGAATGATGATAAATGCCCGGCCCCATTGTGTCCACTAGAAGCAGGCGCCCGCCAGGTTCGAGAGACAGGCAGCCACCGCATGGGTGGCGAGGACTATAACCGTACCTTGAGCTTCTGCTGCTGACTCTTTATGGTTTTCTCCTGCTGGCTCAGCTGCTTGTTTAGATCCTGTATCTAAGAAAAGAAAAAAAGCTGGGTCACAATACACAGACTGGAAAATGGCCACAGACACGACAAAGGGACTCTAACCAAGGAGGAATACTCATGCCAGCTGCAGGTACGGCCAATAGAATTATACTGGACCTTCACCTTGAATAAGAGCCTATCTTGTATGTTTCCCCCCCTGTATATACAGAATGCTCACATTAATCCAGACCTTCACCCTGAATAAGAGCCTATCTTGTATGTTTCCCCCCTTGTACATACGGATTGCCCTCAAAAATCCGGACCTTCACCCTGAATAAGAGCCTTGTAGGTTTCCCCCTTTGTACATACAGATTGCCCACAACACCCGTTCTTAGAAAAAGAACGGGTGTTGGTCCGGTTAAAGCAACTTCCTTTTCTTATAATATACCTGGCCTATTTTTGTACATGCATTATACTTTAGTCTTTGTCTTAAGTCTTTGATTTTCATTCAAGCCTATTTGTTTTCACTGCAGGTGCTTAACCACCCAGTTTTCTCTGACCAGCACATCTTCGTTGAACAAGGTGTTGGAGTTATTGTGCTACAGCTTGTCTCTGTATGTGATCTGCATCTATATTGCTGGGTTAATGCAGTTTAAATTTATGACAGTAGATGGCGCTGGCACATATATCTGTGTGTAGTCTATGGTGTATATTCTCTAGTGCATGTTGTTGTGTTTCCTGTACATTGAGATGATCTCGGACTTTTTTCCTGTCTGTAATCCAGGTGACATTCGCTTAGTGCATTCATGTTCCTGTAAAGCCTGTTCCAGTTATACCTTTAATGACTATCTGGATTTGACCCCACTGCTATTACACCCATGCCTGACAAAATAACGGATGAAGCCAATGCAGTATACCAGGAAAATAATGTGTCATGGTAAAGCCTGAATAGAGGCACTATACTGAAATACAGGTAACTACTAGGAACCCAAACCAGATGAACCCTAGGACACCCATGTTGGCTGGCAGGAGTACACCTCCCCCTAGAGATTACACATGCAGCAGACAGAAGAGGGTAGGAAATTGGAAGTGAAGCAGAGATTAAGTACATGCACCGAGAATTCACCACCACATATAGGTTAGAATCAGGAAAAAGGGGTAAAGGGAAAGCTTCACTAACTGGCCTGCGCTCACCTCCTGGACACCCACGCGTGCCATGCAACGTGCTTACAATGCGCTAGCATGTTCATTGAAAACTGTTTGCAGGTTCATGTGTGATGGATGGAGGTCATAAATGATAAATTAAACAAATGATGGTGAACATTCCCTCCCTCCATTTTTCCCACTCTATCTTATTTTCTTCTCTGCATTGTACGCTTAGTGACTAATAAAGGTGAAATAAACCCTCAGGCAGCCACTTCACTCTGCGCTATTTCTTTTTTGCTTGACAATAATGCTTAGGATTATGAAGATAATAGAATATGCTGCTACTAATGTATTAGTGCAATGTATCATCATTACTGTGATAAAGGTGGCGATAGGAAGCTGGACAACGCCTTCGAGTGTCCTGCCTTTAGGTGTAGATAACATTCCAAAGATCGTGCTCGTTGGGTATAACAGACCAATTACTGAGCTAGATAGTCAGTTTTTTACTAATATGATATACCTCCTGTAAATGACGTAAGTTTTCTATTTTACTATAAATAAAATGGTCAAAGAGAGCAGTGCCAGAAGCGCCCCCGTGCAATGGTCGAATGCATTCCAATGAGTGTGTTCTGCTGTCTCACGTATTTCTCATCTCCTAGGCCGATTTGAAAGACTGAACGACACCCAGGACCCCCGTTAAATTGGGCGCAAAGGAGCGGGTCCGTCTGACGGATAGCCATCCTTGACGCATGCAGCTTATCCCAAGCCCACCTAGGTCATCCATGGCAAAACAGAGGAAGAACATGGAAAAGTGGGGGTGGGTGTGCAAAAGGATGAGGCTTAACGGTGAACATAATCAAGCCTGTTTCAGGGCTTTGCATCGTTAAACAGGACCAAATGCAAAAAGTCAGGAGGGCAGCTCAGCTACATCCTACAGGCCGGTCAGTTGAGGTAGAAAGTCTCTGCATGTATTACTCCATGAATATGCAAATAACGGAAGGCCGGCGCAGTCTGTTCCGCGCCCCTAATAGTTCAGAAGGCCCAAATAATGAAGCTTCCGAGACCCTAACCCAGAAATGCCACCTATAAATGAATTTAGAGCACCCCAGATAGTTCCTCTGCTGGAAAAAGGGAACATGTGATCAGGCGCTATTGGACGTGCACCTACAACATAAATTGGGGGTCCCATTTAACAAGGAATGATTAGGAGGAATTACAAGGAGATCACGGAAGGTTTCGTAAGCAGATAAGGAATTGAAGGTTTTCTAACCTGCACGACGACACAGAAGCTTTAAATTAAGAGTCTGAAGACAATATTAACTACGTATGCATGAGGAGCGGAATATCTCTGCCGCTCAGCTGCGGCCCTATAGGGCAAACAGTTACCAAGGAAAACTGCGGTGGAGCGCGACCCCCAGAGACGGCGCTGTGCAAATTGGGTAGGTTAGCGGCATGCACCATCACCGTTTAAGAAGCTGGAGCCGAGGGTCGGTTAGGCTCGTTACCTGCTCAGCTTGGTCCTTCTTCGCTGCCTCCAACTGTTCTACCTAAAAAAAAAAGAAAATAAAGACGCGAAAAGGAGGAGGGTCCTAATTAGCAATGTTTTTTTTAAAGCATGCCTGAAACCACACGGGACACAATTCCTAACACACCAAGGGTTCAGCTATTGAACCAAGGATCTGTCAAACAACCAGGTCCATGCTCCAGCACCACTCGTGCAACTGACATGACTGTGCACGCCCACCTCGCCCGTGGAGCAGCTGTGCAGGAACACGGACCAAATTCAGCTGCCACCAGGTAGGTAAGGGGTTAAGTATTTTGTCCAATTAGGAGCTTCATTTGCATCACTCCTCGCTTAACTCACCGCCAGTCCTGCCACAGGCCGGGTTTGTATAGACAGGAGTTGCCCCATAGTTTCAGCTGGCAGATAGGCTTGGCCTGTATATGGCCAGCTCCCACTGAAATAATAGGCGCCACCATACAGTGGGATCGTCCTTGTAAAGAGGCGCTCACTGTTTTTAATGGGGGGCGCATACACACGCCCATCAGCCTGCCAGAAGTGTAGCCCCTTGCTTCGTTAAAGCGGACCAAGACCCACCGTGGAGTCTACAAGACTCCAGGGCAGGCATACTCCCTACCACAAGGGAATCTAGATTTGGAATGCCCCGCTGTGTAAACCCCCCAAAGTATACCAGTAAACCCACTTCCTCAATCAGACAGTGCATAAGCGGTAGGCGCAGCTCCCTTCTATACCTTTAGAATGTGAATGCCCAGCGAGGGCACACTCCCTGTTGGAGGGCAGCTGGGATGCGGCCGCCAGCACGCTCATCTCCGCTTGCGTAGAACTGGCAGAACAGAGTACATAGACGAGCCTGGATGAATTAACATCAGTGAAGTCGAGCAAGCCGATGGATCGAGGGAGCATTTTGGATGCCCCAGGGGGAGGGAATAGATTCCGGGGCCCATTAATTCCCTTCCACCGGCGCATCCAAAATTGAGATGCCCTGCTATGTTGCTAAGGTCGCCCCATTCACCTACCTTGCTTCCCGGTCCAACGGCACATGTACGAGCCTCATCCCCGCTATCCCTCTAGCAGGGTGCATGCCCGAGCCAGGCATTTGTGAATGGCTGGCGCAGGCACGCTCCCTGTTAGAGGGAAGCGGGGATACGGACGTCAGCGCGCTTGGAGACGCTGGCTTAGGCGACGTGACATCAGCAGCTTAGAGTGCGCTACGCTACGAGCGGCCACGCATGCACCGTAGAACCGGAAAGAGGCGAGTTGCGCTCGGCGATCTGGAGGGTTTCACACAGCGGGGCATCCCCAGCTTTTAGTCTAAATCCTGGGTTTTGGTGCACTTTAAGGTACAGCTTACAGCAGCAGTGCCTCGCACATTACCTTTGGATCGGGGGGGGGGGGCACACAGCGAAGGCATGCACGAATCTGGATGCCACGGGGGACCACTTTTCGACCACTTTAAAGAATGTTCAAATGTTGCTGAACCAATACGGTACCTGGACAAGCAGCTTCTGTTTTTCCTCCTGGTATTTCTGCCTCTCCTCCAACACCTTGGATTTTGCGTGGTCGTACATGCTGGTGGTGTTTTCTAATTTGTGGCGAAGTTCATTTAGCTGTTCCTTTCCTTCAGAAACCATCTTCTCATACTTTTGCTGGACAGACTCAATCTCTTGGCTGTGCTTTTCTGAAATCTTCGCGAGCTCCGCCTCCAGCTTCTTGGAACTCTGATCGGAGGCCCGGGACAAAGACTTCTTCTCGGCTAACAGCCGCTTGTTCTCATCCTGCAATTTGGAGATCTGCTCGAGGTGATCGCTGCTGTTCTTCTGCAGGGTCTCCAAAGCGGCTTCTTTTTGGGATAACGATTCTTTCAAGGACAAGAGGGAAGCCACCTCCGTTTTGGCCTTTTCTAGCTCCGCCTTGATTCCTTCAGCCAGCTTCTGGTTCTTCAGAAGTTCCGCTTTGTGTTGACTTTCCCTTCGAGCCTGATCTTTCTTCATCTCCTCGTAACTACTTTTAAGAGGCGTCAATTCCTCCAACTGACCTTCGGAGTTGGCGATGTGTTGCTTCATGGCAGAGATTTCCTGTTCTTTTTGCGAGCATTTTTCTTGCCAGGTCTTGACGTTCTGCTCAAGTTTTGCCATCGCTTCCTCATTCGAGGACAGTTTTTTCTGAAGTTCTAAAACGGACGAACTTTGCTTTTCCATTTCTCGTTTGTAATTCAAGGTTTCGGCTCCTAAAGTTTCGATGGAACTTTGCTTCTCGTTTAACTCTTTCAAGGATTTGTCCAGCTTTTCCTGGACGAGTTGCAGTTGTTTTTCGAGACTTGAGCTTCTGTTGGATTCTTTCTCCAGCAGCCCTTTAATCTCAACAACGTTCTGATCCCCAGAGGTGAGCTTGGCCGTCAGCGTTCTTAGTTCTTCTTGCAAGGCATTCATCTTGCCCGTATTCTCCTCTATTTCTTTCTGAAATGCGGATGCTTGCTCTTTTGCTTTCGCTAGAGATTTCTCCTTTTCCTCCGAAGCAGACTTGATACACGACAACTCCTTGTTCGACTCGTTCAGGGACTTTTGACTTTGTTCTAGCTCCTGAACCTTGTGGAAAAGTTCTATTTTTAATGCTTCTAGAGAAGACTCTCTCTCCGTCTGCAAAGATTTGGACTCCTCCAACTGTTTCGTTAGCTCGCTAGTCTTTTCCCGCTCCTGCTTTACGTCCGCCTCTAAGGCCTGCAGCGCCTTCTGCCACTGTTCCGATGAAGATGCATTTTCAGAAGCAGCGCTTCTGGCTTCGGCCGTTTCCTTTTGGGCAAGGTTAATGGCATACTCCCTGTCCTCCACCTTTCTTTCCAGCTCCCCAATCCTGCTGTGCAGAGACTTTACCATACTGGCCAAGTCGTGTTGCTCTTCACACATCGAAGCCATGTCTTGAATTTTCCTCTGGAGCTCTTGTGTCAGCCGTTGGATCTCGCTTTCCTTTTCACCAATACTCGTCCTCAACCCGGCGATTTCCAAATTGGCGGCTTCTATGGTTTCCTTGTAACGTTTTATTTCATCTTCCTGACCGGCGGCGCGGCCCTCCAACGCTTTCAGCGACTCAACTTCTTCACGGAGCTTGGTTCCGGCTTGCTTCTCTCGCTGCAATTCCTCTTCTCGCGCAGCAACTTCCTTGCAAAGTCTCTCCAGCTCGTTCTCTTTCATAGTTATCAGATCGAGAGAGCGGGAAAGCTCGTTCTGAAGAGCTGAGAGTTCGCTTTTATGGAGGTCCACAGACTTCTGCAGCTGAGCCTCTGCTTCATTGCGATTGGATCTCAACTCCGTAACTATTTTATCCTTTTCAGTGGACAATCGAGACACCACCTCATCTTTTTCGCGGATCGCCCTCTCGTGTTTCCGATTGGACTCTTCCAGTTCTTTCCTCAAAAGCTCCGCCTGAGCGGAAAGAGTCTCTGCTTTATGCTCATGCTCTTTAATGGTTGCTTCCAAGGTGCTAATTTTTGACTGCAAAGAGGAAATTTTTTCAGATTTCTGCTGATCCAGTTGTTTTAAGTCAGACTTCAGCTCCGCCCTTTTTTTCTTTTCAACAGAAAGCTCCTTAGAGACCAGATCAAAGTCTTTCGCAGTTTGACTAAGACGCTCTTCCAGCTGCACACATTTCTGGGCATTCTCCTGCTGAGCTACCTTAAGTTTTTCCTCAGCCGACTGGATGGACTGAAGCAGCTTTTGCTTCTGAGCCGCTTTATCTTCAAGCTTAGCCCTGGCTGAGGAAAGCTCCAATTCTATTTGAGAGACCTTCTCCTGCTGAGAAGACAAGTTGGCCTTTGCTTGGACTTCAATCTCGGAGACTTTTGACCTCTCTTTTTCCAACTCCCGACAAACCCCATCATAATCTTTTTTTAACGCTTCAAAATGCTCTTCCACCTTGCTAGAATTTTGAGCGATGCCTTTCCATTTGTCCATTTCTTTTGAGAGTCGCTGAAGCTCCTCTTCCCGTTGTTGGACGGTGGCTGAGGTTTCGGAGAGTTTCTGCTGCAAGTTCTCGCTCTTTGTTCGATGTTTCTTTTCTAATTGGTGAAGCTGGGTTTCAAGTTCTTTGCGGGCGGCTTTTTCTTCAGAGAGCTCAGCAACTGTTAGGTCTCTTATTTCACTTAGAGCTTTTAGATCTCCCTGAAGTGCAGAACCTTTTTGCACCTCGCTCTCAAGCGAGGCCGAACGTCTCTTCTCATTTTCTAGGCGTTCTTTCAAAGTTTTCACCGCATCTTCTAAGGTTAGTAACTGCGCTTTAATTCGGTTATTCTCTTCATTTAGCGTTTCCATTCCAGACACTTTTTGCTCGTAGGATTTAAGCCGCATCTCCTGCTCTTTCAGCTGCGTCCTCAAGGACTCCAGCGTGGCCGCGTGAGACTTCCTTTGAGCGTCGTTCTCCGAATCGAGGTGCTGGCATTTGGCAACCAGGTTCAAAATGGTCGCATCCAGCTCTTGAACTTTTGCGGTCAGTTGCACCTTCTCCCTTTTTAGATCTTTCACTGCGGCCAAGGTGTCCTGATGGTCTTTCTGTAATGCCTGATGCGTCTCGTCCAAAGCGCGCAACTGCTGTTCTTTTTCGACCTTATAGTCGTCAAGCGATTTACACGCAGTCTCTCTTTCTCCGAGTATCTTCGCCCGTTCCTGCTCCAAACTGGTCACCTGCTGGGCAGTCACGTTCAGTTTCTCAGTTAGCTCGACCCTTTTGCCTTCGGCGAGTGTTAAATTCTCGCCGAGACGGTTCACTTGACCGCAGAGCTCGTCGATGCTTTTCTGCGAGGACTCCTCGTGTCTCTTCAAGGCTTCCGCCAACTCTTCCTTCCGCCTTTTCTCCTCTTCCACTTCGTTTTGAAGAGAGGAGACCACGTTGTCCTTCTGAGCCAGAGAAGACTTCAGCTTTGTGATCTCCAGCTTGAGAGTGGTGATCTGGCCACTCAGTTTCTCCTGCTGGAGCCGAGCTTCTTGATCCTGCTTCTCCTTTTGAAAAGTAAATTCCGACAGAGACGTCTGAAGATTGGTGACTATGTCCTGCAGCTGGAGCTTTTCTGATTCAAAGCGAGCTTTCTGAGTGGCAAAGTCCTCAGACGCGACTCTCTTTGCTTCTTCCGTTTGTGTGATCTGAGCCTGGAGCTCCTCGGTCTTGGCGTTCAGTGTCAGGACTTCTTGCTTTAAGTTTTCTAGCTGAGGAAAGATGAATGTAAAAAAAGTTATTCATGTGATTCGCAATATAAAACTTACAGTTATACACAAACACTACTGAAACTCTAACTGTCACTCTTTCAGGTTCTGTTCTTAATTCAGGGGGCACCCAGATTTAGACGATCCCCCCAGATGCCAGTACAATTCTGTGAGTACTCACCTGTAGAATTGCTTTTGCCATGCATGGCACGGCCTGCTTCATGAAGTCATTACATCTGGGTTATTCCGCCACAAGGTGGCGCAGTGCACTGCAGAAGAGTTGTGGCTCCTCCCGGTACCATATAAAAATGGAATCACCATAGACTTATCCAGTGTATTAAGCAGTTATTCAAGAAACCGGGAGGTAATCAAGGTAAAAAAGACCATGTTGCGGCCTTACAAACTTGTTCAACAGAAGCTTGGTGCTGAAAAGCCCAAGAGGCACCAATAGCACGAGTGTAATGAGCAGTAACCCGGAAAGGAGGAACCTTCCCCTTGGCAGAATAGGCCTGCTCCACCGCCTGACGGATCCACTTGCTGATAGTGGATTTAGCCGGAGGCAAACCCTTCCTAGGCCCAGCAGGAAGAACAAAAAGAGCGTCAGATTTCCTGAAAGACTCAGTAGCAACCAAATACAACTTCAGAGCCCTGACAACATCCAAAGAGTGAAGGGTCCACTCCTTGGAATTAGCAGGGTTAGGACACAAAGAAGGCAAAACTGATCAAGATGAAAAGCAGACACAACCTTGGGCAAGAAATCTGTCTTAAGCCAAAACACCACCTTATCCTGATGCCGCTCAAAATAAGGAGGTTTGATGGAAAACGCCGCCAGCTCAGAAACTCGCCTGACCGAAGTAATGGCCACCAAAAAGGCCACCTTAAGAGTCAGAATGGACAAAGCAGCCACACGGATAGGCTCAAAGGGAGGACCCTGCAGAGCGGACAACACCAAATTCAGGTCCCAAACCGGTAGCATAGGCTTACGTGGCGGACGCACATGAGTAACTCCCTGGAAAAAAGTCTTAACCAACCGGTGATTGGCAAAGGATCTTTGGAAAAAAATTGCCAGAGCTGACCCCTGTCCCTTAAGGGTACTGAGTTGAAGGCCCGAATCCAAACCATGTTGCAAAAATTCCAGAATCCTGGGGATAGAAAAATACAATTCTGTGATTACGCACCTGTAGAATTTGTATTATGAGTATACAGTACGTCCTGCTCCAGATAGATTATTTACACTTGGGTATAACTCCGCCAGATGGCGCTGGATTGCAGAGACATCGGAAACAGGCTCCTCCCAGCCCCTCAAATACCCAGGGACCTCCCACAATCCCCAGCATTGAAAAGCAGTTAACGAGAAGCTGGGAGAATTAAAACAAACCCAAACTGGTAACTATAACAATGATAATCACCATACAGGGGATCCAAGAATAATGAAAACCAAGGGTGGGGTGGAGCAGGACGTACTGAATACTCATAATACCAATTCTACAGGTGAGTAATCACAGAATTGTATTATTCTTAGTATACAGTATGTCCTGCTCCAGATAGATTACTTACACTTGGGACATCCAATAGCAGTGTCTATAAAATAGGGTGGGATCCCCAAAGGTAACAGCAGACAGGTCATACCATTGCCGCCTGCAGAACCTTACGGCCAAAAGCAGCATCAGCTGAGGCCCTAACATCAACCTTGTAAAACTTTGAAAAGGTATGAACAGAAGACCAAGTAGCGGCCTTGCAAACTTGTTCAACAGAAGCCTGGTGCTGAAAAGCCCAAGAGGCACAAATAGCACGAGTAGAATGAGCAGTAAGGCGGAAGGGAGGATTCTTCCCCTTAAGGTTTTGCACCGTCAGAACTAGAGCCTGAGCTGACACAGGGTCCTGAGAGATCCGGGATCTGATGAATCTTGGAGGCGGCCAGGCAGCAAACTCTATCTTGTAACCGGAGGACACTACCTCCTGAATCCACCGGTCTGAGACATGAAGCCTCCAGTCGTGAGCAAAATGCTGAAGCCATCCCCCCACCCGGATGGGTGAGGGCGCCCCTTCATGCCTGAGGGGGCTTGGGAGAAGACTTAGGCTTGGAGCCCCAGGATGAGCCAGGGCTTCCACGTCCTCTGCCCCTACCCAAGAAATCTCCTAAGGCCCGGTAAGGGAGACCCCCCCCTCCCCTGTCTGGCTCCACAGTAGGGGGAAGAAAAGGAGCCCTGTCCCTGAAAGGGCCGGGACTGCTGCCTGCACTGGGGTAACCTGCCTCCCTTAGCAAACAGGTCCAGGCAGTCCCCAAACAGGCGTAGTCCTTTAAAGGGAAAACCAGTGAGCTTTCTTGGCAGCGTTGTCAGCAGCCCACTGACGCAGCCAAACCGAGCGGCATATAGCCACCACAAGGGCAGAGGTTCTGCCACACATTCTAATGGTGTCATCCAAGGCAAAGAGGACATAAGTCACAAAAACCTCACAACGAGAAAGTGCATTAAACTCCTCACTAGACACATCATCCTAAGCAGGGTTCTAATAGCCACAGCCATAATGGCAGATGCACAGACCGGGCGCAGCTCCGTCCCAACACAGGCAAAGGCATGGGACGCCAGCTGATCAATACGCCGGTCCTCACCATCCCACAGCGTAGTAGAGTCAGGGGAATGCATGACAGAGGTGTTAGATAACCCTAGGGCCAGGGCATCCACCTCTGGAGGGGATGACCAACGCTTCACCACATCAGCAGAAACAGGATACCTCTTGTCCCAACTCTTAGGGACTCCGGGAAGCCTGCTGGGACGCTCCCATTCCGAGATTATTAAAATGGGCTTGCTCAGGAAACTCTAAACGTGGCTTAGCATTATGAAACAATTCCTCCTGCTGCCTGGGGGCCGCAACCGGGGGAGAGATAGACAGTACCTCAAAAATCTGAGCCAACAGCCTATCAGTATCATGTGGGGCCCAGGGGTCAGAGCCAGAATCATCATGACCCCTGGGCCTCTCATCAGATGAGAGTCAGAAAATAATTCCCCTTCTTCCGAAGGGGTATAGCCAGACAGTTCCAAGAACTCATCAGCCTCCATAGGGAAAAGAGTGACATCAGGCGATAAGTGCCGCTTCTTAGCAGAGGCCTTACCCGCCGAAGTATTAGCAAGCAACTTCTCAATACTAGCCAGTCTGGAAGACACATCAGGCTGAGAATCCCCACTTGTATGCAACTCAATGGGAGTGAGATTTAAGCTTGGGGGAGTAGGTGAGGCCATACGAGGCGCAGGCTCAGCCACTGGTAAACCAGGCTGCAGCGCAAGCACCTGCTGGGCACAAGGTACACAGACCCGCACATTGTCAGCACTAGTAGGGGGACACCCCACAAGCTACATACAGCCGGGCTTGTCCCGAAGGAACCCCGAGCACATTATCCTGAGACGCCTCCATATGGTGATTATGGCAGCACAATGATAGGGATTCACGCTATAAAAGCAAACCGGGATGCCCCAATAGCCCGCTAAGGAAGTGGGAGTAATTAACACACTAGGCCTCACAAGTTTAATAACTAAATAGAGGGAGTAGGGCCGGGAGAAACCGGGAGTTCGACCCGTCTGAAAGACATACGCGAAGAGAACCCCGTAAGTGACATGTATAATGACAAAGGGTAAATAAAGCTGCCCGCGAGGGCACTCACGGACCGCGGTAGGTAGATGCCAGCCACACAGCAGCCGAATCCAAAGAAAAATGGCGCCGAGTATACCTCGAGGGGTGGGCCGGGGTGGGTGAGACAGAGATGCGGAACGTGCCAACCGCGGGCCCCGCCCCCCCGAAGAGCACGAAGCAGCACACGTGACAAGCAGCCCATAACAGTGCACCAGCGCCTGAGGTAATGCCCCGCCAAACGCGGAGCACAGTGGAAGCGCACGCGGCGACCGCATGTTCCAAAACGCAACCAGTGCAACCAAGTCAGCGCGGAGACTGACACCAACCAGAAGCACATAATGCAGTGACGCACCAAGGCATATACACCCCTCCCCCCCAGAGAGACAAGGGAGAGCGAGGGAGGGCAGCGGCCACTTAACATAGGGCCCACCGACAGGGGCAAGGGGCAATAGGGCGGGAGAGGCATCCATAGAGGCTCACCATATGCCTATACTGCCTACCCTTTGGTGGGGGCCTGCGGTGGAGCAGTGCTCCTAAGCACCTGACGGCAGTGCTGCCTACCATCACCTGACCAGCGCAGCCAAGGCTGGGAGGCACATTAAAAATGGAACAGGTGGGAATAGTCCTACAGGGCCGCAGGCTAATAGCCCCGCTCATCTGCGAGAAGAGAGAGACATCATCTTGTCCTTCACAGTCCAGACTGCAGAGAAATTCTGGGGGATTTGTGGGAGGTCCCTGGGTATTTGAAGGGCCGGGAGGAGCCAATCTTGCGGTCTCTGCAGTCCAGCGCCATCTGGCAGAGTAATACCCAAGTGTTATGAAACCTTATCTGGAGCAGGACGTACTGTATACTAAGAATAACCCCCAAAGGGGACTCATGAACAAGTAGGGCAGGGGCATCAGCCATCAGACCACAGGAGTAAGCGACAACAGACAAGGATCACCGCCGCAGCTCCGGGATGAGAAAGGCCCCAGATGCGCAGCAGAAGCAAAATGGCGCCGGCAGAGGAACCTTGAGGGGCGGGCCGCGGGAGGACGACGCATTATGTGTCATCCACCGCAACCCCCCCCCCCTCTCTACCATTTTGTGAATACTCACCTGTAAAATGGTTATTATAAGTATGTCACACACCCCGCTTCAAGACATTCATTACATGTGGGTATACTGACCTGTAGATGGCGATCTTGCAGAGATGTCAAAAAAAGTAAGACCCTCCCGGTCCATAAATACCTGGGACCTCCCACTAATTCCCCAGTATAAAGATAGCAGTAAGGTAAAGGGACCAGGAAAGCCAATTAAAACTAACAAAGGTTCACCATATAAAGGATCCAGAATACCAAAGGGCAGGGTGAAGCGGGGTGTGTGACATACTTATAATACCCATTTTACAGGTGGTATTATTCTAAGTATGTCACACATCCCGCTTCAAGACATTAATTACATGTGGGACATCCAATAGCAGTGTCCATAAAGGGCGGGGATCCAAAAAATACCATTTTGTGAATACTCACCTTGTAAAATGGGTATTATAAGTATGTCACACACCCCGCTTCAAGATAATTACATGTGGGTAGTATGGATGGTCTGAAGAGGGCGATTTGCAGAGATGATTGGAGGAAAGAAAGCCCCTCCCAGTCCATAAATACCTGGGACCTCCCACTCATTACCCAGTATAAAGAAAGCAGTAAGGCAAGGGACCAGGAAGAGCCAAATATTAGTCATAACAACGCAAAGTTCTCAAAACGATGGATCCAGAATACAAAAGGGCGGGTTGAAGCGGGGTGTGTGACATACTTACAATACCCATTTTACAAGGTGAGTATTCACAAAATGGTATTATTCTAAGTATGTCACACACCCCGCTTCAAGATAATCATTACATGTGGGACATCCAAAAGCAGTGTCCATAAAGGGTGGGGATCCAAAACAAGGCATAAAGCACAACTTAAACTACTGCAGCCTGCAGAACTTTGCGGTCAAAAACAGCATCCGCTGAGGCCCAAACATCAACCTTGTAAAAACTTTGAAAAATTGTGAACAGAAGACCAGGTAGCGGTCTTGCAAACTTGCTCAACAGAGGCCTGGTGCTGAAAAGCCCAGGAAGCCCCAACCGCACGAGTAGAATGAGCTGTAACACGAAGGGGAGGATTTATCCCCTTAGCAGAAAAGGCCCCGACAATGGCCTGACGAATCCACTTACTGATGGAAGACTTAGCGGGCGCCAAACTTTTCTTGGGCCCAGAGGGTACCACAAAGAAGGCATCAGTCTTACGAAAGGCAGACGTTACCACCAAATAGTACTTCACAACTCAAACCACATCCAGGGAATGCAGGACCCTCTCCTTTTCGTTACTGGGATTAGGACACAGAGAGGGCAAAACAATGTCTTGATTTAAGTGAAAAGGCAGAAAACCACCTGAGGAAGGAAATCCGGGTTAAAACGGAAAACCACCTTGTCCTGATGTCTTTCAAAATACGGGACCTGAATGGACAGAGCCGCCAACTCAGAAACACGCCGAACAGAAGTGATAGCTACCAAAAAGGCCACCTTCTGAGTAAGGGAAGACAAGGCAATATCATGCAAGGGCTCAAAGGGAGGACCCTGAAGAGCAGAAAGAACCAAATTCAAATCCCAAACCGGAATCAGAGCCTTCCTAGGGGGCCGCACGTGCGTAACCCCCTGGAAAAAGGTCTTAACCAGCGGATGAAGCGCAAAAGATCTTTGGAAAAACACAGCCAGGGCAGACACCTGCCCCTTCAGAGTATTAAGTTGGAGTCCTATATCCAAACCGTGTAGCAGGAACTCCAGGATTCTAGAAATAGAGAATTCCCTGCAAGGGAAAGCCCTAGTCTCACACCAATCAATATAAGACCTCCAAGTCCTATAGTAAACGG
The DNA here is from genome assembly GCA_027917425.1 of Gastrophryne carolinensis. NCBI lineage: Eukaryota > Metazoa > Chordata > Amphibia > Anura > Microhylidae > Gastrophryne > Gastrophryne carolinensis. The sequence continues at coordinate 16,778,919 of CM051236.1, forward strand.
AAGAAGAAAACCTCTTCCTAGCGCTAATAAGAGTCTGAATAACCGCATCAGAAAGACCTTCCTCCTTCAAGATGGAGGTTTCCGCAGCCACGCCGTCAAAGCCAGCGTTGGTAAATTGGGGCAACGTAGATGACCCTGTGTGTGCAGATCCGGCAGCAGGGGCAGAACTAACTGATCTTCTGCTAACCTTACCACGTCTGCGAACCAAACCTGTCTTGGCCACCTTGGAGCCACCAGAATTGCTGACGCTCCTTCCAGAGCCAGCTTGCGCACTACTCTGGCTACCATGGGAAACGGAGGGAACCGATACAGAAACCCCAGATCCCTCCAGTTCATGGCGTCCGTCGCGAAGGCTAGCGGAACCTTCGCCAGAGACACAGATGCCGGAAGTTTGTGATTGTGACGGGAGGCAAGGAGGTCCACCACCGGTGAACCCCACCTGAGACAAATCGAACGAAACACCTTGGGACTGAGAGGCCACTCCCCCTTGCGGGCTGACCACCTACTCAGAGAGTCCGCCTCCGAGTTCTCTACTCCCGGAATGTGAACTGCCGAGATGCACGGGACGTGGCTCTCCGCCCAGTCCAGAATCAACGACACTTCCCTGAGGGCACTCCTGCTGCGAGTCCCTCCCTGGTGATTGATGTAGGCAACCGCCGTCCGATTGTCCGACCGAACCTGGACCGGCAAGCCCTGCAGGAGATGAGTCAAACGAAAAAGAACCATTCTGATGGCTCTCAATTCCAGAATGTTGATAGGCTCGTGGGCTTCCAGGGGTCCCCACAACCCCTGAAATTGCAGATCATCTCAGAAGCCCCCCCATCCTGAGAGGCTGGCATCCGTGGTGACCACCTCCCAACGAGGAGTCTGAAAAGACCTGCCCTTCAACAGATTGGTTGAGTTCAGCCACCACCTGAGTGGTTGGCGAACCCGGGGAGACATCAGAAAGAATTGATCCAGCGACAGAGGAGATCTATTCCAGACAGACAATAGATGGAGTTGTAGTGTCCTCGTGTGAAACTGGGCAAAGGGGACTGCCTCGAAGGAGGCCACCATCAACCCCACCAGTCTCATTCCTAGTCGAATGGTCAGACGAGGAATGGACATGAGCGACCGAATCAATTCCTGAATCAAAAGAACCTTGGATTGAAGAAGGAACACTCTGGCCTGATCTGTATCCAGAGACATTCCCAGAAAGGATACTATCCTGGACGGGTAAAAGGAGGACTTGGGGTAGTTGATCACCCAGCAGAACCTCTCCAGAGTGGATATTACCGTCCTGGTGTCCAATTCCGCTTGGCTGAATGATGATGCCATGATGAGGAGATCGTCCAGATATGGCACTATGCGAATTCCCTGCGCTCTAAGAAGAGCCATCACCCCAGCGAGCACCTTGGTGAAAAACCCTTGGAGCTGTGGTGAGACCAAAAGGAAGAGCTACAAACTGAAAGTGCCGATCTTCCACCACAAACCTGAGGAATCTCTGGTGCGCGGGAAAAATCGGAACATGGAGGAAAGCGTCCTTGATGTCTATGGACGTCATGAAGTCCCCCTGACGGAGAGCGCAGATAGCTGAACGAAGCGATTCCATGCGAAATTTTCGCAGCCTGATAAACCTGTTGAGGATCTTCAGATCCAGGATGGGCCGGATCTAGCCATCCTTTTTGGGGACCGTGAACAGATTTGAGTAAAATCCCCGACCCTGATCTGATAGGGGCACTGGCGAGATGACCTCTATCTCCAGAAGACTTGAAAACGCCTCCTGAAGCCCCTGTGCGCCAGGTGCGTCCGGGGGCACCCTAGACCTGAAGCGGAGGAGGACGGGCCTCGAACTCCAACTTGTAGCCGGAAGACACGACTTCCCGGATCCATTTGTCCGAAACCTCCCGAATCCAGATCAGAGAGAAGAGTCGCAGCCGTCCCCCCACCCGCACGGGTGAGGGCGCCCCCTCATTGCTGAGCAGGCTTGTTCGCAGGTTTTGGGTTTTGAACCCCAGTTGTATCCTGAGCGGGCACGTCCTCTGCCCCTATTCCAGGAATCTCCTCTAGTGGAAGGGAAGGCGAAACCTCTTCCTGCTCTGGATCCGCGAAAGGAATGATTGAAAGAAGCCGCCCCGCGAAAGGGACGTCGTTGCTTCTTGCGTTGAGGTAACTTACCCCCCTTAGCTACTGAATCCAATTTTTCTCCAAAAAGCCGTAGCCCCACGAATGGGAGAGACGTCAGCGACTTTTTTTTTTTGACCCAAAGTCGGACGCCCACTGGCGCAACCAAACTGAACGCCTTATAGTCACCATCAGAGCAGAAGCTCCCCAAGGCGGCTAACATGAAAGACAAGAATAACTCACAACGTTTAAGTCCCAGAAATTCGTCACTGTCCGGGTGCAAACCGGAAGATGACAACAAGTCTCTGACCACCGACCTGGTAGCCACCACCAGCAGAGACGGAGCGCAAAAAAGGCCGTATGGCTGCCCCAATACTGGCGAAACCATGACAAGCCATCTGGTCAATTAGTTTATCCCCTCCATCTTTAAGAGAAGAGCAATCGGGGTTATTCAAAAACAGCTGAATTGGATAACCCCTGAATTGGTGCATCCACCTCAGGGGGGGACGTCCAGCGCTTAACCGTGTCCGAAGGGAAAGGATATCTTTTATCCCAACTCTGAGGAATGCCTGGGGGACCGAGCCGGCCTCTCCCATTCCTTAGAAATAATCTTATCAAAATGCCTTTGATTAGGGAATTCCAAGAGCGGCTTGGATTACTCATAAAACTCCCCTTGTTGATGAGGAGCAACCTCCGGAGGAGAAATAGCCAGAACCTCAAACATCTGAGCAAGGACGTTAGGAGTATCCAAAGAACTCCCTGACCCCTTCTCAGAGTCCGCACCAACGAATAGCTGGTCGTCCGAATAATCCGATTCGTCAAATAGCTCCCCTTCCTCCAGAGGGGTGTAATCTGACCAATCCAGGCGATCCTCATCGTCATATTCAAATGTCGGTGGGACCGGTGACAAATGCTTTCTCTTAGCTGGAGCCTTCTTGGCAACCGCAGAAGAAATACATTTTTCAATATTAGTCAATCTAGCACACACATCAGATTGCGACTGCCCACCCGTGACAACGTCACACGGGACACGGGCCAAGATGGGGTGGGAAGGGGATGACGCCGGCGGTGCTGACCCAGACGCCTGGGGTTCTGACTGCCGTGTAATAGTCTGCAGTGCACATGGTATACATAGAAATACATCATCCCCTGTTAGGGATACCCCACAGCCCATGCACTTCCGGGATTGCCCCGAGGGGAGCCCGGTATCTGGGGATGCCTCCATACGGTGAACTTATATGTAGTCGCAATGACCGAGGGAATTACGCTAGTAAGCAACCCGGGATGCCCTTATAATTGTCCCAAGTGGGAGGATTTTAACATGGAATTTAACCCAGGGACACAAGGACCGGAAGAAGACCCCTTAAAACCTAAGGCGTTCTACCTGAAAGACTGCCGGACATAAATATATATATATATATATATATATATATATATAGGGGGCCCATAGGGCCACTCACTGTGCCTTCCTGTGTGAGGTAAATGGCGTCCAACACACACGCAGCTCACAGAGGCAGAGGATCCTGTGGGCGTGGCCAGGGCAGAGCGCGCGATATGCGTAGCTCCGCCCCCTTACAGAGCGGAAAGCGGGCTCCGCATTGGGTCTGCCTAACAGGGGCGGGCCGTGGCATCCCGCTCAACAGCCCGACCACGCCCCTAATGGCAAAATGTGTGAGGTAAATTACCTCAGAAAAACACTATAGCGCACACATATACCGGCGCCATGGCAAGAACAGCAGCCGCGGCGCCGATAACCACAAAGACCCCAGGGATGTAATGGGTGCGGGCTGCGGCGACGCGCAATCGCCCGGCCCCGCCCACTGTGGCCAGCGCGTGAGGGGAGATCTCCCCTCACAAGATTAAGGGAACCGCCAGCGCAAATAACCGCGCCGCGGTCATTGCGGTAGTCACCGCAACAAAAAACAGTAAAGCCAGGGGGACAAGCCAGCGCCAACAGCCGGCCCCACCCCCAACTACAACTTCTGAGGAGAAAAGTTCTCCTCAGCTCTGGCGCCAGTAGCAGCAATGCACAATAAATAAATCCTAACTCTGAGGTAAAAAAGGTGGCCCCCGACATTTTATCCCCACCACCACAGGAGAAGGGCATCAGGAAAGGGGGGCCAAGGGACAGGGCATCCCAAACCGGGGTCACCAGCCCGGATAACCGCTTACCCTCTGGTACAGGGTCTCGCGGTGGAGCATGGCTCCAGAGCACTAAAAGTGCCATTCTACCCTCACCCGGGATACAGCCTAGACTGGGAGGCATGTGTATTGGGACTTATAAAAAACATAACCGGGTGGAAATAGAGAGAAAAGCGGGCCGGGAATAAACCCGGCTACCTGAAATCCCCCTGTGCAAGGAGGAGACATCATCTTCTGACTTGCTCGCCGTCTGCAGAGATGGAAAACTGGGTAATGAGTGGGAGGTCCCAGGTATTTATGGACTGGGAGGGGCTTTCTTTCCTACAATCATCTCTGCAAATCGCCCTCTTCAGACCATACTACCCACATGTAATGATTATCTTGAAGCGGGGTGTGTGACATACTTAGAATAACAAGGCAACAAGGCACAAACTTAAACCACTGCAGCTTGCAGAACTTTGCGGCCAAAAACAGCATCCACTGAGGCCCGAACATCAACCTTGTAAAACGGCGAAAAAGTGTGAACCGAGGACCAAGTAGCAGCCTTACAAACTTGTTCAACAGAGGCCTGGTGCTGGAAGGCCCAGGATGCCCCAACAGCACGAGTAGAATGAGCAGTAACACGAAAAGGGGGACTCTTCCCCTTAGCAGAATAGGCCCCAACAATGGCCTGGCGAATCCATTTACTAATGGAAGACTTGGCGGGAGTCAAACCTTTCCTAGGCCCAGAGGGCACCACAAAAAGGGCGTCAGTCCTACGAAAAGAGGAAGTAGCCACCAAATAGTACTTCACACAGCGAACCACATCCAAAGAATGCAAAACCATCTCCTTGTCATTGCTGGGCTTAGGACACAAGGAGGGAAGAACAATGTCCTGATTAAGATGAAAAGCAGAGACCACCTTAGGAAGGAAATCTGGCTTGAAGCGGAAAACAACCTTGTCCTGATGCCTCTCAAAGTAAGGGGCCTTAATGGACAAGGCCGCCAACTCCGAAACACGCAGAACAGAAGTGATGGCAACCAGAAAAACAACCTTCTGAGTAAGCATAGAAAGTGCAATATCCTGCAAAGGGTCAAAAGGAGGACCCTGCAAGGCCGAAAGAACCAAATTCAAATCCCAAACTGGAAGCAAAGGCTTCCTAGGAGGCCGCACATGCGTAACCCCCTGGAAAAAAGTCTTAACCAGAGGATGAAGAGCAAAAGACATTTGAAAGAAAACCGCCAGGGCAGAAACATGCCCTTTCAACGCACTAAGCTGCAAACCTAGGTCCAGACCATGTTGCAGAAATTCCAAAACCCTAGGGATAGAAAACGCCCTGCAAGGCAAGGCCCGGACCTCACACCAATCAATATAAGACCTCCAAATCCTATAGTAAATGGAAGACTTCTTTCTAGCCCTAACCAGAGTCTGAATGACAGCATCAGAAAGACCTTCCTCCTTCAAGATGGAGGTTTCAGCAGCCACGCCGTCAAAGCCAGCGTTGGTAAATTGGGGTAGAGCAGTCGACCCTGAGTGAGCAGATCCGGCAGAAGGGGCAGATCTAACTGATCCTCTGCCAACCTTACCACGTCTGCGAACCAAACCTGCCTTGGCCACCTTGGAGCCACCAGGATTGCTGACACTCCCTCTAGGGCCAGCTTGCACACCATGGGAAACGGTGGGCCTCCTGAGGCCCCCACAGTCCCTGAAACTGAAGATCCTTCCAAAATCCCCCCCAACCTGACAGGCTGGCATCCGTGGTGACCGTCTCCCAACGAGGGGTCAGAAATGACCTGCCCCTCATCATATTGCTGGGTTTCAGCCACCACCCAAGGGAACGCCGTACCCGGGGGGACATCAGAAAGGACTGATCAAATGACAGCGGGGACCCGTCCCAGGCCGCCAAGAGATGAAGCTGGAGCGTCCTTGTGTGAAACTGGGCAAATGGAACCGCCTTGAACGATGCCACCATCAATCCCACCAGTCGCATCCCCAGCCGGATGGACGGGCGGGGAATAGATAGGAGACGCTGAGTCAATTCCTGAATCAGAAGAATCTTGGCCCGGGGGAGGAACACCCTGGCCTGAGAAGTATCCAGAGACATTCCCAGGAACTCCACCACCCTGGAGGGCGAAAGGCAGGACTTGGGATAGTTGATCACCCAACCAAAACTCTCCAGAGTGGACACCACGGTCCTGGTATCCAGTTGCGCCTGACTGAGGGAAGACGCCATGATGAGAAGATCGTCCAGATATGGCACGACGCGGATACCCCTGGCTCTGAGAAGGGCCATCACTCCTGCCAACACCTTGGTAAAAACCCTTGGAGCCGAGGTAAGGCCAAACGGAAGAGCCACGAACTGAAAATGTCGATTTTCCACAACGAACCTGAGAAATCTCTGGTGTGCCGGAAATATTGGAATATGCAGGTAAGCATCCTTGATGTCTATGGACGACATGAAGTCCCCCTGACGAAGTGAATGGATGGCTGAGCACATAGTTTCCATACGGAACTTCTGGGGACGGACGAACCTGTTGAGCAACTTCAGATCCAGAATGGGACGAACGGAACCGTCCTTCTTGGGCACCGTGAACAAATTGGAATAGAAGCCCAGACCCCGTTATGAGGGGGGCACCAGGCAGATGACAGCCATGTCCAAGAGACTTGCTACTGCCGCCCGAAGCCCCCTAATGGGGCCACAGGCCACTCACCCAACCGTCACCACCTCCGGAGTCCCGCACACCTGGCAGTAGGAGGAAAAGGCGCGTAGGAAGAGGGAGGGCGGGTGCGGTTCACGCCCGGCCCCGCCCCTCCCGGCCAGAAGCCGGGACCTGAAACGCGGCGCCCCCCGCCCTGAGGGGAAGAAGCTCTCTTGGGCGCCTGAGAGAGCCGCCATGACAAACGCCGGAAGCCGGTCTGAGTAAAGCAATGCACTGTAAAGCAACACACACACACATTATAATTAATAAAGATGAATCCATAAGGGACCCGCCCCCCCCCCCTCTAAGGGTATCTGGGAGAGGGGGAATCCATGCTAGGGTGGGAACCAAGGGACAGGGCATCCCAAACCGGGGTCACCAACCCGGTTAGCCGCCTACCCCTTGTTATGGGGTCTCACGGCGGAGCGTAGCTCCTGAGCACCTAGGGTGCCATCTACCATTGCCCGGACCAGCAGCCTAGGCTGGGAGGCAAGTAATGTAAATAAAGGGATCCGGGCAGGAATAGAACAATCTGACTTGCTCGCCGTCTGCAGAGATGAAACACTGGGGAATGAGTGGGAGGTCCCAGGTATTTATGGACCGGGAGGGTCTTACTTTTTTTATTGACATCTCTGCAAGATCGCCATCTACAGGTCAGTATACCCACATGTAATGAATGTCTTGAAGCAGGGTGTGTGACATACTTAGAATAACTGTTAAAACACAGTAAAAAAAAACAGAATGAAAACACAGCAAAAAACACCCTCGCCGCTACCGCCCGCCACCCCCTCCCCCCGATCCCCCGAGCACACGACGAGGAGGGAGAGAGGACAGCGAGCGAGCAGCGGCGAGAGCCCAGGCCAGAGACCAGGGGGGGACCCCAAAACGCCAGAACAAGTAAACAGTCCCCCAAAACACCCACCCCCTCAGAAGCTAGGACAGGAACTCTGCATCCCTAGCAGGCTCACCATAAAGCCTATGGCCGGCTACCCTTTGTGGTACAGGGTCTGCGGCTTGGAGCAGCGCTCCTTGAGCACTTGACCCTAGTGCTCCTCTACCATCACCCGATCTGTCAGCCGAGGCTGAGAGGCACAGAGGGTCCGGAAACTGGTGGAAATAAGACATGCAGGGCCGCAGGCTTGGTTGCCTCGCTCACCTGCGCATAGAGAGAGAGACATCTTCTATCTTCACAGTATACACTGCAGAGGAAAAATTGGATAAGTCTATGGTGATTCCGTTTTTATATGGGGCCGGGAGGAGCCACAACTCTTCTTCAGTGCACTGCGCCACCTTGTGGCGGAATAACCCAGCTGTAACGACTTCATGAAGCAGGCCGTGCCATGCAATGGGAAAAGTGCTGCGGGGTGTGGCTTTGGTGGCGATAAACTCTTTTCTTTGAAAATTGGGCCACTGCTAAGCCCACTGCAGTACTCAGAGTGGCCCCCAGCAGAAGAGCGGTGAACCCAGAAATGAGTTTCCATCTGCTGTAACACTGACTATAAGCCAGGCCGGCCTCTCTTGGGCCTAGAAACCAATATCACTAGCACTATTCTGGGTCCTATGAAGTATATGGACTAGGGAGAAATGTGCATAGCAATAATGTTATAAGCATACGGCGCTTTGTTTTACCTTCAGGATATCGCCCATGCTCTCCCCTTTTTCCTGCGGTTCGCTGTCTGATAAATTTTTCAGCTGTTCCTCCAGCATGGAAATCTTTTCCTGCAGGATCTGGTTGCGCTCCTCCAGGCATTTCTGTGAGATACAATACAACAATACGGTTAGAAGACAAAAAGGGACAAATTTACACTTTAAAACTATTTTGCTTCAATATTGTTGCAGCCTGGGACGGGCCAGAACCAAGGTGGCATTCGACTCAGGGTGCCGTGTCTAGAAACGCATCTGGTCTGCTATAGATTCTTAACCTGTGACTGTTACTTGATGCACTGGTTTTAGAACCCAGGAATTTACAGGACCTCACCCCTGGTTCTTAGAGAAGTAATTGCGGGGCTCAGTACAGGTTGACCACGCTTAAAAGTATAACATGTATACAAAAGTGTAACTAAAATAGCATTGTTTTATTTGATTACAATTAAAATACAATAGATGCATATATTGTGACAATTTAGTCATATACTTAACAACAGAAAGAATGTCAGTAAACTTTGTCCTGCAGGGTAGACTAGTTTCGCCGTGTAGGCTTCCTCAGTACCTATATCTATTTTCCAGGCGCCCCCATAGAAAAACACCAGAAGCTGAATAAGAGGCCTAAAAAAGGGGAATAGGCCATTTAAGGGGAAAATTAAACTCTTGGACAGGGCATCCCAAACCGGAGTCACCAACCCGGTATAACCGCCTACCCTCTTTATAGGGTCTCGCGGTGGAGCATAGCTCCTGAGCACCTGAGGTGCTGTTATACCCTCGCTCGGACAGCAGTCAAGACTGGGAGGCATTTAAATAGCTATATATTAATAAAGGGAATAACGAGTCCGAACGGAAATAAAAATATATATAGGCCAGGAGTAGACCCGGCTACCTTAAAGTGCCCCTGTGCAAGGAGGAGATATCATCTGCTGCTTGCTCGCCGTCTGCAGAGATGAAGACTGGGTAATGAGTGGGAGGTCCCAGGTACTGGGAGGGGCTTTCTTTCCTCCAATCATCTCTGCAGAACGCCCTCTACAGGACCATACTACCCACAGGTAATGAATATCTTGAAGCGGGGTGTGTGACATACTTAGAATATACAATTTTACACAGAGCTATTAGTCCACAGTGATGTAAAACATTCCACACGTGTTCTTCTTAGGCTTTATAATCCACCACCAGTTATTCAAGCCTCTTACCGGACGCCCAATAATAGTTGGCCTTAACAGATGTAGTATTGCAGATTAAATCGTGGTCATCATCCTTCTCATAATTGCTCCAATTCACCCCCAATATTGCTTTCAGCAGATTAAAGTTTATGACATATATGGTATTGTTGTAATCGTGAGGCATAGGACTTTCTCACACAGTAGGATTTTCGTTAACATAGATACTCATCTTCTAAATGCCTGCAGAAATCAGAAAGGGTGGCTGCAAAACAGTGATATCTCCTCTCTCTATGCTTTGCGCACCCAACGGTGCTGCATATAGCTACCACAGGTCGTAAAGTATATAGCATGGAGAACCAGAAGCTCATTTCAGAGTTATAAAGCCTAAGAAGAACACGTGTGGAATGTTTTACATCACTGTGGACTTTTCTAATAGCTCTGTGTAAAATTGTATATTTATGACTTATAGAACTTTGTAGGAAGTGGAATCCTATTTATCACACGTTGAGCTTATTTCTGTAGCATTTAGGTCTGAGCAGCGCAGGATTATATCTGTGTACATAAGTACAATTAATTAATAAATTAGTACAACAAATAATACATTTCGGGTGCTTCATTATTACCTGTACTTTATTAGACAGCCGCTCCCTATAGGTAAGTCTACGAGTCTATTTCAAACCTTATTGTATTTATCCTCGGAATTAAACCCCGAACTGTGGGACATGCGCACACGCAATTAAGGCGCTTTCTCCAGGACCCAATAACGGGACTTTTTTAATCACGTAGACTTACCTATAGGTAGCGGCTGTCTAATACAGTACAGGTAATAATGAAGCACCCGAATTGTATTATTTGTTGTACTAATTTCTTAATTGTACTAATGTGATCGTGTATTTTTGATTGTATATAGCAATTTTCACCTTATCCAGCGGGTACTGAGGAAGCCTACACGGCGAAACTAGTCTACCCTGCAGGACAAAGTTTAGTGACATTTTTTCTATTGTTAAGTATATGGCTAAATTGTCACAATATATGCATCTATTGTATTTTAATTGTAATCAAATCAAACAATGCTATTTTAGTTACACTTTTGTATACATGTTATACTTTTAAGCGTGGTCAACCTGTACTGAGCCCCGCAATTACTTCTCTAAGAACCAGGGGTGAGGTCCTGTAAATTCCCGGATTCTAAAACCAGTGCATAAACAGGGGCCATTTGATTGACCAGCCTAATTAATTTCAATTTACTGATACGCTTCGACTTCTACTTTAACAAACCATCAATAACCTTCACAACTGGTTGTGGTGGGTCAGGCCAACATGGATGTACCCCCTCATGGGGCACACCCATTTTAGAATTTATTAACTGTTACTTGATGCGCGATTATTGTCCCATTGTCTCGGGCTACATGTTGCACTGTCCCAAACTTCAATCCGTTTTCAGAAAGATCCTGTAGTTCCTAAGTTATTGGTAAAAGTCAAATAGTAAAACCGAGGTCCCACAAACCCCAGAAGCAACACACCACCCCAGAGCCAAAAGAGCACCACTGAAAATGTACAAAAATAATAATCTTTATTTTATTAAGCACTATTTACATCTACATCTATACACTGGACATCTTAAAAAAATCACTAAAAACATGTAACAAAAACACTCTATGGGAAGGAGAAAGGGGAAAAAAAGGTTGCTAAACACTGGGACAAGGATAATGCCATGTATATACTCAAATAAGCATATGACCTAATCACTTAATAAGCCCATAAAACCAGCTATACCTGCCCCTTTAGGATCTGTTCTAATCATACAAAATTAATAATAAATAGTGTACCTATGCCCGCACTGGTAAGAACCCCAAAATAGTGTATATAAATAAATCTGTGCCAAAATATATAAATAATCCCCACATGAAAATATTAAATAGTGAATTTATATAATTAATACATGATTCATAAATGTTTACGCAATAACAAAGTGCTAAGTGCAATATGACCAAGTGAATTACTAAATATTAAGCACAAGAGGACCAGCCAGGGCAGACAAATCCAAAAACATATAACACACAACAAAAATCACACAGATCTTACTCTGAGCAGGTGAACCGGACCAGTGCTTACCCCTTACAGCTGTCTGTCAACGCGTTACGTGACGTCACGCATCACTTTCTCAGGAGTGTTTTTGTTACATGTTTTTAGTGATTTTTTAAGATGTCCAGTGTATAGATGTACATGTAAATAGTGCTTAATAAAATAAAGATTATTATTTTTGTACATTTTCAGTGGTGCTCTTTTGGCTCTGGGGTGGTGTGTTGCTTCTGGGGTTTGTGGGACCTCGGTTTTACTATTTGATTATAATTGGTTTACACACCAGCACTGAGCATAGCACACTGATATACAGTAATTTGATAGTAGTTGGTGCGGCCTGTGTATACATACACTTTTTGCTTATTGGCAAAAGTATTACAGCATTGGAGATGCAGAGAAGAAAGGAGAAACAGTGGGTGTGGCTACAGCGATGTGATGTAAGCACACGGCCAGTTAGAGCTGTCTGCTATGACATCATCATTTGGCAGGCGGCTCTCATTGGTTACAACAGGGAGCGCGAACTGTTGCATGCCCTGCATTGTGTGCGCGTTCCAGCCCTAGCTATTCAGGCAAGGTGGGACGGGAGCGCTCCCCATTGATTAAAGAGAGAACCACTAGCCGAATGACGTTATAGCAAGCGTCTCTCATTGGCCAAGTGAGTGATGATGTGAGTATTTTTTTTGGGGGGGCGGGGCATGCCCAGGGGCACAGAACAAAACCCCGGAAAGTCAAATTCAAGGGTTCTGTTCAGCTTTGAATATGCGCTGTAAGACGCTTTTAACTAGTAGTCCCTGTTTTGACCAAGTTTTTGTTAGTTTTGTGAGCGCGCAAGAGGCTGGGTTGCATTTTGCCCTTTTTGTCTATTTCCATGTGTGTAGGTGCATTTCAGTGGGTCACATGGGCCTCACTGTGCCGCCCCCCAGCTCTGCAGGAATCTATTCAGCAACGGCAGGGCACCTACCTTTTCAGCGACGGCTGCATTGAGCTCGTTCTCCAGCTGACTTTGCTGCTTGCGCCACGCCGCCACCGACTGCTCATGTTCCTCTGTGGTCTCATTCAGGGCGTCCTGCAACTGTGCCAGGCGACTGGACAAGTCCCGAACCTGATAAATAAGGAAAGCGCATAATTTAAAGTGGACCAAAACCCATTCCGATCAGCCTGGGAATCTATAAGATTCCCGGGCCAATTGATTCCCTCCCCCTGAGGCATCCAAAAATAGAGTTCTGTGATTAATCACCTGTAGAATTGTTTTTACTGTGTACAGCACGGCCTGTTTCATTTAATCCTTACTTCTGGGTATTCCGCCACAAGGTGGCGCAGTTGACTGCAGAAGATTTGTGGCCCCTCCCGGCCCCATATAAAACCAGGAATCACCAAAAGACCCCCAGTGTTGAAAAGCAGTTATGCAAGAAGCCGGGAGATAATCATGATAAAAAAAAAAAGAACAGCCTCACAAAAATAAACTTTGTAACAAATCACCGTAAAGAGGCAACCAAGGATAACGATAACAAGGGAGGGATGAAACAGGCCGTGCTGTACACAGAAAAAACAATTCTACAGGTGACTAATCACAGAATTGTATTTTTCCAAGTGTACAGCACGGTCTGTTTCATTTAATCCTTACTTCTGGGACATCCAATAGCAGTGTCCGTAAGGTAGGGTGGGATCCCCAAAGAGTAACGACAGGCAGTTCAAACCACTACCGCTTGAAGTACCTTACGGCCAAAAGCAGCATCAGCTGAGGCCTTAGCATCAACCTTGTAGAACTAGGAAAAGGTATGAACAGAAGACCAAGTAGCAGCCTTACAAACTTGTTTAACAGAAGCCTGGTGCTGAAAAGCCCAAGAGGCACCAATAGCACGAGTAGAATGAGCCGTAACACGGAAGGGAGGTTCCTTCCCCTTAGCAGAATAGGCTTGCACCACCGCCTGACGTATCCACTTGCTGATAGTAGATTTGGCTGGAGGCAAACCCTTCCTAGGTCCAACAGAAAGAACAGAGCATCAGATTTCCTAAACGACTCAGTGGCAACCAAATAAAATTTCAGTGCCTTGACAACATCCACAGAATGAAGTTTCTGTTCTTTAGAATTAGCAGGATTAGGACACAAGGAAGGTAAGACAATGTCCTGATTGAGATGAAAAGCAGACACAACCTTGGGCAAGAAATCCGGTTTAAGCCGGAACACTACCTTATCCTGATACCGCTCAAAATAGGGAGGTTTCATGGAACCAACACAGAGGTAGGGGCTCAGCACCCTGGGTACCAGCCACAACTCCCTCCAAATAGGAGCACCAACAATTCATATGCGTCTCAAAGTTATTTTATTGCACAATATCAAAAAGTAGACCATAAAAAACAACATCAAACACTGACACTACATACAACACTTAATAAAAACAAACTGCATCTGTCCACATTGTACTCTGTATTATCTCTAAGTAAATAACCATAATTTCGTGCCCATAGTCCTCGATTCATAAAGTAAACTCCCAGGAGAAGCTGTTTGAATTTCCCTAATAAATTCAAATAGTGTTTTCAATCCAATGATTGAATCAATAATTTCATTGTTAACACAATACCTCTTAAATAAAAGTTAATGTCCATATAATTATAGTCTGGCTGGTTAATGATATACTGACGCCATAAATTAGTTAATAAAGTGAAAACCCATTAAATATAAAATATATATATATATATATATATATATATATATATATATATATATATATATATATATATATATTTTTTTTTTTTTATATATATATATATATATATATATTTTTATATATATATATATATATATATATATATATATATATATATATATATATATATATATATATATTTTTATATATATATATATATATATATATATATTTTTTTTTTATATATATATATTTTTATATATATATATATATATATATATATATATATATATATATATATATATATATATATATTTTTATATATATATATATATATATATATATATATATATATATATATTTTTATATATATAAAAATATATATATATATATATATATATATATATATATATATATATATATATATATAAATAATTGTTTGGCTATTGGCCAGACCCCATCAACAGATTGAATCGAATCAATCCCAAACAAAAATACACCGGTGTAACAAATAACTATATACAAATAAGTGAATAAATGAAATATACAATGAAAAAGAAATATAATGAAAAAAAATAGTGCATCAATATTAAGAATTACAATAAACCTATGAACCACAATTAACAATAAATATTATTGTGCAAACACCTGTATGAACCCTTAATCTATAAGCAACTGCTTAATCTGAAGAGAAAATCTATATATAAATAAATAATATTAAATAATGAAAAGAACCAGCAGTATGTAATACCAGTTATGGACTTAAGATGGCAGCAGAGGCTAAGCTATGCAGACATACATAGGGAAACTGAGTACTATGTGATTTAAACAGCAAAATAAGTCCCCGGGGAGCCAGAGATAGTGGGCAGACAACAGCTGAACTTACTACCACCTATGTACGTGGCCTCCCATGCCACTTCTGAAGGGAATTAACAAACTTACCACACAGCCTTAAATACGCCGCCGTCAAGAATGGCCAGCCAACCAATAAGGAGGCAGACAGGCAGCACAGAGCTGTGCAATGAGTGAGACATAACATGACCTGACCAAACTGATCATGATAGCTATTTATTCTCTACATTATAAAAATACAAAAACATCAATCTAACATTTCTAAATTCATTATAATCTACAATAATATGGTGGATGACAGTGCATATACAGCTAAACTGTATTAAAGTGAAGATGCACGTTGTTATAATAGTTACTATGCAGTAGCAACTGGGCAGCTTAGCCCAAATATCTACTTTGGGCAATCATCATATTTTCCAGACCAATAATCATGATCCATAAATGACTACAGCATGCTTTCAAGATACATAAAAGTAGACCTAAATTATAAACTAATAGATTACAAGCACAGCTATACATCCAATTTATAAACAGCCAGGAGAATCCCCTCTAAGGCTGTAGGCTAATGACGTATTCCTTGTTCCAAGGTTGATAGATCCATAGTACCATTGTGACCCAACGACGACACATGCCCACAGATTGGAGTAGTACCCCCGACCCTGTTCCTGGTGAGGTACCTGAGAAATTACTCCTGACTCCAGCAGACGTTGAACGGCTAGACGCAGACCCTGAGCCGACACAGGGTTTAGAGATATCCGGGATCGGAGGAATCTTGAGGGAGGACAGGCTGCAAACTATCCTGTAACCGGAGGACACCACCTCCTGAATCCACCGGTCTGAGACACGAAGCCTCCAGACGTGAGCAAAAAGCCGAAGCCGTCCCCCCCAGCCGGTCGTGTGAGGGCGCCTCCTCATGCCTGAGAAGCCTTGGTCCCCCAGGAGAGAACGGGGCGACCGCGAGGGTCTGCCTCGGCCCCAAGAGTCTAAACCGCCGAGATACAGGGAACATTCTCCTCTGCCCAAATCAGAATCTGGGTCACCTCCTTGAGGGCTCGCTTGCTCCGAGTCCCCCCCTGATGATTGGACCTGTACAGCACGACCCCGAAGGTGGGGAGTCAACTGGGAGAGAACCAACCTGATTGCCCGCAGTTCTAGGACATTGATGGGCGCATGGGCCTCCTGGGGGCCCCACTGACCCTGGAATTTCAGAGACTTCCAAACTACACCCCCCCCCCAAGCCGGTCAGACTGGCGTCCGTGGTGACAATCTCCCAGAGCGGAGGCAGAAAGGACCTGCCCACCAGAAGATTCCTCGAGTCCAACCACCACGAGGGACTGCCTGGCCGGAGGTGACAAAGCAATTACCTGATCCATAAAACAATAAACACAGAGCATGCAATTCAAAATAACAAATAAAGTCCAAAGGTTATTACTCTTCCAAAATTAATTTCTTAAATTCAGACATCAGCCAGCTTCCATATAAATTTGAAGTGGGTATCCCAAAGCACATGCAGTATACTAAGATTTTAGTAAGTCTACGGCGGCTGGGCGGATTCAAAGGTACAGCAATTCTCCTTATAAAGTGCCAGCGGACACCCTCCCCTCCCCGAGTAGCATCACTGGCCAAGGTGCAGAAGGAGCAGGGTGAAGGCTCCCGACCTACTACCTATTATAAGCTGTTATTAACCATTTGAAATGTGAGTGCACATTTTTTATTATCTTTTAATGAGATATATTAAAAAACGGTATTACACTAGATGTTCCTATTGATGTTATTTCCTTTATGGCATCCGGTTTGATACATATCTTATACAAATTATAATTGTGAGGATTATTGTCTGATAAGGATTACAAGATTTGAAAAGAAAGTGATTTATATAGCAACAGAATAAAGGCTTCATTTGGAGTTTATTATTCATATATCATCTGGTAAGAGTAACCTATACAGGTGGTGGGCACGCGGTGGAAAGCTGAAGTGTATTGCTTATAGACTTCACTAAAATCTTAGTATACTGCATGTGCTTTGGGATACCCACTTCGAAATTGGAAGCTGGCTGATGTCTGAATTTAAGAAATTAATTTTGGAAGAGTAATAACCTTTGGACTTTGTTATTTTGAATTGCATGCTCTGTGTTTATTGTTTTATGTTTATGTAACCTAAAGGGATAATAGGATTTACACGTCGAGCATATCATTTCATCTAATTTTTTAAAAACTATATATTGAAAAGTGTAAGCGCGGGTTTCTCCCCCATTAATTGTTCACAATTACCTGATCCAGGGACTCCGGGTTCCGATCCCAAACCGACAAGAGATGCAATTGAAGAGGTCTCACGTGAAACTGAGCAAAGGGAAACGCCTTGAGATGGGACACCATGAGGTCCACTAACTGCATCCCCTGCCGAATGGAAGGGTGAAGACACGAGAGCAGGGCCCGTGCCTGCATCTGAACGCCCTCCACCTTCTGCTGAGGGAAAAATTACCATGAGAGGTGTCCAGTGTCATGCCCAGGAAGGACCTCACCAAAGACGGGATAGTTGATCACCCAGCCGAAGGACTCGAGAGTGGCCATCACCACCTGAGTATCCCTCTCGGCCTGAGGAAGAGACTGAGCAGCAATCAGAATATCGTCCAGGTAAGGGAAGATGCGAATGCCCTGGTTCCTCAGGAGAGCCATAACACCAGCCAGCACCTTGGTGAAAACCCGAGGGGCCGAAGTGATACCGAACCGCAAGGCCACAAACTGGTAATGCTGATCCTCCAGAGCAAACCTCAAGAACCTCTGATGACCGGGGAAGATCGGCACGTGAAGATAGGCATCCTCGATGTCCACCGTGGTCATGAAGTCGGCCGGCGAGAACTGACGGCCGAACATAGAGTCTCCATGCGAAAGTGCTTGAACCAGACAACTTGTTGAGACCCTTCAAGTCCAGGATGGGCCTCAGGGAACCGTCCTTCTTGGGCACCGTAAACAGATTGGAGTAGTACCCCCGACCCTGTTCCTGGTGAGGTACCTGAGAAATGACTCCTGACTCCAGCAGACGTTGAACGGCTAGACGCAGACCCTGAGCCAACACAGGGTTTAGAGATATCAGGGATCGGAGGAATCTTGAGGGAGGACAGGCTGCAAACTATCTTGTAACCGGAGGACACCACCTCCTGAATCCACCGGTCTGAGACACGAAGCCTCCAGACGTGAGCAAAAAGCCGAAGCCGCCCCCCCCCAGCCGGTCGCGTGAGGGCACCTCCTCATGCCTGAGAAGCCTTGGTCCCCCAGGAGAGACCGGGGCGACCGCGGGGTCTGCCTCGGCCCCAAGAGTCTCTGCGACTACCTGAGAAAGGGGGGCTATGACCTCCCCTTGAAGGACGAAAGGAGGAGGATCCCCGAAAGGGCCGAGTCTGCTTCCTACGCTGGGGGAGCCTACCATCCTTGGCCAGAACATCCAGACACTCGCCAAAAAGCCGGAGACCCGTGAAGGGAAGCCCGGTGAGAGACTTCTTAGCTGCAGTGTCAGCCGCCCACTGACACAACCAAACAGACCGACGCATAGTCACCAAGAGGGCAGAGGCCCTACTGCCCAGCCGGACGGCATCATCCATGGCAGCCAGCACAAAGGCTATAAAATCAGAACAAAGCAAGAGGTCCCTATAATCCTCCTTTCTCTTTCCAGACATAGCAGCCTCAGCAAGGTGCCTGACCTTCCTCTTAATGGCAATGGCCGTAATGGCCGCAGTGCAGACCGGGCGCAAGCCTGCCCCCACAAAAGTGAAAGCATGACAAGCCAAATTCGCCGGTCCGCACTATCACGCAGTGTAGTAGTGTCAGGGGACGGCATGACCAAAGTGTTAGACAGCCCCAGGACCGGAGCGTCCACCTCAGGAGGACACGACCAGCGCTTAACCAAATCAGCCGATACCATCAGGCCCAACAGACATATTCCTTGATGAATCGTCGAGTGAGGACAAGACAAAAGACACTGTACCCTGGCCTGAAGTAAGAGTCACTTCTGTGTTGGAAAAACACTTCTGCCTGAGACGTGTCTAATGACAGTCCCAGAAAAGAATAACTCTTCAAGCTATGAAATGATGTCTGACTTAAGAATTCAACTGGATAGTCCCCGGACATGATGGGGCCCATATCAACCGATAGTCTCAGTAAGGGATTATATGTGTCCCTGACTTCTTGGAGAATTACATGAGACCATACAACACCTTGGTAAACACCCTGGTGCTGATGATAGACCAAAGGGTAACGCCACAAACTGAAGATGTAAGCCACCTACAGCAATGTAGATATGCATCCTTATATATACACTGTGGTTATCAAAACTCCAATCTCTAAAAAGGTGAGATATGGATCTCAAAGCTTCCTGCAAATATGAGCCAAATGCAGAAGTTCCCCCCCCCCCACACCTCAAGGGCGGGATATCCTGACATCATGCCTGAGCCGGCTTCGAAGGGGATCTGGCTTTGTTCTGCCAGACACCTGTTGCCTTAATTTGGAACTTTGGGATAGAAGAGAATTTTTTTTTTTTCTTTTTGGAATAAGACAAAGAGGCCGAACCTCTAGTCGGAGTATTAGAGGCCCTGCGGAAGCAGTATTAGACTTCGGCTTTTGTAGCAGATTAGATCATTTACCACTAGTAGCATGCTTTACCATGTCAACCAAGCCTTCCCAACAGACGCCCCCCTTAGGAGTCCTGTCATATTCCTTTTAGAGGCTATGTCAGCTGGCCATTGCTTAAGCCATAAAGCACGCCTTAAGGCGACCACCAGAGCTAGGCCTTTGGCACTTAACCACATCAAATCCTCCATAGCCAGAAACACTACTTGTTGGGGGGGGGGGCAGTTGTGACCGGAGGGTGGCAGGTTTGAATCCAGGTCCTGGGACACGACTGAAGTGCTCTTGAGCAAGGCACCTAACCCCCACCCCAACTGCTCCCCGGGTGCCATAATCAGGGCAGCCCACCGCTCCGGGCATGTGTACACTCACTGCACGGATGGGTTAAATGCGGAAAACAAATTCCTATGTGTGTGCAAGCATACAATGGTGATCTATGCATTATTATTATTATTATTATGGAGTCAAACTGATCATTGCTTAAGCCATCAAGCACACCTTAAGGCGACCACCAGAGCTAGGCCTCTGGCACTTAACCCAAGGCCAACCCCATAAAAGATAAGCATGACATGCCACCTGATCCACACATTTATCCGCTGGATACTTTGGAGAAGCACTATCAGAGGATGGCAAAACGAAAATCTTAACGAGACCTGGCACCAGAGCGTCCACCACAGGAGAGTAAGACCATAATTCAATCTGATCTGGAGGAAAGAGATACATAGTATCTAGTACTTTAGGCATGGCCGGAAGACAACCTGACTTCTGCCATTCCCTATTGATCAGATTATAATAATGCATATGCTCCGCAAAATCCCCCAGAAATGGAGGAAATCAACCATCCATCCAACTTCTCCTTAACCGGACACCTCATGTGTAGAGGACTCTCCAACAGATAACTTCCTGAAAGACTATGGCAGACAATATCCTCTTCTACTAACTATAGGAAAAAAATATTTTCTTTTCAAATATTTTTAGTAGCCAATACTCCATTATGACACTCTATAGGTTTAGGACCACTTGAGGGCTGCCGACAGAGTTTAAAGACTCAGAAGGAGACTATGGCAGCCACAACATCCTCTTCAAATTGGAGGAAAAATTATTTTCTTTAAAACCCTTTTTGTAGCCAATACGTCATGATGACTTTATAGGTTTAGGACCACTTGAGGGCTGCCGACAGTTTACAGACTCCGAAGGAGCCTATGGCAGCCACAATATCCTCTTCAATATACTCAGAGGATTTTTTTTTTTTTGTTTCAAAAAACCTTAGTAACCGGTACGATTCACATCACGGTCTGCATGAAAACTGCCAAGAAGTTTCTCATAAAGCACCGGCGATAGGGGTCAGAGCCACTTCACGGAGGAGACAACCGTCTCCCTATCCACTACAACCATAGCATAATCCCTGCACACCGTGCTATCCTTATCCAGTGCCACTGCATGCAACTGGATATGGGGTAAATCTGATAAAGACCAGATGACTACCCCCGATGCCTCCGCCATGGTGAATTTAATTATGACCCTGGGCATCTGAGACCAAGTATATATAGGTTCTCGACAGTCACAAAACTACTGCGAGTCCTTGAGGGTAGACCACCATATAATTATTTATCACAATATAAATTATATATTACCTTGACCTTTCCCAATCAATAATAAAAAAAAATAAACTACCAAAAGTTTAGGTCTAGGGTGGCCGTGCAGCAGCTCAGAGCAGCCCTTTTGCTGGCCAACTACCCCAGAAATGATGTGCAGCCAAAGGGGAATTGCGATCTCTGGCGATGCTAGGCACCTTGCCTAGCCGAAAATGTTTAAGCTTGGTCGGCGAGAAAAACGTGCCCCGTCGCGGAGGAGAACCGGCCACTTCAGCGGAGCTGGTGACTTCACTGAGCCGAATATTTTCCAGCGTCCCCGGCTAGAGAAAACGCATAGTACCGCTGAAAAGAACCGGAGATCTAAGCTGAGCTAGCTGCTAGGCTAAGCCGAAAATCTTTCCACAGAGGCGGACGGAGAAAGCGCTCTGCCCCCGGTACTCGGAACTTCGCTAAGCCGAAAATCTTTCTACAGAGGCGGACGGAGGAAGCGCTCTGCACCCGGTACTCTGAACTTCGCCAAGCCGAAAATCTTTCCACAGAGGCGGACGGAGAAAGCGCTCTGCGCCCGGTACTTTGAACTTCGCCAAGCCGAAAATCTTTCCACAGAGGCGGACAGAGGAAGCGCTCTGCCCCCGTTACTCGGAACTTCGCTAAGCCGAAAATCTTTCCACAGAGGCGGACGGAGGAAGCGCTCTGAGCCCGGCACTCTGAACTTCGCCAAGCTGAAAATCTTTCCACAGAGGCGGACGGAGGAAGCGCTCTGCGCCCGGTACTCGGAACTTCGCCAAGCCGAAAATCTTTCCACAGAGGCGGACGGAGAAAGCGCTCTGAGCCCGGCACTCTGAACTTCGCCAAGCCGAAAATCTTTCCACAGAGGCGGACGGAGGAAGCGCTCTGCGCCCGGTACTCGGAACTTCGCCAAGCAATATCTTTCCACAGAGGCGGACGGAGAAAGCGCTCTGCACCCGGTACTCGGAACTTCGCCAAGCCGAAAATCTTTCCACAGAGGCGGACGGAGAAAGCGCTCTGCACCCGGTACTCTGAACTTCGCCAAGCCGAAAATCTTTCCACAGAGGTGGACGGAGGAAGCGCTCTGCGCCCGGTACTCTGAACTTCGCCAAGCCGAAAATCTTTCCACAGAGGCGGAGGAAGCGCTCTGCGCCCGGTACTCTGAACTTCGCCAAGCCGAAAATCTTTCCACAGAGGCGGAGGAAGCGCTCTGCGCCCGGTACTCGAAACTTCGCTAAGCCGAAAATCTTTCCACAGAGGCGGAGGAAGCGCTCTGCGCCCGGTACTCGGAACTTCGGTAAGCCGAAAATCTTTCCACAGAGGCGGAGGAAGCGCTCTGCGCCCGGTACTCTGAACTTCGCCAAGCCGAAAATCTTTCCACAGAGGCGGAGGAAGTGCTCTGCGCCCGGTACTCGGAACTTCGTTAAGCCGAAAATCTTTCCACAGAGGCGGACGGAGAAAGCGCTCTGCGCCCGGTACTCTGAACTTCGCCAAGCCGAAAATCTTTCCACAGAGGTGGACGGAGGAAGCGCTCTGCGCCCGGTACTCTGAACTTCGCCAAGCCGAAAATCTTTCCACAGAGGCGGACAGAGGAAGCGCTCTGCCCCCGTTACTCGGAACTTCGCTAAGCCGAAAATCTTTCCACAGAGGCGGACGGAGGAAGCGCTCTGAGCCCGGCACTCTGAACTTCGCCAAGCTGAAAATCTTTCCACAGAGGCGGACGGAGGAAGCGCTCTGCGCCCGGTACTCGGAACTTCGCCAAGCCGAAAATCTTTCCACAGAGGCGGACGGAGAAAGCGCTCTGAGCCCGGCACTCTGAACTTCGCCAAGCCGAAAATCTTTCCACAGAGGCGGACGGAGGAAGCGCTCTGCGCCCGGTACTCGGAACTTCGCCAAGCAATATCTTTCCACAGAGGCGGACGGAGAAAGCGCTCTGCACCCGGTACTCGGAACTTCGCCAAGCCGAAAATCTTTCCACAGAGGCGGACGGAGAAAGCGCTCTGCACCCGGTACTCTGAACTTCGCCAAGCCGAAAATCTTTCCACAGAGGTGGACGGAGGAAGCGCTCTGCGCCCGGTACTCTGAACTTCGCCAAGCCGAAAATCTTTCCACAGAGGCGGAGGAAGCGCTCTGCGCCCGGTACTCTGAACTTCGCCAAGCCGAAAATCTTTCCACAGAGGCGGAGGAAGTGCTCTGCGCCCGGTACTCGAAACTTCGCTAAGCCGAAAATCTTTCCACAGAGGCGGAGGAAGCGCTCTGCGCCCGGTACTCGGAACTTCGGTAAGCCGAAAATCTTTCCACAGAGGCGGAGGAAGCGCTCTGCGCCCGGTACTCTGAACTTCGCCAAGCCGAAAATCTTTCCACAGAGGCGGAGGAAGTGCTCTGCGCCCGGTACTCGGAACTTCGTTAAGCCGAAAATCTTTCCACAGAGGCGGACGGAGAAAGCGCTCTGCGCCCGGTACTCTGAACTTCGCCAAGCCGAAAATCTTTCCACAGAGGTGGACGGAGGAAGCGCTCTGCGCCCGGTACTCTGAACTTCGCCAAGCCGAAAATCTTTCCACAGAGGCGGACGGAGGAAGCGCTCTGCACCCGGTACTCGGAACTTCGCCAAGCCGAAAATCTTTCCACAGAGGCGGACGGAGAAAGCGCTCTGCACCCGGTACTCTGAACTTCGCCAAGCCGAAAATCTTTCCACAGAGGCGGACGGAGGAAGCGCTCTGCACCCGGTACTCGGAACTTCGCCAAGCCGAAAATCTTTCCACAGAGGCGGACGGAGAAAGCGCTCTGCACCCGGTACTCTGAACTTCGCCAAGCCGAAAATCTTTCCACAGAGGCGGAGGAAAAAACAATGAGGGAAAATCATTCCCTTGGTCACCCCCAATCAGGCTCACCAGACAAAAACCTGTGGCTGCTTATACTTTTCAATGAAAGCCTTCAGCCAGAGTGCCAAAGCACTACAAAGCGCACACTGGACCCTGCGCTTACCTTACCATCCTGATCCGGATACAGTTTTACAGAACTTCGCCAAGCCGAAAACTGAGGAGGCATAATGGGTCAATCCAGATCAGAGCAGCATAAGGGACCTAGGAAGACAGACAGGGTCTTGCCCCCGCTTCAAAGGTATAATCTGAGAAACAAAAAAAAAAGTAAATGGAAGAGGAGTCTAGAGAGCCATGCAGTCATCCCAACTGCAAGAATGAAACTGGAATCTAGGAAGTCAGCCGGAAGGATATAGGCCTGGGAGGCGGAGCCACGCTTTTGTCTTGCAGTCACGCCCCTCCGGGCAGGAGTTACCCAATCGTATTGAATAAGGACGGCCTGGAATGGATTGGAAGAAAAAACACCGCAGCGAGCGGCGGAAGCCCGCTTGCGCCCGACCACCCACCCCGCCAGAACCACGGAATAGAGAAGCGGGAGGCGAGGGGGGGGGGGGGGTTAATGGGGGGAGAGAACGCACAACGCGTGGGAACAACCGGTCAGAAGGGAGGGGGGAGAATGGAGCCCCCAATAACAAGAGTCCCCCACACAGCACAGTCCCCAATAAGGGAATCACCTTGAGAATGCACAACACAGTGAGCAGTGGTTCCTCCGTCCCCCCTAGCCTCACCATAGGCCTGTGGACCGGCTACCCTTCAAGTAATAGGGTCTGCGGTCTGGAGCAAAGCTCACCGAGCACCTCGACCCAGGCGCTCCCCTACCGTCACCCGATCCGACAGCCAGGGCTGGGAGGCAGAAGGGTTCGGAAGCGGGTGGGAATAGGCTTGCAAGGCCGCAGGCTTGGTTGCCCCGCTCACCTGCGAATAACCGTAGAGAGCCATCTTCTGGTCTTCGCAGAATGACTGCAGAGAAACACTGGGGGTCTTTGGGTGATTCCTGGTTTTATATGGGGCCGGGAGGAGCCACAAATCTTCTGCAGTCAACTGCGCCACCTTGTGGCGGAATACCCAGAAGTAAGGATTAAATGAAACAGGCCATGCTGTACACTTGGAATCGGGATGCCCCGCTGTGTGAAACCCCCCAGGACGCCCCATACATTTAACTTGTTTCCGGGTCCAATAGCGCATGCACGAGCCACGGTCGCATCCCTGCAGCAGGTATTTGTGAATGGCCGATGCGGACACACTCCCTGTTAGAGGGAAGCGAGGGATACGGCCGTCAACGTGCTCAGAGCCACTGGCCTTACACAAAGGCTTAGACGACGCGACAAGCGTGCTGAATGGACGAGCATGCACCGTAGGACCGGGAAGAGGCGAGTTGGTTTCCCCCCCGATCAGGGGGAAAGGACCAAACCCAGGATAGCCAAAATCCTGGGTTTTGGTCCACTTTAGAGGCCAAATCCAGGACAAGACTGACCGAATATGGATAGAGGTCACCGCTTCAGCCCTGTAACAGGACATGGCGTCTGTACCTGTTTGGTCCAGGGGTCGGGGCAGGTAAGTAAAAACATTAAAGGGGGTCTATTTGCTTTATTATGAGCAGACTGAAATGTGAGCGACGACACACTATTAAAAGTGGATTAACACCCAGGATTTTGACTATCCTGGGTTTTGGTCCACTTCTCGATCGGCGGTGCCCCGCTGTGTGATACCCCCCAGATCGCAAGTTACAACTCACCTCACCTCGCTCCTACGGCGCATGTGCGGCTGCTCGTCCATTCAGCGCGCTCTGAGCCGTTGTGATATGCGCGTCAATGAGACATCTTACCGCAGCAGCTCCGAGCGAAGCGCGAGCGTGGCCACTCGTCCAATCAGCACGCTCAGAGCTGCTGACGTCACGTCGTCTAAGACCAGCAGCTCCCAGCGCACTGGCAGCCGCATCCCCAGCTTCCCTCTAACCGGGAGCGTGCCCGCACTGGCCATTTACAAATGCCTGGCACCGGCACACGGCCTGCTAGAGGGACAGTGGGGATGCGGCTTGTGCATGCATCGTTGGACCGGGAAGCAAGGTAAGTGTATGAGTTCCGATTTTGGATGCCCCGGGGGGAGGAAATCGATCTAATTGTGGTGGGTTTTATTCCGCTTTAACAGCACTCCTGGTCTGGAGTCACCCTAAAGCTCCCCCACATACCTTGTAAGAGAGATCTCCGTTCTCCTCGGAGAGCTGGTCATTCTTGCGCTCCAGCTGGTTCCGGTCGGTCTTCATGTCCTGACATTGCTTGAGGGCATCCCGGAGACGGATCATGAGACTGGGGATTGAAAGACAGAGAGATGACTATGTGATGTACCCACGGCAACTGCATTTAAACAGGAGATTAAATTATTTTTTTCTATGTGCTGCGATCTAAATTGGGGAGGGATGCAAACAAATAAGCACTGTTTGTTGTGTTAGTCTAGTTGAAGTAATTTTTTATATTTTTTTCATTATACAAAACATACTTTGAGGATCACATGACCCCCTTGGCACATTCACTCCTGACTAGATGACTATCCACTTTAATGACACCTTTTTCTTTTGCATGTGCACTTTATTTGTGATCCGCAAAGTATGTTTTCTTTCCAATCCATTCCATCCCGTCCAGAAGTCATCACGATTGGGAGTTCGCCCCTAGGGAGCGCTGACTGTAAGATCAGAGATGTAGCTCCTCCCGGCCCCCTATAAAGGCAGCTGCCTCTCAATCCAGCCCCAGTTTTTTGCTTGCAGTTGACTGCACAGGATCGCTTACACTCTCTCAAAATTTTTAGCAGCAGAGCGGGACCCCCTAGCCTGTCGGCCGGCTGCAGGACCCTATTTCCTCGGATCTCCTCTGACACATCCTTGCCTCCCAGCTTTGGCTGATACCAGGGATCCGTGTACGGTGGGGTGAAACGCCGAGGTCTGGGGCGTTTTGGCAGAGCACATGGCTCTGAGCCGCAGAAGACATGGCTCTTTAGCCACGAGGAGAAAGGTTAAGCACCTTGTGGCCAAGGCTAAATCTCGCAAACGGGAGGAGGGGGGCGGAGTCACGGGCGGCGGCGCACAGGCTGGCCGTCGCTCCAGTGACGCTCCCCCAGCTGGATGGCGTGCAGCTGACCTCTGTGGCGTGTCCCTCTTGCTGGCTGCCCCTGTCTTCACCTTAGCGCTGAGCAGACGCTGTTGTGAGTCCCTCTTATTATAGTCCTTAAGGGGGAAAAGGGGATAGATGTTTATATTTATGAAATGTTATGGTCACTGTTTATTTTCATGTATATTGCTATGATGTGTTTATGTGTTATGCATTACATTATGGGTCATTTTGTAATTGCTGCATTTTCGCTTTTTGTTTTTAGACTGTGGGCTGAAGGTTGAGGGTTGTGGTTTCTCCCGGTCCCCATTGTTAAAAAGAAGGATCTTTTTAACAGTGCTACAGCGCCCTCTGGCTGCCGGGAGGAGAACACCAGAGAACCGCTGTCGGAGAGAGAGTGGAGCGCTGCCACCAGCCGCCAGGTACTCGCATGTGTCCGCTGTCCCATCATCATACCGGAATCTGTCAAGCGCAGAATCTGTCAAGCGAGTGGATTGATCTTTTGATGTGAAGAAGCAGCGAGTGCCATAGGAAAAGGCCTTCATTAAGGCATCGAATAAAAGATTCTACTTATGTCACATTTCTGGGAGGATCCGGGCCTCTCCCCCCTCTCAACCTTCCCTTAGGTACTCCACATCCCTCTTGATCACCTCGGGCAACATCAGTATTGCCTGAGTGGTGGCTATTTGGATATAAGTCTGGCTGATGAGAATAATACTGAGAGGCCAAAGTGGATATAGCATTTATTAAAGCTGATGGAGCCATTAAAGCGGAGCTAAATTGATCAACACGATTTATCCATTGTGGAGTTGGTGCGTGATCTATATCTGGAGGGATTTGTCTGCACAAAAGTTAATTGAAGATCTGCAGGATAATAATCACTTCGGGTGTTAAGAAAAACCTTTATGCTAATGAGCACATTAAAAAAGTTCTCGCTGAGCGTTTACATATGCTTACATGAAGGTTTTGTGTGACGTATATGTCTGCCAATTTCTGTAAAAAGAGGGATCGGCTATTAGGCTTAGGCCATTAGTGTCTATTAGCCTTATTGAATATTTTTATTCCAAATCACCATAATGGAGGTATCAGGGGATAGTGAGCCGGGCACCCCACTTGGGCAAGACAAAATCCCCTGGGCTGATTCAGCACAATTTGTTCCACGTGCGCTAGAGGCATTGTTTTGGACCATGAGCGGGCGGTTGCTCCTGACCCTAGTCCTGCTTTACCACCAGCCTCTCCGGATCCTCTGCTGCTGCAGTCAGCCCCTAGTGAAGGGGGAGCCAGCAAGGGGACACACGCCGATTTTGCGCACAGGTTGGCTAGCCTTGAGAAACAGATCTCGTTGGCAGCCCCTAAAAAGGCCTCGAGTAAGAAGCGACATTTGGAGCCGGTTTACTCGGATGATGATTTTTATGATTCTTTGGGATCTGCGGAGGAAGGCGAGTCGCCAGATGACCCACTTTCAGTGACTGAGTTGCTCTCCACCGGAGACGACAGCATTTCTGGCTCCTCCTCGGACGAGGATTCCTTCCAGATGATATGGAAAGTTTACTTTCTTCCTTTTTTGATACCTTGCACATTGTTCCTCCCAGAGTGGCTAAGAGGAAAAAGGGTGATTTGTTTCGGCCTGAAAGACAGCGGCGGGTTTTTCCCCAGCAGCCGCATTTTTCTAATATAATACTTAAGAAGTGGGAGAGGCCCAACAAGCTACCGTCAGTTCCTAAGGGCCTGGATAGGCGGTATCCTTTTCCTGCCGAGTTGCTTCGGTTGTGGTCTCATCCTCCCGAGGTGGACCCTATGGTTTCTGGACTGTCCAACACCACGGTTATGCAGTCACCTGACAATGCTTCCTTACGTGATCCTGCAGACAAACGCATGGATCAGTTGAATAAATTTTAAATTGGAACACCGCGCTGCCCACAGGTTATTTTAACAGAAGAGAGATGAAACTGCTACAACGTGCAAAACCTCTTATTCCAAAAAAAGTTCAAATAAATGATGATCAGTAGGCACAGAGCAGAAAAACCTTCTTGGCAAATGTTCGTCAAACGAGGGTGTACCAAACGGTCCAAAAAGGCATGCACACTTCCACACGTGCCCACCACCTCTTATATATACTCTTACCAATGTGAAATGGCAAATCAAACTTCTTATTCAAACATGGTATCCTCCACAATTAGAGAGCCAATCATTATCCAGTTCCTCACTTTGGGATCTCAATGCATTCAATCCACGATTGCAAACATAAGCTCTTCAATTAGAGAGATGTCTAATATGCTCATGTGGACCAGATCCCATAGGAAAAAGAAGGAAAAAGAATCTAGTGCAACCCAGCATTAAGATTCAAGCAAATTTTAATAACGTTTTAAAACTACTCACAAAGCAGAAATCTTGGTATCAGCACTTATTATTAAAAAGTCAGCAGGCTGTTCCCACGCTTCCTCACCGCGGCCGCTAGGAGGATAAAGCTGGTCTCTTCTGACATATAAAACCGTGTGCACAGACTAAAAAATTCCCCGTGACCCGCCGCCTAACGCGTTTCGTTGTCATACAGCATGGATCAGTTGGCCTGCCATACTTTTACCTTTGTTGGTGCCCTCTTTCGGTCTGCATGTGCCACGGCAATTGTTTCCCTAGCCACGAGGAGAAAGGTTAAGCACCTTGTGGCCAAGGCTAAATCTCGCAAATGGGCGGAGGAGTTTAAGGAACTCAAGGACTGTTTGGATTACATCGGCTTTGTTGTTACTGCCATGGATGATGTGGTCAGGCTCGGTGCCTGAGTTTCGGCCTTGCTTGTAGCATTACACCGTTCACTGTGGTTGAAGCAGTGGTCGGCCGATGTGGCCGCCAAGAAGCCCCTCACAAGTTGGCCCTTTGTGGGAAGTCGGCTGTTCAGGGAACGACTGGACCTTCTGGTCAAGGATGGTAAGCTCCCTCAGAGAAGAAAGCCTACTCTGCCCTTTCGGCACTCCTCTTCTTACTGGCCCTTTCGGGGAGGAAGAGGTTCTTCATTTTCCGCTGCCCGCAGAGATACCTGGGGCAGAGGTAGGTCCCGCAGCCGGCCCAACCCCGCCTGGGAAGCTAAGCCCAAACTCCCAGGCAAGCCTACTCAGGCATGAGGGGGCGACGGCTTCTGCTGTTTGCTCCAATCTGGAGACATCACGTCTCAGATCGTTGGATTCTGGAGGTGGTGTCAGGTTACAAGATCGAGCTGGCAGCCAGACCACCCACAAAATTGCTATGTTCAAGGACATCCCGAAATCCGCTAAAAGCACAGGCTTTGAGAGCAGCTGTTCAGCACCTCCTGCGGATAGGGGTGATTTGCCATGTGCCCCGGCAAGAACAGGTTCAGGGGTTCCACTCCATCCTTTTCACAATCCCCAAGAAGGACGGATCGCTGCAGCCGATCTTGGACCTAAAGGGTCTCAACAAATTTATAAAGGTCGCTTCGGCCCGGCGACTTTATGACTACGGTGGACATCAGGGACGCGTATCTGCACATCCCGATTTTCCAAGGACATCAAAGGTTTTTGAGGTTTGCACTGGAGGATCAACATTACAAGTTTGTGACACTCCTCTTCGGCATATCCTCAGCTCCTCAGCAGTGTTCACCAAGGTTCTAGCGGGCATCATGGCTATCCTGAGGAGTCAGGGTATTCGTGTGTTACCCTATCTAGACGACCTTCTGATCTCGGCCCGGTCCCTTCAGGAGGCCGAGAGCAACATCCGGACTGTACTGTCAACCCTGGAAGCCTTCGGTTGGGTGATCAACTACCCCAAGTCGTATATTACGCCTTCAACAGTGAGATCCTTCCTGGGGATGACTCTAGACACAGTTCAAGTCAAGGTCTTTCTGCCACAGCAGAAAGTCTTGTGTCTCCAGACACAGGTACAGGCCTTGTTGGCTTTTCAACAGCCATCGGTGCGTCTAGGAATGAGATTGGTGGTCCTAATGGTGGCTTGTTTCGAGGCAGTGCCCTTCACCCAATTCCACATGAGACCTCTACAACTGAACCTGCTGACCAGCTGGAATTGGTCGCCGGTTTTGCTGCCCCCCCCCCCCCCCCCCCCGGCCAGACAATCCCTCTTGTGGTGGTTGGACTCTCGGTACCTGCTGGTAGGCAAGTCCTTGGAAGATAGTTACCACGGATGCCAGTCTTACCGGCCGGGGAGGCATTTGGCAGACCCAGAAGATCCAGAGTCAGTGGGGTCTGAAGGAGAACCGGTTACCCATAAATCTCTTGGAACTGAGAGCAATTTGGCTGGTTCTACTATGTCTGACCCCCTATTTGAGAGGCCATGCGGTTCAGGTCCGCTCGGACAATCAGACAGCTGTAGCCTACATCAACCACCAGGGCGGTACTCGGAGCAAGAAATCCCTCAGGGAGGTAAGCCGGATTCTGACTTGGGCAGAGGAGAATGTTCCCTGCATCTCGGCAGTTTACATCCTGCGGGTGGAAAACCAGGAGGCAGACTCCCTGAGCAGGAGCTCCTTGCTCCTAGGGGAATGGTCCCTCAGCAGGAAGACCTTTCAGGCTCTGTGCCTCCGCTGGGGTCAACCGGACGTAGATCTTTTTGCGTGCAGACACAATCACAAGCTTACAAGGTTTGTCTCTCTCTCAAGAGATCCTCTGGCCATAGCAACAGGCGCTCTGGCGATCCCTTGGATAGAGTTCAACCTTCCGTATGCTTTTCCTCCGTTTCCGCTCCTGGGCAGAGTGCTACGCAAGATAGCCCAGGAGGGGGTACCAGCCATCCTGGTGGCTCCTCGTTGGCCAAGGAGGAGTTGGTTTGCGGACATAGTAGATGATCACTACATCATGCCCGGCGATCCAGAGCTTCTCACACAGGGGTCGCTACGGCACCCGAATTTACGGACGCTGGCTTTGACGGCCTGGCTATTGAAACCTCCATCCTGACGGAGAAGGGGTTATCAGCCACGGTTGTTCACACAATGATTCAGGCACGGAAGAAGTCTTCTTTCATGATATACTACAGAGTTTGGCGGGCCTATATTACTTGGTGTGAGGCCAGTTTCTAGAGTCCTTAGGTTTCTACAAAACGGTCTAGACTTGGGCCTCCAACTGAGCACCCTCAATGGTCAGGTCTCAGCGTTATCCATTTTTTTCCCAGAGGTCCATTGCCAATCATAGATCGATCAAGACTTTTTTCCAGGGGGTCACCCATGGCCGTCCACCGCGTAAATTAGTCTTATCGGTGTGGGACCTAAATTTAGTGCTATCTGCTCTCCAGGGACCCCCCTTCGAGCCATTGAATGACGCTACATTGTCTAGGCTGACACTCAAAGTGTTTTTTCTGGATGGTGATCACCTCGGTGCATCGCGTATAAGAGCTGGCCGCGCTGTGTATGAAACCACCCTATTTTGAGATGCACAGAGAGAAGGTGGTTTTTCGTTTTAAGCAGGATTTTTTGCCTTTTTTCTCCTTTTCACCTTAATGAGGAAGTTGTCTTATCTTCCTTGTGTCCAGCACTGGCTAATCCCAAAGAACGAACTCTCCATGCTTTGGATGTGGTCAGAGCCATAAGGTATTACCTGGCTGCGACGGCATCCTTCAGAAAATCGGATTTGCTTTTTGTCTTGACAGAGGGTTCTAGGATGGGATTGCCACCAGCAAAGTCCACTCTCAGTAAGTGGATTAGACAGGCGGTGGTACAAGCCTATTCTGCCAGGGGTAAGGAACCCCCTTTTCGGATCACAGTTCATTCTACTAGAGCCATTGGTGCTCCTTGGGCTTTTCAGCACCAGGCCTCGGTGGAACAAGTTTGCAAGGCAGCTATTTGGTCTTCAGTTCATACTTTTACAAAGTTTTGCAAGGTGGATGTCCGGGCCTCAGCTGACGCTGTTTTTGGCCGAAAGGTGCTTCAGGCGGTAGTGAAGCGAACTACCTCCTGTTCCGCTCTGGGGATCCCGCCCATATGGACACTGCTTTTGGATGTCCCAATCGTGATGACTTCTGGACGAGCTGGAATGGATTGGAAAGAAAAAAATACAATTCTGTGATTACTCACTTGTAGAATTGCTTTTGTTTCCAATCCATTCCAGCCCGTCCACCCCGCTCGAGGTTTATTATGTCCTGCATGCCTGTTATGGTGATTGAACTATTTTTGCTCATAGGACACTGTTTATACAAGTTTTAGATCACGTTTTTGATTCGAGAGAGTACAAGGCTATGTGAAGTAACATGATCTATTTTTTGGATCTCCCGGCCTGCCTCTTTTATTGAGTACTGATTTTAAATGACTGGGGCTGGATTGAGAGGCAGCTGCCTTTATAGAGGGCCAGGAGGAGCTACATCTCTGATCTTGCAGTCAGTGCCCCCTAGGGGCGAACTCCCAATCGTTATGACTTCTGCATAGGCTGGAATGGATCGGAAACAAAAGCAATTCTACAGGTGAGTTTCACTGAATTGCCTTTTTGTATGTCGTTAGCAGAGGCTTCCCTGTATGCTCTGCCGTTACCTCTCGTTCTTCTCTCTCAGCTCCTCCAGCTCTCGGGGTTCCTGCTGGTCGGCCTGCTTCTCATTCAGAACCACCAGGCGTTCGATCCGCTGCTGCATGAGGAAGATCTGGGCCTCTGATGACAGGAGAGGAGAGTTACCATTACTAGGTTTCGTTATAGCAGCGTATACTTTCAATTAGGCAATCTTGACTTGGTCTACATAATACAATTCTGTGATTACTCACCTGTAGAATTGTTTTTATGTGTATCCAGCACAGGTTGCTTCATCAGCACATAAAAAGGCAGGAAATTACCCATAATACCCAGTATTAAAAGCAGTAATGCAAGAAGTCGGGAGGCAAAGACCATGTTAATGAAAACACAGCCCCACTAAGAAAAAAAACTCAAGAAAATCACCATAACAAGGCAAAAACAACAAAGGAGGGATGAAGCAACCCGTGCTGGATACCAATAAAAACAATTCTACAGGTGAGTAATCACAGAATTGTATTTTTCTGGTATCCAGCACGGGTTGCTTCATCTGTCAATTCTTCACATTTGGGACATCCAAAAGCAGTGTCCAAGAAGAAGGGTGGGATCCCCAGAGAGCAACAGCAGGTAGTTCAAGCCACTACCGCCTGAAGCACTTTGCAGCCAAAAACAGCATCAGCTGAGGCACCAACATCAACTTTGTAAAACTTAGAAAAAGTGTGAACTGAAGACCAAGTGGCGGCCTTACAAACCTGTTCAGCTGAAGCCTAGTGCTGAAAAGCCCAAGAAACCCCAATAGCTCTAGTGGAGTGAGCAGTAACATGGAAAGTGGGTTCCTTCCCCTTGGCAGAGTACGCTTGCACCATCGCCTGTCTGATAGTGGATTTGGCCGGAGGCAAGCCCTTCCTAGGCTCGGCAGGGAGAACAAACAGAGAATCCCACTTCCGAAAATACTCAGTGGCAACCAAATAATATTTGGGCGCCCTGACCACATCCAGAGAATGAAGGTTCCATTCCTTAGAATTTGAAGGGGCAGGACACAAGGAAGGCAAGACAATGTCCTCATTGAGATGAAAGCCAGACAACCGTGGGCAAGAATTCCGGATTAAGACGGACCACCACCTTATCCTGATGCCGTTCAAAATAAGGAGGCTTCATAGAAAGCGGCACCAGCTCAGAGACGCAACGCACCGAAGTGATAGCAACCAAAAAGGCGACCTTGAGAGAATGGACAGAGCAGCATCGCACAAAGGCTCGAAGGGGGGACCTGGAGAGCAGAAAGCACCAAGTTCAAATCCCACACCGGTAGTAGGGGCTTACGTGGTGGACGTACATGAGTAACTCCCTGGAAAAAAGTCTTGATAAACCTATGATTGGCGAAAGACCTTTGGAAAAAATTGCCAAGGCCGAAACCTGTCCTGAGGGTACTTAGTTGTAGACCCGACTCTAGACCCTGTTGTAGAAACGCCAAAATGGAAAATGGAAAAAGAGCGACAAGAAAAAGACTTAGACTCACACCAGGCAATGTAAGCATGCCAGACCCTGTAATAAATTATAGAAGAGGATTTCTTCCGAGCCTGAACCATAGTACCAACGACAGAAGCCGGCAACCCCTTATCCATCAGGATGGAGGTTTCAGCACCCAAGCAGTCAAAGCCAGCGTTTGTAAATTGGGATGGCGTAAGGACCTGCCCACTAGCAGATTTCTCGAGTCCAACCACCACGAGAGGGACTGACTGGCCAGAGGGGACAGAGCAAAATCCTGCTCCAGAGACTCCTGTGTCCGAACCTAAACGGTCAAAAGATTCAACTGAAGAGGTCTCATGTGGAACTGAGCGAAGGGCACATCTTCGAAGCAAGATGAGGCCCACAGATTGGAGTAGAACCCCCGACCCTGTTCATGAAGAGGCACAGGACAAATCACTCCGGACGATAGAAGACGTTGGACGGCCAACCTCAGGCCCTGCGCCGTCACAGGGTTTCGGGAGATCCGGGGCCGAAGGAATCTCGGGGGAGGCCAAGCTGCCAGCTCTATCTTGTAGCCGGAGGACACCACCTCCTGAATCCACCAGTCTGAGACGTGTTGTCTCCAGACGTGAGCAAAGAGCAGAAGTCGGTCCCCCACCCGGATGGGTGAGGGCACCCCTTATTCCTAAGGGGGCTTGGTGGGGGGGTTTAGGCTTGGACCCCCAGGAGAGGCCGGGACGACCGTGGGATCTACGACCACCAGGGAAAGAAGAAAACGCATCCCCCACGGGAAGGACGAAAGGAAGAACCCCGAAAGGGCCGAGAATGCTTTCTACGTTGAGGGAGCCGACCATCCTTGGCCAATACATCAAGATGCTCCCCAAAGAGACGGTGAGGGACAGCAGCGTCGGCCGCCCACTGCCAGAAAGACCTACGCAAGGCTACCAGCAGGGCAGTGGATGCCCCGCACATGAGACACAGCTGAGCCCGCCCCAAAGGGCCCCCAAGATCGCTATCCCCAGAAGCCTCCATATGGTGATTATAGCAATCAAAATATGCGCCAATACACGGGTATCAGAGCTAAGGCCCGACCCGGAATCCCCCCACAGGGCCCCCTAACAAAAAAAGGGGGGTGTGGTGGGAGTGGGGGTAATTGACCGGGAGAAACCACAAGCAAGAAAAAGGAAGGAGGCCCGTCTGAAAAACATAAGAAAAGGGCCAATGAGCATCCCACAGCACATGCACAGCACCTGAGTAATACATAAAATACATATAAAATACATATAAAACAGGACCAGACTCACGGACCAGCAGAGAGGACTCCCGAACTCCTGACCAAGAAGAGCGACAGAGCGGATCGGGGCACTGCAGCATAAGGCAAGGGGCGTCCGGGAGAGGTAACACGATCCGGCCCAGCGAAGCAGAATACCCGCAGCCGAGCGTGGGAGCACACCAAAAAGGCGGCGGACAATGAGAACCTCGAGGGCCGGGCAATGATGCCGCAAATCACGTCATCGCGCGGCAACGCGCGAAGACTCCGGGCACCAGAGTGGCAAAATGGCGCCCGGAGGAGAGACAGAGGTGGGGGAAGCACACCCCTCTTCAAGATGCCCCCGCTGCGGAGCGCACGTGCACCGGCGGAGCAAAAGGCGGACGGCCGCCGTACAGTGAGACAAGAACATCTAAGTGACAAACACAAACATGTGGCGCATTTCCCCAAAGAAAACAATAAAGCATGTGGGATGAACAGGTCCAAGCGGTTTCTCCCATCCCCCCCCCCCCCATCTAGGCTCACCATTAGCCTATGGCCGGCTACCCTTTGGGTCCAGGGTCTGCGGCCCAGAGCTTAGCTCTGCGAACACCCGACCCTAGGTGTTCCCCCACCTTCACCTGAACCGTCAGCCGGGGCTGGGAGGCAGAAAAGGGTCTGGAACAGGACGGGCTTGGAATGCCCCGGTCACCTGCGAAAAACCAGAGAGAAAATCTTCTGTCTTCGCAGTCAGGACTGCAGAAAAACTCTGGGTATTATGGGTAATTTCCTGCCTTTTATGGGCCGGGAGGAGCCATAAGTCTTCCTGCAGTCGACTGCGCCACCTGGTGGCGGATTACCCAAATGTGAAGAATTGACAGATTAAGCAACCCGTGCTGGATACCAGAAAATAAATAAATATATATATTTCTAAGTGGACAAAAAACAAGGAGACCCTCCAGGTTGCCCAATCTCACTCACGGATCAGAGTGCGCTGGCGGCCACATCCCCCACTACCCTCTAACAGAGAGCGTGCCCACGCTGGCCATTCACAAATGCCTGACACGGGCATGCAACCTGCTAAAAGGGATAGCGAGGATGATGCCGCAGCTCGCGCATCAATTGTTGGACTGGGAAAGAAGGCGAGTTTCTGGGCGACCTGGGGGGTTTCACACAGCAATGTGTCTGAATTCCCACCCCCTGGGGTATCCCGATTCTGGATGACCCAGGGAGAGGAAATTCAGCGGGCCTGGATTCTTATAGGGCTGTTGGGCCATGGGTTTCAAGTCACTTTAAAACACAACACAAACGCATTGGCAACACATCAAAAGCACAGTGCTTGCTTTGATACATTGCGTTGTGCTTGCGTTGTCAGACTTCTATTGACCTGCACTGTAACATTGCGCTGAAAACAGGTGTCTGCAAATTTTTTTTTAAGTGGACCAAAACCCAGCTCGATCGGCCCGGGAATCAATCGATTTCTTACCCCCCAGGGGTGAACCCAGGATAGTCAGAATCCTGGGTTTTGGTCCACTTTAAAGTGGACCAACACCCAGGATTTTCACTATCCTGGGTTTTGGTCCACTACCGTGGGGCACCCCGCTGCGTGAAACCCCCAAAATCGCCCTAAAAAACTCACCTCACCCTGCTCCTACGCAAGCGCTCGTCCAATCAGAGCGCTCAGAGCCGCTGTGGTATGTACGGACAAGCGACGGACAACCACAGCGGCCCTGAGCAAGCCGGAGGCCGCATCTCGCGCTTCCCTCTAATAGGGAGCGCGCCCGCGCCCTGCTAGTGAGAAGCGCAAGATGCGCCCGCGGCTCGCGCATGCGCCATTGGAAAGGGGATAAGGTAAGGTTTCTGGGCGTCCTGCGGGGTTTCACACAGCCGGGCATCCCGATTTCGGATGCCCCGAGGGGAGGGATCTGATCGGCACGGGAATGCTGATCCCCCCCCTGGGTGTTGGTCCACTTTAATGGAGCACTGCAATGCAATGCAGCACAGATGTGTGGACTGTGCCATCTAGAATAATGTACAATGTCTCCTCTGCATTGTCAGGCTTTTATGTTGCCCGGTTGTGGTGGGTGGCAGTGGAAGCTCCAACAGCAGGAAGCCAAAGTGTCCCTGTGCTATGAGAGGGACGCACCTCTGTGGTTACACAGTTATTTAGCTGCCGGTCAGTGAGCTCACCTTTCTCGGCCAGGCGTTTCTTGGTCTCCGATATCTCCAGCTCCAGCTCGTCCCGCAGGTCCCGGCCCTCCACCAGCTGCTTCCTCAGCCTCCGGATCTGGAACTGAGGCATGTGCAGGACCTCGCTCATCGGGGAGGAAGGGGAGTCCAGAGGAAAGCTGCAAAGAGGACATGTGGTAATAAGCCAGGTAAGTTAGCGACACCCACTATAATGACATTTTTGGGGTTTTTTTCTTACTTTTTTTTTTACTATTTTTATTTTTTTACATTATAATTTTTTTT
Source organism: Gastrophryne carolinensis (assembly GCA_027917425.1). Taxonomy (NCBI): domain Eukaryota; kingdom Metazoa; phylum Chordata; class Amphibia; order Anura; family Microhylidae; genus Gastrophryne; species Gastrophryne carolinensis. The sequence goes on from CM051236.1 coordinate 16,818,078, forward strand.
TACTATTTTTTAATTATTTTTTTACCATTTTTATTTTACTATTTTTATTTTACATTATTATTTTATTTTTTTACATTTATTATTATTATACTATTTTTTTTTTTTTTACATTTATTATTAATACAATTTTCACCTGTAGAATTGGTTTTGCCTATGTCCAGTCCAGGCTGTCCCAATCCATATGCATGTGGGTATTCCGCCACCAGGTGGCGCCAGTTACTGCAAGATCCAAAGCTGTAACTCCTCCCGGCCTCCTATAAAAAGAGCTGTCTCCATAGAGTTCCCAGAATATCAAAAAGCAGTAAATCAGACAGGCCGGGAGGCCAAGAAAACATGTCAACTAACATGCTACAGCATGCACTCACTCCAAAAAAAGGTAAGGACAACGGTCCAATACAAAAAGATAATCACCATAACACGCAAACAGAGGAAATGAACCAAGGGTGGGGTGGGACGGCCCGGACTGGACATAGGCAAAACCAATTCTACAGGTGAGTACTCACAGAATTGTATTTTTCCCTAAGTCCAGTCCGGGCTGTCCCAATCAATATAAGTGTGGGACATCCAAAAGCAGTGTCCATAATAGGGCGGGATCCCCAGAGCAGAATAGCAAGTAGTTCATTTCACTACCTCCTGAAGCACCTTTAGGCCAAAAGCAGCGTCAGCTGAAGCCCTAACATCAACCTTGTAAAACTTTGTAAAGGTATGAACAGAAGACCAGGTAGCAGCCTTACAAACTTGTTCAACAGAGGCCTGGTGCTGAAAAGCCCAAGAAGCACCAATAGCTCTAGTAGAATGAGCTGTAACACGAAAAGGGGGATCCTTCCCCTTGGCAGAGTAGGCTTGCACCACCGCCTGTCTAATCCACCTACTAAGAGTGGACTTAGCCGGAGGTAAAACCCTTTCTAGAACCTGCAGTGAGAACAAAGAGAGCATCCGACTTCCTGAAGGATTCAGTCGCAACCAGGTAGCACTTAATGGCTCTGACCATATCCAAGGCATGGAGGGTCCTTTCCTTAGAATTAGACAGTTCTGGACACAGGGAAGGCAAAACAACTTCCTCGTTAAGATGAAAGAGAAACGACTTTAGGCAAAAAGTCAGGTTTGAAGCGAAAAACCACCTTATCCTTATGCCGCTCAAAGTAAGGAGGCTTCATACAAAGAGCGGCCAGTTCTGACACCCAGCGCAACGAGGTGATACCTACCAAAAAGACCACCTTTAGGGTCAGGATAGACAATGCAGCGTCGCACAAAGGCTCAAAGGGAGGACCCTGGAGAGCAGAAAGCACCAAATTCAAATCCCACACCGGATATAAAGGCTTACGCGGTGGACGTACATGGGAAACTCCTTGGAAAAAAGTCCTGATCAGCCTCTGATTGGCAAAAGATCTTTGGAAAAAGATGGTCAAGGCCGAGACCTGGCCCTTGAGGGTGCCCAGCTGTAGACCCAAGTCTAAGCTGTGTTGTAAAAATACAATTCTGTGTTTACTCACCTGTAGAATTGATATTATGAGTATACAGTCCTGCTCCAGATAAGAATCATTACACATGGGTATTACTCCGCCAGATGGCGCTGGACTGCTGAGACAGCGAAATTGGCTCCTCCTGGCCCCTCAAATACCCGGGACCTCCCACAAATCACCAGCATTGAAAAGCAGTTAACGAGAAGCCAGGAGAATTAAAACAGAACCAACTAGTAACTATAACAATGACCATACAGGGGATCCAGGATAAAGCAAAACAAAAGGGTGGGGTGGAGCAGGACGTACTGTATACTCATATCATAATACTAATTCTACAGGTGAGAAATCACAGAATTGTATTATTCTTAGTATACAGTACGTCCTGCTCCAGATAAGAATCATTACACATCCAATAGCAGCGTCCATAAAGTAGGGTGGGATCCCCAAAGGTAACAATAGACAGGTCAGACCACTGCCGCCTGCAGAACCTTGCGGCCGAAAGCAGCATCAGCTGAGGCCCTAATATCAGCCTTGTAAAACTTTGAAAAGGTATGAACAGAAGACCAAGTAGCGGCCTTGCAAACTTGTTCAACAGAAGCCTGGTGCTGAAAAGCCCAAGAGGCACCAATAGCACGAGTGGAATGAGCAGTAAGGCAGAAGGGAGGGTTCTTCCCCTTAGCAGAGTAGGCCTGAATCACAGCCTGACGGATCCATTTGCTGATAGTAGATTTAGCAGGAGCCAGACCCTTGCTAGGAACAGAAGGGACTACAAAAAGAGCATCAGTTTTTCTGAATGGAGCAGTAGCCACCAGATAGTACTTCAGACACCGAACCACATCCAAAGAATGCAAGACTCTCTTCTTAGCATTACTAGGATTAGGGCACAAGGAAGGAAGAACAATGTCCTGATTCAAATGAAAGGCAGACACACCCTTAGGCAGAAAATCTGGCTTGAAGCGAAACACCACCTTGTCCTGGTGTCTCTCAAAGTAGGGGGTCTGGATGGAAAGCACCGCCAATTCAGACACACGCCTAACAGAGGTGATAGCCACCAAAAAGACGACCTTGAGAGTAAGAATGGGCAGGGCAGCCTCCTGCACAGGTTCAAAGGGAGCACCCTGCAAGGCAGACAAGACCAAGTTCAAATCCCAAACAGGCAACATTGGCTTACGTGGGGGACGCACATGGGTAACCCCCTGGAAAAAAGTCCTGATCAGAGAATGCTGGGCAAAGGACCTCTGGAAGAAAACAGCCAGGGTTGAGACATGACCCTTCAGAGTATTGAGTTGGAGCCCCAGCTCCAACCCATGCTGCAGGAACTCCAGGATCCTGGGAATAGAGAACACACGACAGGAGAGAAACCTAGACTCACACCAGTCAATGTAGGCACGCCAAACCCTGTAATAAATGGAAGAAGAAGACTTCTTTCTAGCCTTTATCATGGTATCAACAACCGAGGTAGACAGCCCCTTCTCCATCAAGATGGAGGTTTCAGCAGCCAAGCCGTCAAAGCCAGAGTTTGCAAATTGGGATGGCGTAGTGAGCCCTGAGTGAGCAGATCTGGCACCAAGGGCAGAGCGTACTGATCTACTGCCAGCTGCACCACGTCTGCGAACCACACACTTCTTGGCCACTTGGGGGCCACCAGTATTGCTGGCACTCCCTCCTGAGCAACCTTGCGCAGAACCCTGCCCAACAGGGGGAATGGAGGAAAGACATACAGGAGCTGAAAGTCCTGCCATGACATTGCTAGAGCATCCGTGGCCAAGGCCAGAGGATTCTGGGACAGGGAGACAAAGGCCAGGAGCTTGTGATTGTGACCGGACGCAAACAGATCCACATCTGGTTGGCCCCAACGTTGACACAGAGATTGAAACACCCTGTCGCAGAGGGACCATTCTCCCTGGCGAGAGGCCCCCCTGCTCAGAGAGTCTGCCTGCAGATTCTTCACCCCCGGGATGTACACAGCTGATATGCAGGGAACGTTGTCCTCCGCCCAGGCCAGGACCAGAGACACTTCCTTGAGGGCCCTCTTGCTCCGGGTCCCTCCCTGATGATTGATGTAGGCAACCGCTGTCTGGTTGTCCGAGCGTACCTGAACAGGCATGTCCCGAAGGTGATGAGTCAAATGAGTCAGAACCAACCTGATCATCCGCAGTTCCAGAATGTTGATAAGTGTGTGGGCCTCCTGAGGGCTCCACCACCCTTGGAATTGCAGGGACTTCCAGAACCCCCCCCCCCCCCCAACCTGTCAGACTGGCATCCATGGTGACCGTCTCCCAGCAGGGGGCCAGAAAGGATCTGCCCACCAACAGGTTCCTGGAGTCCAGCCACCACGAGAGGGACTGCCTGACACGGGGGGAAAGCACAAGGACCTGGTCCAGGGACGCAGGATCCTTGTCCCATACTGACAAGAGGTGGAGTTGCAGAGGCCTCATGTGGAACTGGGCATAAGGGACCGCCTCGAAGCACGACACCATCAGGCCCACCAGCTGCATTCCCTGCCTGATGGAGGGACGAGGGCAAGATAGCAGGAACTGAACCTGCGCTAGTAGACTGTCCACCTTCTGCTGAGGAAGAAAAATCCTTGCCTGAACTGTATCCAGATTCATGCCCAGGAAGGGTGCCATTGAGGAGGGAGACAGAGAAGACTTGGGATGGTTGATCACCCAGCCAAATGACTCCAGAGTGGACACTACCAGCTAAGTATCCAACTCTGCCTGTTGGAGGGACTGGGAAGTGATGAGAATGTCGTCCAGGTAGGGCAGCACGCGAATGCCCTGAGACCTGAGTAGAAACATCACTCCTGCCAGCACCTTGGTGAACACTCTGGAAGCTGAAGTGAGACCGAAGGGCAATGCCACAAATTGGTAGTGCTGATCCCCCAGAGCGAACCGGAGGAACCTTTGATGACCTGGAAACACAGGAATATGAAGGTAAGCATCCTTGATGTCCACAGAGGTCATGAAGTCCCATGGACACAGGGAACTGATAGCAGAGCGCAGAGTTTCAATGCGAAAGCACCTGCATCTGACAAATTTGTTGAATATCTTCAAATCCAGGATGGGCCTGACTGACCCATCTCTCTTGGGCACGGTGAAAAGACTGGAATAAAAACCCTTGCCTCTTTCTCGTAAGAGGACCTGACAGACGACCCCCAGCTCCAGAAGGATTTGCACCGCCAGAATCAGAGTCTGAGCTAACATGGGGTCCTGAGACATACTGGATCTGATGAATCTTGGGGGCGGCCAGGCAGCAAACTATCTTGTAACCGGAGGACACTGCCTCCTGAATCCACCGGTCTGAGACATGATGCCTCCAGACGTGAGCAAAGAACTGAAGCCGTACCCCCACCCATATGGGTGAGGGCGCCCTTCATGCCTGAAGGGGCTTGGGGAAAGGCTTAGGTTTGGAGCCCCAGGATAGCCCAGGGCGTCCCCGTCCTCTGCCACTACCCCAGAAATCTCCTCGGGCCCCAGTAAAGGAGGCTCCTCTCTCCATTCTGGATCCACGGTAGGGGGAAGGAAAGGAGCCCGGGCCCCAAAAGGGCCGAGACCGTCTTCTGCGCTGGGGTAACCTACCTCCCTTAGCAAACAGGTCTAGGCGTTCCCCAAATAGGCGTAGTCATTTGAAGGGAAGACCAGTGAGTGAGAGCACACAGGCCACACAGGCAAAGGCATGGGAAGCCAGCTGATCAATACGCCGGTCCTCACTATCCTTCAGGGTAGTAGAGTCAGGGGAATGCATGACAGAGGTGTTAGACAAACCTAGAATTGGGACATCCACGTCGGGAGGGGATGACCAATGTTTAACCACATCAGCAGGAAAGGGATCTCTCTTATCCCAACTCTTAGGGACTCCGGGGTGCCTGCTAGGACGCTCCCATTCTTTGAGCACGAGATTTTTAAAGTGAGATTGTTCAGGGAACTCTAAACGTGGCTTAGAAATATGAAACAATTCCCCCTGCTGCTTAGGAGCCGCGGCCGGGGGAGAGATCGAAAGCACTTCAAAAATCTGAGCCAAAAGCCTATCAGTATCATCTGGGGCCCAGGAATCAGAGCCAGAATCAGCATAACCCCTGGGCTCTCATCAGATGATTCTGAGTCCCCTTCCTCCAGGGGGGTATAACCAGACAGATCAAAGAACTCTTCAGCCTCCATAGGGAAAAGAGTGACATCAGGCGCCAAATGCCGCCTCTTAGCAGAGGCCTTACGCCCCAAAGTATTAGCAAGCAACTTTTCAACACTAGCCAGTCTAGTAGACACATCGGGTTGAGACTCCCCACTGGTATGCAGCCCACTGGGAGTCAGGTGTAAGCGTGGGGGAGTAAGCGAAGCCATACGAGGTTCAGGCCCAGCTGCTGGTAAACCAGGCTACAGCGCAAGCACCTGCTGGGCACAAGGTACACAAACCCACACTTTGTCAACACTAGTAGGGGACACGCCACAAGCTACACACAGCCGGGCTTGTCCCGAAGGAACCCCGAGCACATTATCCTGAGAAGCCTCCATATGGTGATTATAGCGGCACAATCGGCCGATAGGGATTCACGCTATAAAAGCAACCCGGGATGCCCCAATAGCCCGCTAGGGAAGTGGGAGGAAATATCACACTAGGCCTCAATAAGCTTATTAACTAATAGAGGGGGCAGGGCCAGGAGAAACCAATTGAGTTTGACAAGCCTGTAAGACATAAGCAAAAGGGGCACCGTAAGCGACATGCATACAGAACATAAAAAAATTAGGCAAACAGCCCGCAGGGGCACTCACGGACCGCGGTAGGTAGGCGCCAGCCACGTAGCACGAGGAAGCACAATGGCGGCGAGAATACCTCAAGGGGTGGGCAACGGAGACAGTGATCCGCAAGGCCCCCCCCCGCCAAAGAGCGTGAAGCGGCATACGTGACAAAATGAACCAATGATGGCGCAGCAGCCGTACAAGCGCGCGCGGCGGTGGCATATTCAAAAAGGCAACCAGTGCCACTAAGCCGTATGATGATATCAGGAATGCATAACCAAGCACACCCTGCACAAGGAGAACGTAGTTCCCCCCCACCCCGATAACTACAAGGGAGAGCGAGGGAGGGCAGTAGCCACCTAACGTAGGGCCCCCCGATAAACAGGGGGCAATATTGCGGGAGGGGCATCCCATAAAGGCTCACCATGTGCCTATGCCGCCTACCCTTTGGTGGGGGATTGCGGTGGAGCAGCGCTCCTAAGCACCTGATGACAGCGATGCTGTCTACCATCACTCAAACCAGCGCAGCCAAGGCTGGGAGGCAAATTAACAATGGAACGAGTGGGAATAGTCCTACAGGACCGCAGGCTAATAGCCTCGCTCACCTGCGAGAAGAGAGAGCCATCTTCTTGTCCTTCACAGTCTAGACTGCAGAGAAAATCTGGGTATTTGTGGGAGATCCCAGGTATTTGAGGGCCCCCCCCACAGCAGCGCAGACAAATGAAGAGGAGAAGAGGAGAAGCCGAGGGAGCGAGGGAGAGGTAAGTATCAGTGAAGTAAAATACACCAACTTTCACACACAGAAAAAAAATAAAAGCTGTGGGACAGACAGGGATACCAGGGCATAGTGGTTCCTCCCCCCCCCCCCCAATAGGCCCAGAGCCTAGCTCTGTGAACGCCCGACCACGGCGTTTTCCCTACCTTCACCTGTTCCAGTCAGGTGAGGCTGGGAGTCATACTGGGTCCACAGGAACAGTGGGAATAGGGATGCAGCGGCAGACAGGCTTGAAATGCCCCGCTCAACTGCCAAATCCAGAGAGAGAGAGTATCCTAGACGATCCTTGCAGCATGTACTTGCAGCAAATCTGGGAACTCTGTGGAGACCGCTCTTTTTATAGGAGGCCGGGAGGAGTTACAGCTTTGGACCTTGCAGTGACTGGCGCCACCTGGTGGCGGAATACCCACGCGTATATGGTTTGGGACAGCCCTGACTGGAAATAGGAAAAATACATTTTTTTTTAATTTTACATTTATTATTTATTTATTTTTTATTATTTTTTAACATTTATTATTATTATTATTATTATTAATAATAATAAATACACACGCACAACCCACCCATCAACTAAGGGTAGCGTTGGCGGCTAACTTCAAATACTTGATCAGCGCGGGAACACGGAAACTGACGAGAATGACAATCAAGTCCCTGGAACCTTACATTATAGGCTGACACAAGTCGACATACACCCTGCCCCCAGGACACATTGTAAGTGGACCTAAAGTCTATTCAGACTTTTAGTTCTTCCTACAGATTCATGGCGATCCGCCAGGGAATCTAAGATCTCTGGGCTGATCGATTCTCCCCGCCCCCCCCCCCCCCCCCGCATCCAAAATCGGTATGCCCTGCTGTGTGAAACCTACCAGGTCACCCCTTACACTTACCTTCTTTCCTGGTCCAACAACATATGCGCAAGCCGCATCCCCCCGCTAGCCCTCTAAGCAGGGTGCGTGCCTGCGCCAGGCAATCCTATAGAATCCAAGCCCGAAACAGAGGGCTTATAATTGGGGGAATGAGGAGTTACTCTTTAAACCTTCATCTAATTGCGCCCCGAGTATGAGAGAAAACCGTGCAGTGTGGAGTCAGGGCCGGGTGCTTTACCTCTTTAGGCTGGACGACGACGCCACCTTATGCAGCTCCAGGAAATGCACTTGTGGTTTCCGCAACGACACATTGGGAGACGCCGACTCGTCTGAGCTGGACGCGCTCTCGCTGGAGGGAAGGACCCGCGCTGTTCACAGAAGGTGACATCAAGAAAAAGCGTTAGGTGTGGATCCTAAAGCGGCTCTCCGGCCATCATACAACTAACATGATCCTTCATAGATAAGAAAAGACAATTCTGTGAGTACTCACCTGTAGAATTGTTTTTGTTCTTGCATGGCTCGGCCTGCTTCAGTATTCATAACAGTTGGGTTATTCCGCCACAAGGTGGCGCAGTGTAGCAGAAGAGCTGTGGCATCTCCCGGCCCCCTATAAAAACGGGATTAACCATAGAGTTCCCAGCGTAGACAAGCAGTGAGACAAGAAGCCGGGAGAGAATAAAGGTAAAAAATGTAAAAACCCCAATTAACTTGGAACAATCACCATAAAGAGGCAACCAAGAACAACAACAAGGGTGGGGTGAAGCAGGCCGTGCCATGCAAGAACAAAAACAATTCTACAGGTGAGTACTCACTGAATTGTCTTTTTCTTATTGCATGGCACGGCCTGCTTCAGTATTCATAACAGTTGGGACATCTAAAAGCAGTGTCCAAAAGTAGGGTGGGATCCCCAATGAGTAACGGCCAGCAGTTCAAGTCCTCCTAAAAGGAGGAACCTTCCCCCTGGCAGAGTAGGCCTGTTCCACCGCCTGACGGATCCACCTGCTGATAGTGGATTTAGCCAGAGGCAAACCCTTCCTAGGTCCAGCAGGAAGAACAAAAAGAGCGTAAGACTTCCTGAAAGACTCAGTAGCAACCAAATAAAACTTCAGAGCCCTGACAACATCCAAAGAATGATGTCCGCTCCTTGGAATTAGCAGGGTTAGGACACAAAGAAGGCAAAACAATGTCCTGATTGAGATGAAAAGCAGACACAACCTTAGGCAAGAAATCCGGCTTAAGCCGAAACACCACCTTATCCTGATGCTTCTCAAAATAAGGAGGTTTGATGGAAAGCGCCGCCAGCTCAGAAACTCGCCTGACAGAAGTAATGGCTACCAAAAAGGCCACCTTAAGAGTCAGAATGGGCAAAGCAGCCCCACGGATAGGCTCAAAGGGAGGACCCTGCAGAGTAGATATAGGCTTACGTGGCGGACGCACGTGAGTAACTCCCTGGAAAAAAGTCTTAACCAACCTGTGATTGGCAAAGGATCTTTGGAAAAAAATTGCCAAGGCTGACACCTGTCCCTTGAGGGTACTGAGTTGAAGGCCGGAATCCAAACCATGTTGCAAAAATTCCAGAATCCTGGGGATGGAGAACACCCGACAAGGAAAGGACTTGGACTCACACCACACAATGTAAGCACGCCAGATCCTGTAGTAGATAAAAGATGAGGATTTCTTCCTAGCTGTAATCATGGTATAAAAAAAAAAAAAAAAAAAAAAAAAAAACAGAGGCAGGCAAACCCTTATCCATCAAGATGGAGGTTTCAGCAGCCAAGCCGTTAAAGCCAGCGTTTGTAAATTGGGATGGCACAGCTGTCCCTGAGTGAGCAGATCTGGATCCTTAGGCAGAGCATACTGATCTACTGCCAACTGCATGACGTCTGCGAACCACACCCTCCTTGGCCAACAGGGGGCCACCAGAATGGCTGGTACCCCCTCCTGGGCTATCTTGTGCAGCACCCTGCCCAGCAGAGGAAAGGGAGCGAACACAGAGGAGCCGAAACTCCATCCTAGGCATTGCTAGCGCATCCGTGGCGAAGGCCAGAGGGTCCAGAGACAGGGAGACAAATCTGGGAAGCTTGTAATTGTGACGGGACGCAAACAGATCCACATTCGGCTGACCCCAGCGGAGACACAGGAAGTAAAAAAAAAACCCTGTTGCTGAGGGACCATTCCCACAGCCGAGACATCCCCCTGTTCAGGGAGTCTGCCTCCAGGTTCTCCACCCCCGGAATGTAAACCGCCGAGATGCAGGGGACATTCTCTTCCGCCCAAGACAGTATCAGGGACACTTCCTTGAGGGCTCGCTTGCTCCGAGTCCCTCCCTGATGATTGATGTAGGCAACCGCCGTCTGGTTGTCCGAGCGGATCTGAACAGCCCGACCCCGAAGGTGTGTGGTCAGCTGACACAGAACCAACCTGATCGCCCTCAATTCCAGGACATTGATGGGAGCATGGGCCTCCTGGGGGCCCCACCGACCCTGGAACTTCAGAGACTTCCAAAAGCCCCCCCCCCCCCACCGGTCAGACTGGCATCTGTGGTGACAGTCTCCCAGCACGGAGGCAGAAAGGTCCTGCCCACTAGAAGGTTCCTTGAGTCCAGCCACCACGAGAGGGACCGTCTGGCCAGGGGGGAAAGAGCAAATTCCTGATCCAGGGACACAGGGTCCCGATCTGCAACTGAAGAGGCCTCATGTGAAACTAAGCAAAGGGGACCGCCTCGAAGCAGGATACAATCAGACCCACTAACTGCATCCCCTGCTGGATGGAGGGATGGGCACACGAGAGCAGAGTCCGTGCCTGCTTCTGCAGGCCCTCCACCTTCTGCCGAGGCAGGAACACCTTGACCTGAGAGGTATCCAGAGTCATGCCCAGAAAGGACCTCACCAAAGACGGAGACAGTGAAGACTTGGTATAGTTGATCACCCAGCCGAAGGACTGGAGAGTGGAGGTCACCACCTGAGTATCCTTCTCGGCCTGATGAAGAGACTGAGCCGCAATCAGAATGTCGTCCAGGTAAGGAAGGATGCGAATGCCCCGATTCCGCAGCAGAGCCATCACACCCGCCAGCACCCTGGTGAACACCCGAGGGGCCGAGGTGATACCGAACGGAAAGGCCACAAACTGGTAATGCTGATCCTCTAGAGCGAACCTGAGAAATCTCTGATGACCTGGAAAAATTGGCACGTGAAGGTAGGCATGCTTGATGTCCACTGAGGTCATGAAGTCGCCCGGGCGCAGGGTACTGACCACCGAGCGTAGAGTCTCCATGCGAAAATCCTCGAACCTGACAAAACTTGTTGAGACCCTTCAAGTCCAGGATGGGCCTCAGGGACCCATCCTTTTTGGGGACCGTGAACAGATTGGAGTAGAAACCTCGACCCCGTTCCTGGGCAGGCACCAGGCAAATGACTCCTGACTCCCAACAGGCGTTGGACCGCAAGGCGCAAACCCTGAGCTGACAAAGGGTTTTGAGACATCCGAGATCTGATGAATCTTGGGGGCGGCCAGGCTGCAAACTCTCTTGTAACTAGAGGACACTACCTCCTGAAACCACCGGTCTGAGACACGTAGCCTCCAGACGTGAGCAAAGAGCCGAAGCCGTCCCCCCACCCGGATGGGTGAGGGCGCCTCCTCATGCCTGAGGGGGCTTAGAGAAGGTTTGGGCTTGGGACCCCAGTAGAGGCAGGTACCCGAGAAGAGGGACCCACGACCTCCTCTGGGAGCACGAAAGGAGGGGAGGGAAGAGAAGGACCCCCGAAAAGGCAGAGGCTGCCTCCTCCGTTGAGGCAGCCTACATTCCTTGGCTAAGACATCCAGACGCTCACCAAAGAGCCGCAGCCCCACAAAGGGGAGCCCAGTGAGAGCCTTCTTAGCAGCAGTGTCAGCTGCCCACTGATGCAACCAAACAGAGCGGCGCATAGCCACCAAAAGGGCAGAGGCCCTACCACTCAGCCGTACCACATCATCCATGGCAGTAAGGATAAAGGCAACAAATTCAGAGCAAAGCAAGAGGGCCCTATACTCCTCCCTACCTGCTGTAGCGCCATCAAGGAGATGATTGATCTGTCTCTTAAAACAATAGCTGTTATGGCAGAGGCACAGGCCGGACGCAGCCCAGCCCCCACAAATGTAAAAGCATGGCAGGCCAGTTGATCCATACTCCGGTCCTCGCTGTCCCACTGTGTAGTAGTGTCAGGGGAAGGCATGACTGAGTTGTTGGACAGCCCTAGAACGGGAGCGTCCACCTCGGGGGAACCCGAGAATCGCTTAACCAGGTCAGCAGGAAAGGGATACCTCTTATCCAACCCTTTGGGCACCGCGGGCAATCTGCTAGGACGTTCCCACTCCCTGGGAGTGGGAGGGGCCGGGAGATGCCACAGCTCTTCTGCAGTACACTGCGCCCCCCTTGTGGCTGAATAACCCAACTGTTATCAATACTGCAGCAGGCCGTGCAATAAGAAAAATACCATTTTGTGAATACTCACCTGTAAAATGGGTATTATAAGTATGTCACACACCCCACTTCAGACTTAATAATTACACTAGGGTTAACGCACCTCTAGGTGGCAGCATTGCAGAGAACTTCTCCAAAAAACTTCAACAGGCCCCTCCCGGTCTATACATACCTGGTACCTCCCAAGAACCTCCCAGTATTAGAACAGCAGTAAGACAAGGTACCAGAACCAAACAATGTAACCCTCAACGTAAAGAACCAAACTTCACCAAATAGAGAGCCAGGATACCAAAAAGGGCGGGTGAAGTGGGGTGTGTGACATACTTATAATACCCATTTTACAGGTGAGTATTCACAAAATGGTATTATTCTAAGTATGTCACACACCCCACTTCAGACTTAATAATTACACTAGGGACATCCAACAGCAGTGTCCAGAAAAGGGTGGGTATCCGAACAGGCAATAACGCAGAAAAAATTCAAACCACTGCAGCCTGCAAAACCTTGCGGCCAAAAACAGCATCCGCTGAAGCCCGCACATCAACCTTATAGAACTTAGAAAAAGTATGAACAGAAGACCAAGCTGCAGCCTTACACACTTGTTCAACCGAAGCCTGGTGCTGAAAAGCCCAGGACGCACCAACCGCACGAGTAGAATGAGCAGTAACTCGGAAAGGGGGATCCTTCCCCTTGGCCGAATAAGCACCAACAATGGCCTGACGAATCCATTTACTAATGGAGGACTTGGCCGGAGCCAAACCCTTCCTAGGCCCACATGGCACAACGAAAAAGGCATCAGTCTTACGAAAAGAAGACGTCGCACGTAGATAGTACCTGACACAACGTACCACATCCAAGCAGTGCAAAGCACTCTCCTTGACATTCTTAGGCTTAGGACACAAAGAAGGAAGAACAATGTCCTGGTTAAGATGAAAAGCAGAGACCACTTTAGGGAGAAAATCTGACTTGTAACGAAAAACCACTTTGTCCTGATGATCCTCAAAATACGGAGCCTGAATAGGCAAAGCAGCCAGCTCTGAAACACGCCTAACCGAAGTAATGGCCACCAGAAAGGCAACCTTCTGAGTAAGAATGGACAAAGCAACATCCCTCAAAGGCTCAAAAGGAGGAGCCTTAAGAGCAGAAAGAACCAAATTCAAATCCCACACTGGGAGCAAAGGCTTCCTAGGAGGACGCACATGCGAAACCCCCTGGAAAAAAGTCTTGACCAAGGAATGACTAGCAAAAGATTTCTGGAAAAAAATTGACAAAGCAGAAACCTGCCCCTTCAAGGTACTCAACTGAAGACCAGAGTCCAGACCCGCCTGAAGGAACTCCAAAATCCTAGACACAGAAAAGACCCGGCAGGGCAAAGACCTAGCCTCACACCAATCACTATAAGATCTCCAATACCTGTAATAGATGGAAGAAGAAGATCTCTTCCTAGCACTAATAAGAGTCTGAATGACCGCATCCGAAAGACCCTCCTCCTTTAAGATGGAGGTTTCAGCAGCCAAGCCGTCAAAGCCAGCGTTTGTAAACTGGGGTAACAGAGTTGACCCTGAGTGAGAAGATCTGGCCGAAGAGGCAGATCGAACTGATCTACGGCCAGACGGACGATGTCCGCGAACCACACCCGCCTTGGCCACCTGGGAGCCACGAGAATGGCGGGAACTCCTTCCAGAACCAACTTTCGCAGAACCCTGCCTAGCATGGGAATCGGAGGAAACAGATAAAGAAACCCCAGGTCCCTCCAGCTCAGGGACATGGCATCCACCGCCAGAGCCAGAGGGTCCCGGGACAGGGACACAAAGGACGGAAGCTTGTGATTGTGACGAGAGGCAAACAGATCCACCTCCGGCGTCCCCCACCGGAGACAAAGTGACCGAAAAACCTGGGGATGGAGAGACCACTCCCCCCGACGGGACGCACACCGGCTCAGAAAATCCGCCTCCGTGTTTTCCACTCCCGGAATGTAAACTGCCGAGATGCAAGGGACATGAGTCTCCGCCCAGACCAAAATCAGAGACACTTCCCTGTGGGCACCCAGACTGCGAGTCCCTCCTTGGTGATTGATGTAAGCAACCGCCGTCTGATTGTCTGAGCGAACCTGAACCGGCAGACCCTGTAAATGATGCGTCAAGTGAGACAGAACCAACCTGATGGCTCGCAGTTCCAGAACATTGATGGGCAAGTGGGCCTCCTGAGGGTCCCACTGCCCCTGAAACCGAAGATCCTTCCAATAACCTCCCCAGCCTGACAAACTGGCATCCGTGGTGACAGTCTCCCAAAGTGGAGTCAGAAACGACCTGCCCTTCAGAAGGTTGTCCGAGACCAACCACCACAGAAGGGACTGCCGAACCCGAGGGGACAACCGGAAGGACCGATCCAACGACCCCGGACACTGGTTCCAAGACACCAAAAGATGAAGTTGAAGAGTCCTCGTATGAAACTGAGCAAAGGGAACTGCCTCGAACGAGGCCACCATCAACCCCACCAGTCTCATCCCCAGACGAATGGACGGATGAGGATGGGAGAGGAGCAGCTGGGCCAATTCCTGAATCATCAGAACCTTGGCCTGAGGAAGAAACACTCTGTGCTGGCAGGAGTCCAACGGCATCCCTAGAAAGGTCACCACCCTGGCCGGAACCAGCGAGGACTTGGGGTAATTGATCACCCAGCCGAACCTCTCCAACATAGACACCACCGTGCTGGTGTCCCCCTCTGCTTGACTGAAGGAAGGAGCCATGATGAGAAGATCGTCCAGGTAAGGCACAATGCGAATCCCCTGAGCTCTGAGCAGGGCCATCACCCCCGCCAACACCTTGGTGAACACTCTCGGAGCAGAGGTGAGACCGAATGGAAGAGCCACAAACTGAAAATGCCGATCCCCCACCACGAAACGGAGGAACCGCTGATGAGCAGGAAAGATCGGCACGTGCAGGTACGCATCCTTGATGTCTATGGACGTCATAAAGTCCCCCTGCCGAAGCGAACCGATCGCCGACCGCAGGGTTTCCATGCGAAACTTCCGAGGACGAATAAACCTGTTGAGAAACTTCAAATCCAGAATAGGACGGAAGGACCCGTCCTTTTTGGGGACCGTGAAGAGATTGGAATAAAACCCGCGCCCCACCTCTGAAAGAGGAACCGGGCAAATGACGGCTAAATCCAGAAGATTCCTTACTGCCGCCAGGAGCCCCTGCGCGGCCAAAGGATCCAAAGACACCCGAGACCTGAAGAACCTTGGAGGAGGACGGGACTCGAACTCCAACTTGTAACCGGCCGAAACCACCTCCCGGATCCATCTGTCCGGGACCTCCTGGTCCCACACCCGGGAGAAAAGTTGCAACCGTCCCCCCCACCCGAACGGGTGAGGGCGCCCCCTCATTGCTGGATGGGCTTGGCAGCCGGCTTGGGCTTGGCACCCCAGACGCGAGTGGGGCGGCCACGGCCTCTGCCCCTATTCCAACTGCCGCCCCTGGGGGCCGAGGAGCCCGCACCTCTACCGGCGCCAACTCCCCGAAAGGACGGATTGAACGAGACCATCCCCCGAAAGGAACGGCGAAATTTCTTGCGCTGAGGTAACTTACCTCCCTTGGCAACAGAGTCCAGCCTCTCACCAAAAAGCCTCAAACCCAGAAAGGGCAGAGCCGTGAGCGATCTTTTAGAATTAAAATCGGCCGTCCACTGTCTCAACCACACACAGCGCCGGAAAGCCACCAGCAAGGCAGTAGCCCTGCCACACATCAGCATGGCATCCTCCTGAGCGGCCAGGATAAAGGACAAAAAAGCATCACAGCGCTTAAGCCCAAGGGACTCATCACTGGTGGGCTCGAGATCCACCCCCAAGTCCCTGACAATAGACCTGACAGCAAAGGTCAAAAGAGCCGAAGCACAGACAGGCCTTAACACCGAACCCGCACATACAAAACCATGACGGGCAAGCTGATCAACCCGGCGATCCTCACCATCCCTGAGCGAAGTCGTGTCAGGGGAATGCACGACCGCCGTGTTGGACAGTCCCAAGACCGGAGTATCTACCTCAGGGGGGACAGACCAACGCTTCATCAATTCCGCCGGAAAAGGATACTTCCTATCCCAGCTAGACGGCACACCAACAAGACGTGTAGGTTGCTCCCATTGCTTGAAGACAATTTCTTCAAAATGCTGTTGGCTGGGAAATTCCAGACGCTGCTTGGACACCCCAAAAAGCTGACCCTTGGGCCTGGGAGCAACCACCGGAGGCTCCAAATCCAAAACCTCAAACATCTGGCTCAAAATGGTAGAGGAATCGAGAGGGAGGCCATCATCCTGAGCCCCCTCAGAACCCAGCAACTGCTGAACATCAGAATCTTCATCCTCAATGAGCTCACCTTCTTCACGGGGACAATCCGACCAATCCAGATCTCCCACAACTTCCTCATCTGAATCCGGCGGAGGCGGAGACAGATGCTTCCGCTTAGCTGAAGCCTTCTGAGCGGCTATAGCAGAAAACCGCTTCTCAAGGCTGGTCAAACGGGCACATACCTCAGCCTGCGAATCCCCGCCCAGGACAACGTCACACGGGGTCCGGAATAAGCGAGGGGGAGAGGGAGATGGTGTGGCTGACGAAGTGCTAGGCACCGGAGTACTGGACTGCCGTGCAATGTTCTGCTGTGCACAAGGGATACACAAAATGACATCATTTCCCTGGAGCGGAGCCCCACAACCCCCGCACACCTTGGATTGTCCCGAAGAACCATTCCCGGTATCTGTGGCAACCTCCATGTGGTGAAATTATGGTATTTGCAGAACCCAGGGATTTATGTGGTACGCGACCCGGGATGCCCCTTAATAACCTAACACTAGTCTAAGGACAGTCACAAGATCCTGACCCAGGGGAATAGCATAAGACCCTTATAAAAATACAAATAAGTGTATATATATATATAAATATATTGCAAAGAAAAAACACCCCCCACGAGCCAGGTATATATGACCGGGAGAGCCCTGCCAGACGGGATCCCAGGATCTGAAAAACACAAAGGGAGAGGGACAGGCGTCAATCAGCACCATGCCAAAACACCACATAATATAAAACCCCCCCCCCACACCACCCCCCCCCCCCTCATTAACCAGAGCAACGGAAATGGTTAATGCCAACCAGCACCATCAAGATGCGCCGGGGCGAGGAGGGAGGAAAAGGAGGAGGAAAGGATCCGAGGGGTCACTGACATACCAGCCTAAAAACGCCTACCTGGAGAGGAGAGGAAACCGCGCAGCCAGCAGAAGATGGCGGCCAGCACACAGTGGACGGAGGAAGACAGAAGCTCCGGGAGCGCGGGAGCCGAGAAGGCCCCGCCCCTCCGGGCGTCCAATCCGTGCGCGACCCCGCCCCCAGGCAGCGTCAGCGTCTGCCTGCGGGGACCACAATCAGACCTCGATAACGGGACCGGCGGCGCCACCCGCCGGCTCCCAGTGTACAGCGCCGGAGTAAACACAGACCCACACACTGATAAAAAGGTCCCCCCTGAGCAGCCGGGCAAGCAGGCTGCAAGCGCCGGGTACGGCGCTCAGCCACCAGCGGGACCGCGGCGCAGCATGCTGCGAGGCCCCGCCCCCCCCGGCTCCTGAGGGGAGATGCACACAGCCATGGGAGAAAAGAAAAACGGAGAACAGACAGTGAAAAATACAAAGTAAAATCACAAAGGGAATCACAAGGAAGAGCGCAGCAGCACGCTCACACAGCATGTAAATATTAAAAGCATGACACTGTCCCCAGCGCGTCCCACACCCCGGAAGAGACACAATAACCCAGGGCAAGACATAACCTGACCACTAACTCCTATAAAATGGGGCATCCCACATCCGGATCACCACTCCGGGAATCCCGCTATGCCCCGCAATGAAGGGTCGAGCGGAGGAGCTAATCTCCTAGGCACCAATGGTGCCGGCTACCTTTTTGCCCGGCCTACAGCCGAAGCTGGGAGACTGCCATTACATAGAATACATTCAAACAAAAGCCGGGCAGAAATAGACCACGGGGGGGGGATACCCCGGCTACCTGCAAGGAGACTTCTTTCTTCTGTCTTGTCGCCACCTTGCAGAGAACACTGGGAGGTTCTTGGGAGGTACCAGGTATGTATAGACCGGGAGGGGCCTGTTGAAGTTTTTTGGAGAAGTTCTCTGCAATGTTGCCACCTAGAGGTGCGTTAACCCTAGTGTAATAAGTCTGAAGTGGGGTGTGTGACATACTTAGAATAGTGCCTTAACTGTTTATGATCTAATATATATATATATATATATATATATATATATATTAGATCATAAACAGTTAAGGCACTATTCTAAGTATGTCACACACCCCACTTCAGCCCTTTGCGGGCTGATAGCCTGCTCAGAGAGTCTGCCTCCGTGTTCTCCACTCCCGGGATGTAAACTGCCGAGATGCACGGGACGTGGCTCTCCGCCCAGTCCAGAATCAGAGACATTGCTGTGGGTCCCTCCCTGGTGATTGATGTAGGCTCTCAATTCCAGAACATTGATAGGCTCGTGGGCTTCCAGGGGACCCCACAAACCCTGAAATTGCAGATCCTTCCAGAAGCCCCCCCCCCATCCTGAGAGGCTGGCATCCGTGGTGACTATCTCCCACTGGGGAGTCCGAAAGGATCTGCCTCTCAGCAGGTTGGCTGAGTTCAGCCACCACCGAAGTGAGCGGCGAACCCGGGGAGACATCTGAAAGAATTGATCCAGCGACTGAGGAGACCTGTTCCAGACCGACAACAGATGGAGCTGTAGTGTCCTTGTGTGAAACTGAGCAAAGGGGACTGCCTCGAAGGAGGCCACCATCAAACCCACCAGTCTCATCCCTAGCCGGATGGATGGTCGAGGAATGGACATGAGCGACCGAATCAACTCCTGAATCAGAAGAACCTTGGACTGAGGAAGGAACACTCTTGCCTGATCTGTATCCAGAGACATTCCCAGAAAGGATATTAACCTGGACGGGTAGAGGGAGGACTTGGGGTAGTTGAGCACCCAGCCGAACCTCTCCAGAGTGGATAGAACCGTCCTGGTGTCCAATTCCGCTTGGCTGAATGACGATGCCAAGATGAGGAGATCGTCCAGATATGGCACTATGCGAATTCCTTGAGCTCTGAGAAGAGCCATCACCCCAGCAAGCACCTTGGTGAAAACCCTTGGAGCTGTGGTGAGACCGAAGGGAAGAGCTACAAATTGAAAGTGCCGATCCTCCAGCGCGAACCTTAGGAACCTCTGGTGCGCGGGGAAAATGGGAACATGGAGGTAAGCGTCCTGGATGTCTATGGACGTCATGAAGTCCCCCTGACGAAGAGAGTGGATAGCAGAACGCAACGTTTCCATGCGAAATTTTCGCAGCCTGACGAATTTGTTGAGAATCTTTAGGTCCAGGATGGGCCGAACGGAGCCATCCTTCTTGGGGACCGTGAACAGATTTGAGTAAAAACCCCTACCCCGTTCTAATGGGGGCACTGGGCAAATGACCGCCATTTCTAGAAGACTCGATACCGCCGCCCGGAGCTGCAGTGCAGCCTGTGCGTCCGGGGACACCCGAGACCTGAGGAAACGCGGGGGGGGCGGGACTCGAACTCCAGCTTGTAACCAGAAGACACCACTTCCCCGATCCATCTGTCCGAGACCTCCCGAATCCAGACTTGGGAGAAGTGTCACAGCCGAAGAGACGTCAGAGACTTTTTAGACCCAAAATCGTCCGCCCACTGGCGCAACCAAATTGAACGCCTAATAGTCACCATTAAAGCAGAGGCCCTGCTGCTCATCATCAATGAATCATCCAAAGCAGCTAAAATGAAGGACAGAAAAACCTCATAACGTTTCAGTCCAAGAAATCCATCACTGTCCGGATCCAAACCGGACGAGGATAACAAATCCCTGACCACCTTTCTAGTAGCCACCACCAACAGTGATGAGGCACAAACTGGCCGTATGGCTGCCCCAATACTGGCAAAACCATGACAAGCCATCTGGTCAATGCGTTTATCCTCACCATCTTTAAGAGAGGAACAGTCAGGGTTATTCAGGGGCGTCCACTTCGGGGGGGGGGGGGGAAGCCCAGCGCTTAAAGTGGACCAACACCCTGGGGTGATCGGCCCGGGAATCTATAAGATTCCCGGGCCGATCACCCCCCTCACCGCGGGACATCAGAGATCGGGATGTCCCGCGGTGAGGAACCCCCCCGAAAACCCCCCAAAAACTCACCTCCTCCCGCGCGCCCCTCTAGCCGTGCGCGCGCCCGCGCCGGCCGTTTGTGAATGGCTGGCGCGGGCGCGCGCGCTGTCAGAGGGACGTGCGGGAGGCGGCGGCGGACGCGCTGGCTTGTCCGTCGCTGTCAGCGCTTGTCCGTCGCTGTCACCCGGCCACGTGGGAGCGTTTTGAGGTGAGTATTGGGGTGTTTCTGGGGGGGTTTTACACAGCGGGTGTCCCCCTGAAGTGGACCAAAACCCAGGATAGTCAAAATCCTGGGTGTTGGTCCACTTTAACCGTGTCCGCGGGGAAAGGATACCTTCTATCCCAACTCTGAGGAATGCCTGGGAGCCGAGCTGGCCTCTCCCATTCCTTGGAAATAATATTATCAAAATGCTTTTGATTAGGAAATTCTAAGCACGGCCTGGATTCCTCATAAAACTCCCCTTGTTGTTGAGGGGCCTCCGCCGGAGGCGAGATAGCCAAAACCTCAAACATCTGAGTCAGAACATTAGGAGTGTCCGAGGAACTCCCTGACCCCCGATCAGAATCAGCGCCAACAATTTGCTGATCCTCGGAATTATCCGAATTCTCAAATACCTCCCCTTCCTCTGGAGGGGAATAATCTGACCAATCCAGACCATCCGCATCATCATATTCAAAATGAGAAACCGTAGACAAATGTTTTCTCTTGGCCGGTGCCTTCTTGGCTACCGTAGTGGAAATACATTTTTCAATACTGGCCAATCTGGCACATATATCAGATTGCGACTGCCCCCCATGACAACATCACACGGGGCACGGGTCAAAATGGGAGGGGATGAAGCCGGCGGTGCTGACCCAGAAGCCTGGGGTCCTGACTGCCGCGTAATAGTCTGTTGTGCACATGATATACATAAAAAGAAATCATCCCCAGTTAGGGATACCCCACAACCCAAACACTTCCAAGATTGTCCCGAGGGGAGCCCGGAATCCTGGGATGCCTCCATAAGGTGAACTTAAGTAAGTCGCTATGACCGAGGGAATTACGCTATGAAGCAACCCGGGATGCCCTTATAGTGTCCTTTTTTAAGTGGGAGGAAATTTTTTAGAAAACCAAGTGGAAGTACCCAGGGACCTAGGACCGGGAGAAACCCCCTTTATAAAATTCCCTGAAGAATCACCTAAAACACAGAAAACACAATTAGAAGCCTGAAGCTCTGTAATTATGTGTAAATGGTAGGATAAAAAAGGGCCCACAGGGCCACTCACAGAGCCTTCGGGCTAGTCCAGGCCTTGTCAGCACGCTGCGTCTCCGTGTCTGAGGTAAACTCAGCAGAGCAGCCAGAGCGGGAGACGGAGAAGGGGGGCGTGGCCAGCGCGCTTTACCAGCTCCGCCCCCCTTTCACAGTGCAATTAGGAGCTACAAGCTCCTCAGCGGTGCCCGGGAACTAGATAGGGGGCGGGCCGCGGTGACGCGCCGCAAGTCCGGCCCCGCCCCCAATGACTCAGCGCGTGAGGGGAGAAGCTCCCCTCCGCTGTTACACTCCGCGCGCCGGTGGCAATGGCCGCCGCGGTGTCTGTTCTTAGCAATGTAAGTTATCCATAGGCAATAATGACAAGGAAAAACATTCCCTAACACACAAACATATAATAAAAAACAGTGCAACCAAATAATTGGGGAATTACTCCCAGACGCTCCACACCAGGATATCAAAATTGTGAGGAGAGGACCCCCAACCTAGGCTAGAAGGGAGGGAGTAGGCCAATTAGGGGAAAATATTCCCATGGACAGGGCATCCCAAACCGGGGTCACCAACCCGGTATAACCGCCTACCCTCTAAATAGGGTCTCGCGGCGGAGCATAGCTCCTGAGCACCTGTGTGCTAGAGTACCATCACCCGGACCGCAGTCAAAACTGGGAGGCATATATATAAATAGGGGAAGAAAATAGTCCAGTGGGAGATCCCAGGTATTTATGGACTGGGAGGGGCTTTCTTTCCTCCAATCATCTCTGCAGATCGCCCTCTTCAGGTCAGTCACACGTTATGAATATCTTGAAGCGAGGTGTGTGACATACTTAGAATATGTACATTTTTTTGGTGATGTATTACTATTGCTATTTCTTGCCTATATGAAATAATATGGGCCTTAACTGCAGAGAAAATTAAATCAAATTAATTTTAATAAGCTTGAAAGCTTGGTGTGCGCTTGAAACTTCATTTTTGTGTTGATATTGGGATAAGGAGAAGCATCCTATTTGAGCAGCACCCAGTATAAATTAACATTTAGGGTGAATATCAGAGTGTGCCACTAATCACTTACTATAGATCGACGGACTGAGCAAGTCCCCCCCCGGGGCATTCCGATTTGGGATGACCCGTCGTGTGAAACCTTCGATCAACCCACAACACGTTCATGGGCTGCACCCCCAGCATATCTGTGGCTGAACTGTGCTGTCTGAACGGCTGGTAGCGGGACTGTGCCGCAGGGAAGCCAGGGATGCGGCAGCTCCCTATACCAGAGCCCTGGCTGGGGCATGCATGAATATGCACGCCACTGATTGAAAACGAGAATATATATATATATATATATATATATATATATATATATATATATATATATATACACATATACATATATACACACACATTCCCTCTCCATTAAAATAGATTCCTATTTTTTTTGCATTGTAAGTTTTAGTGGCTAATAAAAGGTGAAATAAACCCTCAGTAAGCCACTTAACTCTGCGCAGATTCTTTCCTTAGCTTGTACTGAACTAGAGCAATAAAGTTAAAGAAGCACGCTGCTATTAACATTACTGTGAACAAGATGGCGCTGGGGAGCTGGACAACACCTTATTATGTCTGGCCACCCCAGACCTCACTAACATTCTTAGAATATGATCTGTGGCTGTGATGACCAATCATTGAGCCAGTAATTAGATTTTTCCTTATATGATGATGTCCAATAGATGACGTGTGCTGTGTTTTTTTTACTACAATATAAAAATAAAGTGTCACTGGACGGAGTGAGCAGAAAGCGCTTCCCCCGTGTAGCATCGAGCACATACTGTTATGTCTGTGTCCTTTGTTATGAATGGCACCAGAGAAATCTATGAACCGTGGAGAGCAAAAGGGGTCTGCCCACAGTTTCCTTATCAGTTTCACACCGTGTGGCAAGGCAAGACATTTACTTACCTTCGTGCCCGCCGGCTCTTCTCTTCACGGGAGGGGGCTCCCATAACCCCCCCCTTCGGGGGCGGGGCCAATGACATCACCGCCGGGTGTCGTCGGGGCACCCGGTGGTTCAGCTGTCAGATGCCGGTGAAGGCTGGGTAGAGGAAGAGGGAGGTAGGCGATCCTCTGATCGTCAGTCTCCCCCCTCCTCTGTTCAGCCGTCACTGACATCAGATCGCTGCGGGGCACAGGAGATGAATGAGGAGATGATCGGAGGTGAGTTTTTTTTACTTTTAATCCTTTGTGAACTGGTAAGGGGTCTGGCAAGTCACCTGCGGCTAGGGGGTGACTTGCCATTAACCCCTGAGCCCCCCAAATTACCTGCCTCCCCAAAGCCTGGGGGGGGGGGTAGAAGAGCTGTGGCCCTAGGCTATGCCGGCTTGTAGCCTGCAGGGCCAGGGGCCACTAAAGCTGGCCCCTGCTCCCTGTTTTACAAGCCCCCATAGCTGGTAACAGGCTGGTTAAGCTGGGTAGGGGGGACCTCACGCCATTTTTTGGGGGGATTTTTAAGGGTTTTAACCCTTAAAATCCCCCCCAAAAAATCTCTTTTTTTTTAAATTTACCCCATGTTACCTGTCACCCAGTAGGTATAAAAGGCTTCCAGCAGCAACAGGAGAGCAGAAGCCTAAGTGATCAGCGTAGGACATGGTGCTCGGGGATGGATGAGAGGTAAGTATTAAAAAAAGCATAAAATAATATTTGTGTCAATGTGCTTTTTTTTACATTTAACCCTTTGTGAACGGGTAAGGGATCTATGAGACCCCTATACCAGTTCACAACGCTCTGGGTCTGGCATGTCACCTGCGGCTAGTGGGTGACTTGCCATTAACCCCAGAGACCCCCCATTACCTGCCTCCCCAAAAACCCTTAAAATTCCCCCAAGAAATGGTGTCTCCCACCCCCCCTGTAAAGGGGGACCCCACACCAATTTTTTTTTATTTAACCCTTTATTATGTGGATAGTATTTTATTTGTAAATGTTATAAAGTGCTCTTTTCAGTTTAGGGGGATCACCTGATAGGAACGGGGGGCTACCGATACATATGTGGTATCATTGTAAATCAGAAGAAATGGGGCTTTCACATGCAATATGGTTTTCTTTAATAAAATAAATGCTTTTGTTAAAATAAAGGAGACAATTTAAAAAAATATATATATATATATTTTTTTTTTTACTTATTAACTTAAAAATATATAAAAAAAAAAGTAGAAAAAATGCAAACAAGACATTTCAATTGCAATTTTCTTGGAAATTCCTGCAAAAGCTGTCAACTCCGATACATGCCGAACGGAAGTGATGGCAACCAGAAAAACAACCTTCTGAGTAAGCGTAGAAAGTCCAATATCCTGCAAAGGTTCAAAAGGCGGACCCTGCAAGGCAGAAAGAACCAAATTCCAATCCCAAACTGGGAGCAAAGGCTTCCTAGGAGGCCGCACATGCGTAACCCCCTGGAAAAAAGTCTTAACCAGAGGATGAAGAGCAAAAGACTTTTGAAAGAAAACCGCCAGGGCAGAAACCTGCCCTTTCAGCGTACTAAGCTGCAAACCTAGGTCCAGACCATATTGCAGAAATTCCAAAACCCTAGGGATAGAAAACGCCCTGCAAAACAAGGTCCGGACCTCACACCAATCAATATAAGACCTCCAAATCCTATAGTAAATGGCAGAGGAAGACTTCTTTCTAGCCCTAAGCAGAGTCTGAATGACATCATCAGAAAGACCTTCCTCAAAGATGGAGGTTTCAGCAGCCACGCCGTCAAAGCCAGCGTTGGCAAAGTGGGGTAAAGCAGTGGACCCCGAGTGAGCAGATCCGGCAGAAGGGGCCTCTGCCAACCTTACCACGTCTGCGAACCAAACCTGCCTTGGCCACCTTGGAGCCACCAGGATTGCCGACACGCCCTCTAGGGCCAGCTTACGCACCACTTTGCCCACCATGGGAAATGGAGGGAACAGGTACAGAAACCCCAGATCCAGAGACATGGCATCCGCTTCCAGAGCCAGCGGATCCCGTGAGAGAGACACAAATGCCGGAAGCTTGTGATTGTGACGGCAAAGAGGTCCACCTCCGGAGTTCCGCACCGAAGCGACCGAAACACCTTGGGGCTTAGCGACCATTCCCCCCGGCGAGATGAGCACCTGCTCAGGGAGTCCGCCTCCGTGTTCTCCACTCCCGGAATCTCCACCGCCGAGATGCATGGGACATTGCCCTCTTCCCAAGCCAGGATCAAAGACACTTCCCTGAGGGCACGCCTGCTGCGAGTCCCTCCCTGGTGATTGATGTAGGCGACCGCCGTCCGATTGTCCAACCGAACTTGAATCTGTAGTCCCCGCAACTGATGACTCAAGTGAGCCAGAACCAACCTGATGGTTCTCAACTCCAGAACATTGATGGGATCGTGGGCCTCCTGAGGCCCCCACAGTCCCTGAAACTGAAGATCCTTCTAAAATCCCCCCCAACCAGACAGGCTGGAATCCGTGGTGACCATCTCCCACCGAGGGGTCAGGAATGACCTGCCCCTCATCAGATTGCTTGGTTTCAGCCACCACCGAAGGGAACGCAGTACCCGGGACTGATCCAATGACAGCGGGGACCCGTCCCAGGCCGCCAAGATATGGAGCTGGAGCGTCCTTGTGTGAAACTGGGCAAAGGGAACCGCCTTGAACGATGCCACCATCAATCCCAACAGTCGCATCCCCAGCCGGATGGACGGGCGGGGAATAGATAGGAGACGCTGAGTCAATTCCTGAATCAGGAGGACCTTGGCCCTTGGGAGAAACACCCTGGCCTGAGAAGTGTCCAGAGACATTCCCAGGAACTCCACCACCCTGCAGGGCTAAAGGCAGGACTTGGGATAGTTGATCACCCAACCGAAACTCTCCAGAGTGGACACCACGGTCCTGGCATCCAGCTGCGCCTGACTGAGGGAAGACGCCATGATGAGAAGGTCGTCCAGATATGGCATGATGCGGATACCCCTGGCTCTGAGGATGGCCATCACTCCTGCCAACAGCCGAGGTAAAGCCAAACGGAAGAGTCACGAACTGAAAATGTCGATTTTCCACAACGAACCTGAGAAATCTCTGGTGTGCCGGAAATATAGGAATATGCAGGTAAGCATCCTTGATGTCTATGGACGACATGAAGTCCCCCTGACGAAGTGAGTGGATGGCCGAGCGCAGAGTTTCCATACGGAACTTCCGGGGACGGACGAACCTGTTGAGCAACTTCAGATCCAGAATGGGACGAACTGAACTGTCCATCTTGGGCACCGTGAACAAATTGGAATAGAAGCCCAGGCCCCGGTCTGAGGGGGGCACCGGGCAGATGACAGCCATGTCCAAGAGACTTGCTACTGCCGCCCGAAGCCCCTGAGCGGCCAGAGGATCTGACGGCACCCGAGACCTGTGGAATCTGGGAGGGGGCCGGAACTCGAACTCCAGCTTGTAACCGGAAGACACCACTTCCTGAATCCACCTGTCCGAGACCGCTTGGACCCAGACCCGCGAGAAGAGCTGCAGCCGTCCCCCCACCCGCAAGGGTGAGGCTCCCCCTCATTGCTGAGCCGGCTTGGCAGCGGTTTTAGGCTTAGAGCCCCAACTGTGTCCTGGACGGGCCCGAAGGCCGAAGCCCTGCCAATTCTAGCCCCACGAAAGGACTGAGTGAAGGAAGCCGCCCCCCGAAAGGGGCGACGCTGCTTCTTACGTTGAGGTAACCTACCTCCCTTTGCCACCGAATCCAATTTTTCTCCAAAGAGCCGCAACCCCACAAAGGGAAGGGGCGCGAACAACTTTTTGGACACAAAATCAGCCGCCCACTAGCGTAACCAAACCGACCGCCGGATAGCCACAAGCAAGGCCGAAGCTCTGGCACACATCACCAATGTGTCATCCAAGGCGGCCAGCACAAAGGACAAAAATAACTAACATCGCTTAAGGGCGGCAAACTCCTCACTAGCCGGGTCAAGCCCGGAAGAGGACAACAGTCCTCTAACAACCGACCTGGCAGCTACCAATAAAAGCGCTGAAGCACAAACCGGCCGCAAGGCCGACCCAACACTGGCAAAACCATGACAAGCCCTCTGGTCAATGCGTTTATCCTCACCATCCTTGAGAGTAGTGCACTCCGGAGAATGCAGGATTGAGGAGCTGGACAACCCCAAAACGGGAGCATCCACCTTGGGGGGTCGACCAGTGCTTCACCACGTCCGCCGGAAAGGGATATTTCTTGTTCCAACCCAGAGGGACACCCGGAAGCCGAGTCGGCCTCTCCCATTCCTTAAGAATGATACCATCAAAATGCATTTGATAAGGAAATTCCAAGCGCGGCTTGGTCACCTCAAAGAACTCCCCCTTCAGTGGAGGAGCCGCCTCGGGAGAAGAAATAGCCAGAACCTCAAACATATGAGCCAGGACCCTAGAGGTATCCAAGGAGTCCCCCTGGCCCTGCTCAGTATCAGCACCCACAAACTGCTGGTCATCGGAGCCCTCAGACTCCTCAAACAGCTCCCCTTCCTCACGCGGGGAACAATCAGACCAATCCAGGGAGTCAAAACTCCTCCATATCAAAGGCCTGCGTGGCTGTATACAAATGTTTTCGCTTTGCCGTGGCCTTTTTGGCAACCGCACTGGAAAACAAATTTTCAAGATTGGCCAATCTGGCACACACCTCAGATTGTGACTCCCCGCCAATGACCACATCACATGGGGTATGTTTCAAGCGAGGGGGAGATGGAGAGGATACTGGCGGAGCAGAACCAGACGCCTGAGATCCGGACTGCCGCGTAAAAGACCGTTGTGCACAGGGTACACAAAGAAATACATCATCCCCCAAAAGAAATACCCCACACCCCAAACACAGCCTGGATTTCCCCGAGGGGGGCACAAGCCCAGTATCCGGGGAAGCCTCCATATGGTGATTTTTTAATATATATATATATATATATATATATATATATATATATATATATATATATGTCCCGAGGGAATTACGCAGCAATGCAACCCGGGGTGCCCCTTTAAGTCCCGCGTGGGAGGAATTTTAAGACAACTAAATTTAACCAGAGACCCTAGGACCGGGAGAGCCCCCCTTTAATATAAACGATGGTCCACCTGGAACACACAAACAAACACACAATCAGACCAACATAGCAATTGTCCAAAGGGTTAATAACAGAGCATTGCCCAGCAACCCCAGGGAGGGGCATAATCAATAAGGAAAACTGATGGGCCACAGGCCACTCACCCAACCGTCACCCCTCCGGAGTCCCGCACGCCTGGCAGTAGAGGGGAAAAAGGCGCGTAGGCAGAGGAAGAGGGAGGGCGGGCCGGCGCGGTTCGCACATCGCTCCAGGTCAGAAGCCGGGACCTGAAACGCAGCGCCTGCAGCACGGGGGCGGGCCGTAGGTGCGCGTGCGAGCGCCCGGCCCCGCCCTGAGGGGAAGAAGCTCCTCTTGGGCGCCTAACAGCCGCCATGACAAATGCCAGAGGCCGGCGCCGGTCTGAGTAAAACCATGCACTGTAAAGCACCACACACACACATAATAATTAATAAAGATGAATCCATAAGGGCCCCGCCCCCCCCCCCTCTAAGGGTATCGGGGAAAGGGGGAATCCATGCTAGGGTAGGAGCCAAGGATCTCAAACCGGGGTCACCAACCCGGTTAGCCGCCTACCCCTTGTTATGGGATCTCACGGCGGAGCATAGCTCCTGAGCACCTAGGGTGCCATCTACCATTGCCCGGGCCAGCAGCCTCGGCTGGGAGGCAAGTAATGTAAATAAAGGGATCCGGGCAGGAATAGAACAATAGAGGGCCCGGAGTCATCCTGGCTACCTAGAAGGAGGAGACAACCATCTTCTGACTTGCTCGCCTCTGCAGAGATGAAAGACTGGGGAATGAGTGGGAGGTCCCAGGTATTTATGGACCGGGAAGGTCTTACTTTTTTTATTGACATCTCTGCAAGATCGCCATCTACAGGTCAGTATACCCACATGTCTTGAAGCGGGGTGTGTGACATACTTAGAATATGTGGTTTTGATTCTGCTTCTTTATTCATTTTTAGGGAAACCCTGTGCAACCAAAGATTACATTGAGGGATTACTTTCAGAAAACTGCACCCATGTCAACAAGCCTGGTACGCCTAGAAAGCCTGAGGTGTGTACTTCTAGGAAATATATATCATTTCAAATGTAAAGGGTTGTTTTTCTTGAAAAACTGCAAGGTGCGCATATTGCATAGCATAGTTGTATTTTATCTGAAAATCTCCTAAAGCGCCGTTTCAGTTTGGGGGGAGTCTCCTGGGCAAGAAAGGGTGTCTACCTATACATATGTGGTACCGCTGTAACCGGGAGAAATTGGGGTTTCACACGCAATAAGATTTTATTGACAAACTTACATTTTTTTATTACAAAAAAACACTACAAATTATAAAAAATAGTTTTTATATCACTTTCCTGGGAAATCCCTGGAAATCCCTTCAAAAATCACAGTTGAACATGGAAAGCGCAAAACAGTGCAAAATAATCTGGCAACAAAGGGTGACATAATCTCAACACAGGAAGTGGCAGATCCAAGACAAAGCATTTTATAGTGGCAATATGGAGGTCATGTGACACGTGTCATGCCAACTGGCCACTGTGAGGCTGGAGAAAGAAATACCCAGCTGTGAAATTTGCCCCTCCTGCCCCATTCCAGCCTCGTTACCCTTCTTCTGGAGAAAGCGCATGAGCTTGTCATCTAGAGACAGGTCATCTTCATTATCCAGCACAAACCTCAGGAGGGACGCCAGGTCAGCCTGCCGGGGGGACAGGGGAGGGTTACTTACTTACACCACATAACTCCCAGCTGGAGGGACACAGGGTGCAGCACCCACCTGAGTCTTGTGGTCGAAGCTCTCAAAGTCCTGAACGTTTTTACTCTTCATGTTGGAGACGTAAAACAGCAGAACCAGGATCTGCAAATAAAGAGAAGACCTACATATGTGGTCACCATCCTCACCCACTGCGGCCCCCGAGCCCACCTCCCACTGTGACCACTGCGGCCCCCGAGCCCACCTCCCACTGTGACCACAGCCCACCTCCCACTGTGACCACTGCGGCCCCCGAGCCCACCTCCCACTGTGACCACCGAGCCCACCTCCCACTGTGACCACTGCGGCCCCCGAGCCCACCTCCCACTGTGACCACCGAGCCCACCTCCCACTGTGACCACCGAGCCCACCTCCCACTGTGACCACCGAGCCCCCGAGCCCACCTCCCACTGTGACCACTGCGGCCCCGAGCCCACCTCCCACTGTGACCACTGCGGCCCCCGAGCCCACCTCCCACTGTGACCACTGCAGCCCCCGAGCCCACCTCCCACTGTGACCACTGCGGCCCCCGAGCCCACCTCCCACTGTGACCACTGCGGCCCCCGAGCCCACCTCCCACTGTGACCACTGCGGCCCCCGAGCCCACCTCCCACTGTGACCACTGCGGGCCCCGAGCCCACCTTCCACTGTGACCACTGCGGGCCCCGAGCCCACCTTCCACTGTGACCACTGCGGGCCCCGAGCCCACCTCCCACTGTGACCACTGCGGCCCCCGAGCCCACCTCCCACTGTGACCACTGCGGCCTCCCGAGCCCACCTCCCATTGTGACCACTGCGG
Source organism: Gastrophryne carolinensis (assembly GCA_027917425.1). Lineage (NCBI taxonomy): Eukaryota > Metazoa > Chordata > Amphibia > Anura > Microhylidae > Gastrophryne > Gastrophryne carolinensis. The sequence goes on from CM051236.1 coordinate 16,849,462, forward strand.
CCCCCCGAGCCCACCTCCCACTGTGACCACTGCAGCCCCCGAGCCCACCTCCCACTGTGACCACTGCAGCTGCCGAGCCCACCTCCCACTGTGACCACTGCGGCCCCCCGAGCCCACCTCCCACTGTGACCACTGCGGGCCCCGAGCCCACCTTCCACTGTGACCACTGCGGGCCCCGAGCCCACCTTCCACTGTGACCACTGCGGGCCCCGAGCCCACCTCCCACTGTGACCACTGCGGCCCCCGAGCCCACCTCCCACTGTGACCACTGCGGCCTCCCGAGCCCACCTCCCATTGTGACCACTGCGGCCCCCCGAGCCCACCTCCCACTGTGACCACTGCAGCCCCCGAGCCCACCTCCCACTGTGACCACTGCAGCTGCCGAGCCCACCTCCCACTGAACACTGCGGCCCCCCGAGCCCACCTCCCACTGTGACCACTGCAGCCCCCGAGCCCACCTCCCACTGTGACCACTGCAGCTGCCGAGCCCACCTCCCACTGTGACCACTGCAGCTGCCGAGCCCACCTCCCACTGAACACTGCGGCCCCCGAGCCCAACTCCTCCTCCCACCCACTTGTTACCTTGCACAGCTCCAGCTCACTGTTTTCCCCCTGCACGATCTGCTGCCACTGCACCAGGTTCTCCGCCTTGGAGCCGCATCGGCAATGTCCTGCGGGAAAACATTCATCTTCAATCAATCATCTTCATCTACTCAAATGCAAAAAAAAAAAAAATAAAAAATATATATAAAATGGAAAAGGAGGAAGAAGGTGGTAAAGAGAAC
>CM051236.1:16854946-16959946 GCA_027917425.1 Gastrophryne carolinensis
ACAGCAGTCACTGATGGAGGGAGACAGTCTCTCATATAACACAGCAGTCACTGATGGAGGGAGACAGTCTCTCATATAACACAGCAGTCACTGATGGAGGGAGACAGTCTCTCATGTAACACAGCAGTCACTGATGGAGGGGAGACAGTCTCTCATGTAACACAGCAGTCACTGATGGAGGGAGACAGTCTCTCATGTAACACAGCAGTCACTGATGGAGGGAGACAGTCTCTCATGTAACACAGCAGTCACTGATGGAGGGAGACAGTCTCTCATGTAACACAGCAGTCACTGATGGAGGGAGACAGTCTCTCATGTAACACAGCAGTCACTGATGGAGGGAGACAGTCTCTCATGTAACACAGCAGTCACTGATGGAGAGAGACAGTCTCTCATGTAACACAGCAGTCACTGATGGAGGGAGACAGTCTCTCATATAACACAGCAGTCACTGATGGAGGGAGACAGTCTCTTATATAACACAACAGTCACTGATGGAGGGAGACAGTCTCTCATATAACACAGCAGTCACTGATGGAGGGAGACAGTCTCTCATATAACAGCAGTCACTGATGGAGGGAGACAGTCTCTCATATAACAGCAGTCACTGATGGAGGGAGACAGTCTCTCATACAACACAGCAGTCACTGATGGAGGGAGGCAGTCTCTCATATAACACAGCAGTCACTGATGGAGGGAGACAGTCTCTCATCTAACACAGCAGTCACTGATGGAGGGAGACAGTCTCTCATGTAACACAGCAGTCACTGATGGAGAGAGACAGTCTCTCATGTAACACAGCAGTCACTGATGGAGGGAGACAGTCTCTCATATAACACAGCAGTCACTGATGGAGGGGAGACAGTCTCTCATTTAACACAGCAGTCACTGATGGAGGGAGACAGTCTCTCATATAACAGCAGTCACTGATGGAGGGAGACAGTCTCTCATGTAACACAGCAGTCACTGATGGAGAGAGACAGTCTCTCATGTAACACAGCAGTCACTGATGGAGGGAGACAGTCTCTCATATAACACAGCAGTCACTGATGGAGGGAGACAGTCTCTTATATAACACAACAGTCACTGATGGAGGGAGACAGTCTCTCATATAACACAGCAGTCACTGATGGAGGGAGACAGTCTCTCATATAACAGCAGTCACTGATGGAGGGAGACAGTCTCTCATATAACAGCAGTCACTGATGGAGGGAGACAGTCTCTCATACAACACAGCAGTCACTGATGGAGGGAGGCAGTCTCTCATATAACACAGCAGTCACTGATGGAGGGAGACAGTCTCTCATCTAACACAGCAGTCACTGATGGAGGGAGACAGTCTCTCATGTAACACAGCAGTCACTGATGGAGGGAGACAGTCTCTCATATAACACAGCAGTCACTGATGGAGGGGAGACAGTCTCTCATTTAACACAGCAGTCACTGATGGAGGGAGACAGTCTCTCATATAACAGCAGCCACTGATGGAGGGAGACAGTCTCTCATACAACACAGCAGTCACTGATGGAGGGAGGCAGTCTCTCATATAACACAGCAGTCACTGATGGAGGGGAGACAGTCTCTCATATAACACAGCAGTCACTGATGGAGGGAGGCAGTCTCTCATATAACACAGCAGTCACTGATGGAGGGGAGACAGTCTCTCATACAACACAGCAGTCACTGATGGAGGGAGACAGTCTCTCATGTAACACAGCAGTCACTGATGGAGGGAGGCAGTCTCTCATATAACACAGCAGTCACTGATGGAGGGGAGACAGTCTCTCATATAACACAGCAGTCACTGATGGAGGGAGGCAGTCTCTCATATAACACAGCAGTCACTGATGGAGGGGAGACAGTCTCTCATACAACACAGCAGTCACTGATGGAGGGAGACAGTCTCTCATGTAACACAGCAGTCACTGATGGAGGGGAGACAGTCTCTCATACAACACAGCAGTCACTGATGGAGGGAGACAGTCTCTCATATAACACAGCAGTCACTGACGGAGGGAGGCAGTCTCTCATAACACAGCAGTCACTGATGGAGGGAGACAGTCTCTCATATAACACAGCAGTCACTGATGGAGGGAGACAGTCTCTCATCTAACACAGCAGTCACTGATGGAGGGAGACTGTCTCTCATCTAACACAGCAGTCACTGATGGAGGGAGACAGTCTCTCATATAATAGCAGTCACTGATGGAGGGAAGCAGCTTCTCACATAAACAGAAGTAATAGGGGGGAAGCTATTCCCTGTTGCACAGGTGACTTCCGGTCCGCCCAGACTCAGGTAAAGTATAAATAACAGCCACCCGGCAGCCAATCAGAATCCCCTGTATCTCACCCCCTTGCCGGTGTCGGCCTCCCCGCTGTAGCAGCAGCCCATATCTGCTCGGGAGAGCCCAGCGACTCTGCTCCGTCACATGACCTGACAGAGGGAACTACCGCAGCCGTTCCTACTTCCGCTTCCGCTGCCAGTCACGAGATTTGGTTGCCAGGGAGACGGAGAAGGGAGGACCAGGTGGCGCAGTTACAGAGTGGGCGGAGCAACACGTCGCCCGTAGCGACAGCGGGGAGGTCCTGCTTGGCGTGGGCGGGGCCGATCCTGACTGGTCATACGGAGAGGAATTTACATATCGGGGGCGGGGGGCGCGTGGTTGGTTCTGCAAGATGTGGGCGGGGCCTATTCCTTGTCTAGTTCATACTGAGAGGCTCGTTTGCGGAGACGCTTGATGTGGGCGGGGCCGTTTCTGACTGGCCATACGGAGAGGGTTTTACATGTCGTGGGCGGGGACTTCCGTTGCCGCTAGCAGTCACGAGATTTGGTTGCCAGGGAGACGAAGTAGGGAGGGCCAGGAGGCGCAGTTACAGAGTGGGCGGAGCAATACGATGCCCGTAGCGACAGCGGGGAGGTCCTACTTGTTGTGGGCGGAGCCGATTCTGACTGTTCATACGGAGAGGGATTTACATATCGTTGGTGGGGACTCGGGTTGGCTCTGCTGGATGTGGGCGGGGCCTATTCATTGTCTGCTCGTACATACTGAGAGGGTTTTCGATATGGTGGGCGGAGACTAGGGCGGTTCTGTTGGATGTGGTTGGTTCTGCTAGATGTGGGCGGGGCCTATTCCTTGTCTTGCTCATACTGAGAGGCTCGTTTGCGGAGACGCGGGAGGGCCTCGCTTGATGTGGGCGGGGCCGTTACTGCCTGGTCTTACGGAGAAGGATTTACATATCGTGGGCGGGGACTTGGGTTGTTTCTGCAGGACGTGGGCGGGGCCTATTGGCTAGCTCATACTGAGAGGCTCGTATGCGGAGTCGCTTGATGTGGGCGGGGCCTATTCTGAGTTTAGCTCCTGCTGCGAAGGTTTTCGTTATCGTGGGCGGTTCTGATCGGTGTGGGCGTGGCTTATTGCTAGGCTTATAGTGGCAGGATTGTGGGCGGACACGCGGCGAGGTCCTGCCTTGTGAGGGGGCGTGGTCTATCGCGTGTCTCTCATACTGGGAGGGTTTTCTATTTCGTGGGCGGGAATGCTGATTTATGTGGGCGTGGCGTATTCTGATTTTTTGAGCGTTCCCATTGGACGTGCCATTTCGTGGGCGGAGATTTTAAAGTGAACCAACACCCAGGATTTTGACTATCCTGGGTTTTGGTCCACTTCGGCGGGGCACCCCGAACTTTTATGTTTCCCCCCTGTACATACAGATTGCTCACGTTAATCCGGACCTTCACCGTGAATAAGAGCCTATCTTATATGTTTCCCACACCCTGTACATACAGATTCCCTACATTAATCCAGACCACCCTGAATAAGAGCCTATCTGATATGTTTCCCCCCCTGTACATACAGATTCCCTACATTAATCCGGACCTTCACCCAGAATAAGAGCCTATGTTATATGTTCCCCCTCCCTGTACATACAGATTCCCTACATTATTCCAGACCTTCACCCAGAATAAGAGCCTATCTTGTATGTTCCCCCCTGTACATACAGATTGCCCACATTAATCCAGACCCTCACCCTAAATAACAGCCTATCTTGTATGTTTCCCACACCCTGTATATACAGATTGCCCACATTAATCCGGACCATCACCCTGAATAAGAGTCTATCTTATATGTTTCCCCCCTGTACATACAGATTGCCCACATTAATCCGGACCATCACCCTGAATAAGAGTCTATCTTATATGTTTCCCCCCCTGTACATACAGATTGCCCACATTAATCCAGACCATCACCCTGAATAAGAGTCTATCTTATATGTTTCCCATACCCTGTACATACAGATTGCTCACATTAATCCGGACCTTCACCCTGAATAAGAGCCTATCTTATATGTTTCCCTCACCCTGTACATACAGATTGCTCACATTAATCCGGACCTTCACCCTGAATAAGAGCCTATCTTATATGTTTCCCACACCCTGTACATACAGATTGCTCACATTAATAATCACCCTACCTGCATCTGCTGCATGTTATGAGCCTTTAAACATCCAAGATGGCGGCTCATGGAGCCTCAATAAATGTGATTTATTTATTTATAGTTCACAGCATTTATTAGGATTATTCATCACATATTTACAAGATTTATTTATATATTGATTGCAATTTAAATTAGCACAAGCACTTTTGGTCTGTATATAGACTTTTTTCTCTTGGTAAATTACTTGTATATTTATAGGTTATTAGGGATTATTATTGATAGGATTATTTATTAGATTTACAACTATTATGTAGTTCTGTCTGGTTTAGTACTGTACCCGAGGCTTAGAGATATGGGATGGTCTTAGGAGCCTGTTTTACTATTGTCTCTACATGTTTTTTCTTTTTGGAACCTTAATAAATTATTAATATTCATAAATAAGCTATGCCCGTCTACTTGGGTTTTATGTGCCTATTGTCTATATATGTTTTGCCAACTTTAGGTTAGGCATAGAGGATTTAATTATAATCATCAAATTGTATATAGAATATGAAGTTTGGGAGTTGTAATGAGGGATTCTTGCTGGCCGGGTTTGTGTGTATATGTTTTTATAGGAAGTCTGTAATTGTAAACAGCATAACATATGTCGATGATAGCCTGCGCACCTGCGCACGCACCCTAGGGCTTCCCAAATCAGGATGTCCCGGGGGGCGCGGACCACTTTAAAATGGCCAACCCTTGATTTTCAGTCACCTTGGTTTTGGTCCACTTTACATTACATGGATTTGGGACGCACGTCTGTGTGATGAGTTCTGATTGCCGGCACAACTCAGTGGCTGCTCACCACCAGCCATACTTATAAGCACATCAGAGAGTGGAGTACCGGGGGGGGGGAGGCCGGTGTATGCACCGTGGGGTGGACTTCAGAGTCACCCCAAGGGTTTCACACAGTGAGGCTTTCCATATATGGCTGTGAAATGTTTCATATTAGGTATCACCTATTTTGATTAGAAAACAAAAAGTGGTGCAGAAGAAGCCCATAGTGGCGAAACTAGTTCACCTTCACCCAGGGCCGGTGCTAAAGGGTGGCAAACTCGGTCACGTGCCGAGGGCCCCGAAGCCAGGGGGGGCCATGATCCTTCCTTACTCCTTCCCTTCCTCCCATTGTCAACTTTTCTTCCTTCCTTACATTGCTTTCTCCCACCTTTCTTTCTCTCCTTCTCCCTCACTCTTCTACTGCCTCCTTCCTTCTTTTCTTTCGCTCCCTTGCGTTTTCTTATCCACTATTCTTCCTTCCTTTCTTCCTTTTTTTTCTTTTTCTCTCTTTCTTTCTTTCTTTCTTTCTTTCTCCTCATTTCCTTCTTTTCTTTCTTTCTCTCCTTTCTTTATCTATCTATCTATCTATCTATCTATCTATCTATCTATCTCATATCTATCTATCTATCTCATATCTATCTATCTATCTATCTATCTATCTATCTATCTCATATCTATCTATCTATCTATCTATCTATCTATCTCATATCTATCTATCTATCTCATATCTATCTATCTATCTCATATCTATCTATCTCATATCTATCTATCTATCTCATATCTATCTATCTATCTATCTATCTATCTATCTATCTCATATCTATCTATCTATCTATCTATCTATCTATCTATCTATCTCATATCTATCTATCTATCTATCTATCTATCTATCTATCTATCTATCTATCCCATATCTATCTATCTATCTCATATCTATCTAGCTCATATCTATCTATCTATCTATCTATCTATCTATCTATCTATCTATCTATCCCATATCTATCTATCTATCCCATATCTATCTATCTATCTATCTCATATCTATCTATCTATCTATCTATCTATCTATCTATCTATCTATCTATCTCATATCTATCTATCTATCTATCTGTCTATCCCATATCTATCTATCTATCTATCTATCTCATATCTATCTATCTATCTATCTATCTATCTATCTATCTATCCCATATCTATCTATCTATCTCATATCTATCTATCTATCTATCTATCTATCTATCTATCCCATATCTATCTATCTATCTCATATCTATCTATCTCATATCTATCTATCTATCTATCTATCTATCTATCTATCTATCTATCTATCTCATATCTATCTATCTATCTATCTATCTATCTATCTATCTCATATCTATCTATCTATTGTAGACATGTCACTGGAGAAGTGGTCGAGGGGGTGTACATTTCACCTAGGTTACTACGCTGGGTGAGATGGTAAGTCCAGGGTTGATTTGTTTCCCAGCAGTGGTATGCTGCTGAGGTGTTGTTCAATTTTGCCGGGCCTGGATTTATATGGAATGGCAGGTAGGTTTGGTAGAGGGACCTGTCATTCCACACCCCTCCGATCCGGTTTGGGTTTTGAATCAGGTGAGCTCTGATCCTAATTAGCCTGGGAGGTAAAAGCTCTGCAGAGACTGCAGGCTATTGCTCTCAGCCTGAAATGAACAGCCTGTGTGTGTGTGTCTGTGTGAAGGAAGCTGCGAACGCAGCCACTGCTGGAGCTAAAAACTCACCCTGCGATGTCCAGGCGAACGCTGTATTTTGAAAGTGTCAGCTAGGTGCGAAGAACCTGCTAGTAAGCGCCCAGACGGGCTAGGTCTTTATTTTGTTTTGTACACTAAAGAAGCACGCTGCTGCTGAATGTTTTGTTTACTGGACTGTTTATGCCATGAATAAACGCCAAGACCTGCTTTTATAACACCTAAGTCTGTCGTGAACTGTGTCCAAACACACCATCCCCCGGGAAGATCCCTACACTATCTATCTATCTATCTATCTATCTATCTATCTATCTATCCCATATCTATCTATCTATCTATCTCATATCTATCTATCTCATATCTATCTATCTATCTATCTATCCCATATCTATCTATCTATCTATCTATCTATCTCATATCTATCTATCTATCTCATATCTATCTATCTCATATCTATCTATCTCATATCTATCTATCTCATATCTATCTATCTCTATCTATCTATCTATCTATCTATCTATCTATCCCATATCTATCTATCTATCTCATATCTATCTATCTATCTATCTATCTATCTATCTATCTATCCCATATCTATCTATCTATCTCATATCTATCTATCTCATATCTATCTATCTATCTATCTATCTATCTATCTATCTATCTATCTATCTATCTATCCCATATCTATCTATCTATCTATCTATCTCATATCTATCTATCTCATATCTATCTATCTATCTATCTATCTATCTATCTATCTATCTCATATCTATCTATCTATCTATCTATCTATCTATCTATCTATCTATCTCATATCTATCTATCTCATATCTATCTATCTATCTATCTATCTATCTATCTATCTATCCCATATCTATCTATCTATCTCATATCTATCTATCTATCTATCTATCTATCTATCCCATATCTATCTATCTATCCCATATCTATCTATCTATCTATCTATCTATCTATCTATCTGTCTATCCCATATCTATCTATCTATCTATCTATCTATCTATCTATCTATCTCATATCTATCTATCTATCTATCTATCTCATATCTATCTATCTATCTATCTATCTATCTATCTATCTATCTGTCTATCCCATATCTATCTATCTATCTATCTATCTATCTATCTATCTATCTATCTGTCTATCCCATATCTATCTATCTATCTATCTATCTCATATCTATCTATCTATCTATCTCATATCTATCTATCTCATATCTATCTATCTATCTATCTATCTATCCCATATCTATCTATCTATCCCATATCTATCTATCTATCCCATATCTATCTATCTATCTATCTATCTATCTATCTATCTATCTATCTGTCTATCCCATATCTATCTATCTATCTATCTATCTATCTATCTATCTATCTCATATCTATCTATCTATCTATCTCATATCTATCTATCTCATATCTATCTATCTATCTATCTATCTATCTATCTATCTATCTATCTCATATCTATCTATCTATCTATCTCATATCTATCTATCCCATATCTATCTATCTATCTCATATCTATCTATCTCATATCTATCTATCTATCTATCTATCTATCTATCTATCTATCTATCCCATATCTATCTATCTATCCCATATCTATCTATCTATCTATCTATCTATCTATCTGTCTATCCCATATCTATCTATCTATCTATCTATCTATCTATCTATCTATCTCATATCTATCTATCTATCTATCTATCTATCTATCTATCTCATATCTATCTATCTATCTATCTGTCTATCCCATATCTATCTATCTATCTATCTATCTATCTATCTATCTATCTATCTGTCTATCCCATATCTATCTATCTATCTATCTATCTATCTATCTATCTATCTATCTCATATCTATCTATCTATCTCATATCTATCTATCTCATATCTATCTATCTCATATCTATCTATCTATCTATCTATCTATCCCATATCTATCTATCTATCTATCTATCTATCTATCTATCTATCTATCTCATATCTATCTATCTATCTATCTCATATCTATCTATCTATCTCATATCTATCTATCTATCTCATATCTATCTATCTCATATCTATCTATCTCATATCTATCTATCTATCTATCTATCTATCTATCTATCTATCTCATATCTATCTATCTATCTCATATCTATCTATCTCATATCTATCTATCTATCTATCTATCTATCTATCTATCTATCTCATATCTATCTATCTATCTATCTATCTATCTATCTATCTATCTATCTGTCTATCCCATATCTATCTATCTATCTATCTATCTATCTATCTATCTATCTATCTATCCCATATCTATCTATCTATCTATCTATCTATCTATCTATCTATCCCATATCTATCTATCTATCTATCTATCTATCTATCTATCTATCTATCTATCTCATATCTATCTATCTATCTATCTCATATCTATCTATCTATCTATCTATCTCATATCTATCTATCTATCTATCTCATATCTATCTATCTATCTATCTCATATCTATCTATCTATCTATCTATCTATCTATCTATCTATCTCATATCTATCTATCTATCTATCTCATATCTATCTATCTATCTATCTCATATCTATCTATCTATCTATCTATCTATCTCATATCTATCTATCTATCTATCTCATATCTATCTATCTATCTATCTCATATCTATCTATCTATCTATCTATCTCATATCTATCTATCTATCTATCTCATATCTATCTATCTATCTATCTATCTATCTATCTATCTATCTCATATCTATCTATCTATCTATCCCATATCTATCTATCTATCTATCTATCTATCTATCTATCTATCCCATATCTATCTATCTATCTATCTATCTATCTATCTATCCCATATCTATCTATCTATCTATCTATCTATCTATCTATCTATCTATCTATCTATCTCATATCTATCTATCTATCTATCTCATATCTATCTATCTATCTATCTATCTCATATCTATCTATCTATCTATCTCATATCTATCTATCTATCTATCTATCTATCTATCTATCTATCTATCTATCTCATATCTATCTATCTATCTATCTCATATCTATCTATCTATCTATCTCATATCTATCTATCTATCTATCTATCTATCTCATATCTATCTATCTATCTATCTCATATCTATCTATCTATCTATCTCATATCTATCTATCTATCTATCTATCTCATATCTATCTATCTATCTATCTCATATCTATCTATCTATCTATCTATCTATCTATCTATCTATCTATCTATCTATCTCATATCTATCTATCTATCTATCTATCTCATATCTATCTAATATATATATATATAAATATATATATATTTCTTTTTTCTTTTATTTTCTCTTTCATTTCCTTCTCCCTCTCCTCACATTCTCCCTCTATTTTTTTCTCGTTCTTCCCTGCTTTCTGCCTTTTTTTTCTTTTCGTATTTTTCTTTCTCTTCTTTCTTTTTTTTTTCTCCCTAATTCTATTTCTCTTGCCCTTTTTTAATTTTCTTTTTCATTTCGGGGTATGTGATGTGACACAAGGGGCCCAGTAAGACTGTGTTGCCCGGGGGCCCACAAAAGCCTGGAGCCGGCCCTGCCTTCACCTATACCACAGCTGCAACTGCTATGCTATGCCATTATATGCTGACTATGGAAATTATCCCTCTTTTTTTTTTTTTGGTTTGTTTTTTTAGGATTGGAAAACTGTGTGATCACATGTATTGTATATTGTATTGAATCTATATGTAAGATGGATTGAAGGAATCTTAACTAGGTGATAGTTTTTCCAGAATTGTTAAAATATGGATGTTCCTCATCCTTCAATTTTATTGATGAATTAATAAATATGTGAATAATTGTAACATATTAATGTAGTAAGATACTTATTGGCGAGGTCAAACTATAGCTTGAGGTTTACCTATACCCTGCCTTGGGGCAAGCTTTAACCTGCCCTGGTGTCTTTTAGACTCTAGAGCTCGGTTATTAGAGTTTTGGTCCACTTTAAAGATAAAAAGGAAGCCCCAAATTGTGTGAAATAACTCGCCAGCGCCTGTCTTCTGTGGTCATGGGAGATTAGTCCTGATCCTTACAGCTTACACTCTAATAGGGGACAGGAGGGATGAGGGTCCTGATCCTTACAGCTTACACTCTAATAGGGGACATGAGGGATGAGGGTCCTGATCCTTACAGCTTACACTCTAATATGGGACAGGAGGGATGAGGGTCCTGATCCTTAAAGCTTACACTCTAATAGGGGACAGGAGGGATGAGGGTCCTGATCCTTACAGCTTACACTCTAATAGGGGACAGGAGGGATGAGGGTCCTGATCCTTACAGCTTACACTCTAATAGAGGACAGGAGGGATGAGGGTCCTGATCCTTACAGCTTACACTCTAATAGAGGACAGGAGGGATGAGGGTCCTGATCCTTACAGCTTACACTCTAATAGGGGACAGGAGGGATGAGGGTCCTGATCCTTACAGCTTACACTCTAATAGGGGACAGGAGGGATGAAGGTCCTGATCCTTACAGCTTACACTCTAATAGGGGACAGGAGGGATGAGGATCCTGATCCTTACAGCTTACACTCTAATAGGGGACAGGAGGGATGAGGGTCCTGATCCTTACAGCTTACACTCTAATAGGGGACAGGAGGCATGAGGGTCCTGCTCCTTACAGCTTACACTCTAATAGGGGACAGGAGGGATAAGAGTCCTGATCCTTACAGCTTACACTCTAATATGGGACAGGAGGGATGAAGGTCCTGATCCTTACAGCTTACACTCTAATAGGGGACAGGAGGGATGAGGGTCCTAATCCTTACAGCGTACACTCTAATAGGGGACAGGAGGGATGAAGGTCCTGATCCTTACAGCTTACACTCTAATAGGGGACAGGAGGGATGAAGGTCCTGATCCTTACAGCTTACACTCTAATATGGGACAGGAGGGATGAAGGTCCTGATCCTTACAGCTTACACTCTAATAGGGGACAGGAGGGATGAAGGTCCTGATCCTTACAGCTTACACTCTAATAGGGGACAGGAGGGATGAGGGTCCTGATCCTTACAGCTTACACTCTAATAGGGGACAGGAGGGATGAGGGTCCTGATCCTTACAGCTTACACTCTAATATGGGACAGGAGGGATGAAGGTCCTGATCCTTACAGCTTACACTCTAATAGGGGACAGGAGGGATGATGGTCCTGATCCTTACAGCTTACACTCTAATAGAGGACAGGAGGGATGAGGGCCCTGATCCTTACAGCTTACACTCTAATAGGGGACAGGAGGGATGAGGGTCCTGATCCTTACAGCTTACACTCTAATACGGGACAGGAGGGATGAGGGTCCTGATCCTTACAGCTTACACTGTAATAGAGGACAGGAGGGATGAGGGTCCTGATCCTTACAGCTTACACTCTAATAGGGGACAGGAGGGATGAGGGTCCTGATCCTTACAGCTTACACTCTAATAGGGGACAGATGGGATGAGGGTCCTGATCCTTACAGCTTACACTCTAATAGGGGACAGGAGGGATGAGGGTCCTGATCCTTACAGCTTACACTCTAATAGGGGACAGGAGGGATGAGGGTCCTGATCCTTACAGCTTACACTCTAATAGGGGACAGGAGGGATGAGGGTCCTGATCCTTACAGCTTACACTCTAATAGGGGACAGGAGGGATGAGGGTCCTGATCCTTACAGCTTACACTCTAATAGAGGACAGGAGGGATGAGGGTCCTGATCCTTACAGCTTACACTCTAATATGGGACAGGAGGGATGAAGGTCCTGATCCTTACAGCTTACACTCTAATAGGGGACAGGAGGGATGAGGGTCCTGATCCTTACAGCTTACACTCTAATAGAGGACAGGAGGGATGAGGGTCCTGATCCTTACAGCTTACACTCTAATAGGGGACAGGAGGGATGAGGGTCCTGATCCTTACAGCTTACACTCTAATAGGGGACATGAGGGATGAGGGTCCTGATCCTTACAGCTTACACTCTAATAGGGGACATGAGGGATGAGGGTCCTGATCCTTACAGCTTACACTCTAATATGGGACAGGAGGGATGAGGGTCCTGATCCTTAAAGCTTACACTCTAATAGGGGACAGGAGGGATGAGGGTCCTGATCCTTACAGCTTACACTCTAATAGAGGACAGGAGGGATGAGGGTCCTGATCCTTACAGCTTACACTCTAATAGAGGACAGGAGGGATGAGGGTCCTGATCCTTACAGCTTACACTCTAATAGAGGACAGGAGGGATGAGGGTCCTGATCCTTACAGCTTACACTCTAATAGGGGACAGGAGGGATGAGGGTCCTGATCCTTACAGCTTACACTCTAATAGGGGACAGGAGGGATGAAGGTCCTGATCCTTACAGCTTACACTCTAATAGGGGACAGGAGGGATGAGGATCCTGATCCTTACAGCTTACACTCTAATAGGGGACAGGAGGGATGAGGGTCCTGATCCTTACAGCTTACACTCTAATAGGGGACAGGAGGGATGAGGGTCCTGCTCCTTACAGCTTACACTCTAATAGGGGACAGGAGGGATAAGAGTCCTGATCCTTACAGCTTACACTCTAATATGGGACAGGAGGGATGAAGGTCCTGATCCTTACAGCTTACACTCTAATAGGGGACAGGAGGGATGAAGGTCCTGATCCTTACAGCTTACACTCTAATAGGGGACAGGAGGGATGAAGGTCCTGATCCTTACAGCTTACACTCTAATATGGGACAGGAGGGATGAAGGTCCTGATCCTTACAGCTTACACTCTAATAGGGGACAGGAGGGATGAAGGTCCTGATCCTTACAGCTTACACTCTAATAGGGGACAGGAGGGATGAGGGTCCTGATCCTTACAGCTTACACTCTAATAGGGGACAGGAGGGATGAGGGTCCTGATCCTTACAGCTTACACTCTAATATGGGACAGGAGGGATGAAGGTCCTGATCCTTACAGCTTACACTCTAATAGGGGACAGGAGGGATGATGGTCCTGATCCTTACAGCTTACACTCTAATAGAGGACAGGAGGGATGAGGGCCCTGATCCTTACAGCTTACACTCTAATAGGGGACAGGAGGGATGAGGGTCCTGATCCTTACAGCTTACACTCTAATACGGGACAGGAGGGATGAGGGTCCTGATCCTTACAGCTTACACTGTAATAGAGGACAGGAGGGATGAGGGTCCTGATCCTTACAGCTTACACTCTAATAGGGGACAGGAGGGATGAGGGTCCTGATCCTTACAGCTTACACTCTAATAGGGGACAGGAGGGATGAGGGTCCTGATCCTTACAGCTTACACTCTAATAGGGGACAGGAGGGATGAGGGTCCTGATCCTTACAGCTTACACTCTAATAGGGGACAGGAGGGATGAGGGTCCTGATCCTTACAGCTTACACTCTAATAGGGGACAGGAGGGATGAGGGTCCTGATCCTTACAGCTTACACTCTAATAGGGGACAGGAGGGATGAGGGTCCTGATCCTTACAGCTTACACTCTAATAGAGGACAGGAGGGATGAGGGTCCTGATCCTTACAGCTTACACTCTAATATGGGACAGGAGGGATGAAGGTCCTGATCCTTACAGCTTACACTCTAATATGGGACAGGAGGGATGAAGGTCCTGATCCTTACAGCTTACACTCTAATAGGGGACAGGAGGGATGAAGGTCCTGATCCTTACAGCTTACACTCTAATAGGGGACAGGAGGGATGAGGGTCCTGATCCTTACAGCTTACACTCTAATAGGGGACAGGAGGGATGAGGGTCCTGATCCTTACAGCTTACACTCTAATATGGGACAGGAGGGATGAAGGTCCTGATCCTTACAGCTTACACTCTAATAAGGGACAGGAGGGATGAGGGTCCTGATCCTTACAGCTTACACTCTAATATGGGACAGGAGGGATGATGGTCCTGATCCTTACAGCTTACACTCTAATAGGGGACAGGAGGGATGAGGGTCCTGATCCTTACAGCTTACACTCTAATAGGGGACAGGAGGGATAAGAGTCCTGATCCTTACAGCTTACACTCTAATACGGGACAGGAGGGATGAGGGTCCTGATCCTTACAGCTTACACTCTAATAGGGGACAGGAGGGATAAGAGTCCTGATCCTTACAGCTTACACTCTAATATGGGACAGGAGGGATGAGGGTCCTGAGCCTTACAGCTTACACTCTAATATGGGACAGGAGGGATGAGGGTCCTGATCCTTACAGCTTACACTCTAATAGGGGACAGGAGGGATGAGGGTCCTGATCCTTACAGCTTACACTCTAATAGGGGACAGGAGGGATGAGGGTCCTGATCCTTACAGCTTACACTCTAATAGGGGACAGGAGGGATGAGGGTCCTGATCCTTACAGCTTACACTCTAATATGGGACAGGAGGGATGAGGGTCCTGATCCTTACAGCTTACACTCTAATAGGGGACAGGAGGGATGAGGGTCCTGATCCTTACAGCTTACACTCTAATAGGAGACAGGAGGGATGAGGGTCCTAATCCTTACAGCTTACACTCTAATAGGGGACAGGAGGGATGAGGGTCCTGATCCTTACAGCTTACAATCTAATAGGGGACAGGAGGGATGAGGGTCCTGATCCTTACAGCTTACACTCTAATAGGGGACAGGAGGGATGAGGGTCCTGATCCTTACAGCTTACACTCTAATAGGGGACAGGAGGGATGAGGGCCCTGATCCTTACAGCTTACACTCTAATAGGGGACAGGAGGGATGAGGGTCCTGATCCTTACAGCTTACACTCTAATATGGGACAGGAGGGATGAAGGTCCTGATCCTTACAGCTTACACTCTAATAGGGGACAGGAGGGATGAGGATCCTGATCCTTACAGCTTACACTCTAATAGGGGACAGGAGGGATGAGGGTCCTGATCCTTACAGCTTACACTCTAATAGGGGACAGGAGGGATGAGGGTCCTGCTCCTTACAGCTTACACTCTAATAGGGGACAGGAGGGATAAGAGTCCTGATCCTTACAGCTTACACTCTAATATGGGACAGGAGGGATGAAGGTCCTGATCCTTACAGCTTACACTCTAATAGGGGACAGGAGGGATGAAGGTCCTGATCCTTACAGCTTACACTCTAATAGGGGACAGGAGGGATGAAGGTCCTGATCCTTACAGCTTACACTCTAATATGGGACAGGAGGGATGAAGGTCCTGATCCTTACAGCTTACACTCTAATAGGGGACAGGAGGGATGAAGGTCCTGATCCTTACAGCTTACACTCTAATAGGGGACAGGAGGGATGAGGGTCCTGATCCTTACAGCTTACACTCTAATAGGGGACAGGAGGGATGAGGGTCCTGATCCTTACAGCTTACACTCTAATAGGGGACAGGAGGGATGATGGTCCTGATCCTTACAGCTTACACTCTAATACGGGACAGGAGGGATGAGGGTCCTGATCCTTACAGCTTACACTGTAATAGAGGACAGGAGGGATGAGGGTCCTGATCCTTACAGCTTACACTCTAATAGGGGACAGGAGGGATGAGGGTCCTGATCCTTACAGCTTACACTCTAATAGGGGACAGATGGGATGAGGGTCCTGATCCTTACAGCTTACACTCTAATAGGGGACAGAAGGGATGAGGGTCCTGATCCTTACAGCTTACACTCTAATAGGGGACAGGAGGGATGAGGGTCCTGATCCTTACAGCTTACACTCTAATAGGGGACAGGAGGGATGAGGGTCCTGATCCTTACAGCTTACACTCTAATAGGGGACAGGAGGGATGAGGGTCCTGAGCCTTACAGCTTACACTCTAATAGGGGACAGGAGGGATGAGGGTCCTGATCCTTACAGCTTACACTCTAATATGGGACAGGAGGGATGAAGGTCCTGATCCTTACAGCTTACACTCTAATATGGGACAGGAGGGATGAAGGTCCTGATCCTTACAGCTTACACTCTAATAGGGGACAGGAGGGATGAAGGTCCTGATCCTTACAGCTTACACTCTAATAGGGGACAGGAGGGATGAGGGTCCTGATCCTTACAGCTTACACTCTAATATGGGACAGGAGGGATGATGGTCCTGATCCTTACAGCTTACACTCTAATACGGGACAGGAGGGATGAGGGTCCTGATCCTTACAGCTTACACTCTAATATGGGACAGGAGGGATGAAGGTCCTGATCCTTACAGCTTACACTCTAATAGGGGACAGGAGGGATGATGGTCCTGATCCTTACAGCTTACACTCTAATACGGGACAGGAGGGATGAGGGTCCTGATCCTTACAGCTTACACTCTAATAGGGGACAGGAGGGATGAGGGTCCTGATCCTTACAGCTTACACTCTAATAGGGGACAGGAGGGATGAGGGTCCTGATCCTTACAGCTTACACTCTAATAGAGGACAGGAGGGATGAGGGTCCTGATCCTTACAGCTTACACTCTAATAGGGGACATGAGGGATGAGGGTCCTGATCCTTACAGCTTACACTCTAATAGAGGACAGGAGGGATGAGGGTCCTGATCCTTACAGCTTACACTCTAATAGGGGACAGGAGGGATGAGGGTCCTGATCCTTACAGCTTACACTCTAATAGGGGACAGGAGGGATGAGGGTCCTGATCCTTACAGCTTACACTCTAATATGGGACAGGAGGGATGAGGGTCCTGATCCTTACAGCTTACACTCTAATAGAGGACAGGAGGGATGAGGGTCCTGATCCTTACAGCTTACACTCTAATAGAGGACAGGAGGGATGAGGGTCCTGATCCTTACAGCTTACACTCTAATAGGGGACAGGAGGGATAAGAGTCCTGATCCTTACAGCTTACACTCTAATATGGGACAGGAGGGATGAGGGTCCTGATCCTTACAGCTTACACTCTAATAGAGGACAGGAGGGATGAGGGTCCTGATCCTTACAGCTTACACTCTAATATGGGACAGGAGGGATGAGGGTCCTGATCCTTACAGCTTACACTCTAATAGAGGACAGGAGGGATGAGGGTCCTGATCCTTACAGCTTACACTCTAATAGGGGACAGGAGGGATGAGGGTCCTGATCCTTACAGCTTACACTCTAATAGTGGACAGGAGGGATGAGGGTCCTGATCCTTACAGCTTACACTCTAATATGGGACAGGAGGGATGAGGGTCCTGATCCTTACAGCTTACACTCTAATAGAGGACAGGAGGGATGAGGGTCCTGATCCTTACAGCTTACACTCTAATAGAGGACAGGAGGGATGAGGGTCCTGATCCTTACAGCTTACACTCTAATAGAGGACAGGAGGGATGAGGGTCCTGATCCTTACAGCTTACACTCTAATAGTGGACAGGAGGGATGAGGGTCCTGATCCTTACAGCTTACACTCTAATAGAGGACAGGAGGGATGAGGGTCCTGATCCTTACAGCTTACACTCTAATAGGGGACAGGAGGGATGAGGGTCCTGCTCCTTACAGCTTACACTCTAATAGGGGACAGGAGGGATGAGGGTCCTGATCCTTACAGCTTACACTCTAATAGGGGACAGGAGGGATGAGGGTCCTGCTCCTTACAGCTTACACTCTAATAGGGGACAGGAGGGATGAGGGTCCTGCTCCTTACAGCTTACACTCTAATAGGGGACAGGAGGGATGAGGGTTCTGATCCTTACAGCTTACACTCTAATAGGGGACAGGAGGGATGAGGGTCCTGCTCCTTACAGCTTACACTCTAATAGGGGACAGGAGGGATGAGGGTCCTGATCCTTACAGCTTACACTCTAATAGGGGACAGGAGGGATGAGGGTCCTGCTCCTTACAGCTTACACTCTAATAGGGGACAGGAGGGATGAGGGTCCTGATCCTTACAGCTTACACTCTAATAGGGGACAGGAGGGATGAGGGTCCTGATCCTTACAGCTTACACTCTAATAGAGGACAGGAGGGATGAGGGTCCTGATCCTTACAGCTTACACTCTAATAGGGGACAGGAGGGATGAGGGTCCTGATCCTTACAGCTTACACTCTAATAGGGGACAGGAGGGATGAGGGTCCTGATCCTTACAGCTTACACTCTAATAGAGGACAGGAGGGATGAGGGTCCTGATCCTTACAGCTTACACTCTAATAGGGGACAGGAGGGATGAGGGTCCTGATCCTTACAGCTTACACTCTAATAGGGGACAGGAGGGATGAGGGTCCTGATCCTTACAGCTTACACTCTAATAGGGGACAGGAGGGATGAGGGTCCTGATCCTTACAGCTTACACTCTAATAGTGGACAGGAGGGATGAGGGTCCTGATCCTTACAGCTTACACTCTAATAGGGGACAGGAGGGATGAGGGTCCTGCTCCTTACAGCTTACACTCTAATAGGGGACAGGAGGGATGAGGGTCCTGATCCTTACAGCTTACACTCTAATAGGGGACAGGAGGGATGAGGGTCCTGATCCTTACAGCTTACACTCTAATAGAGGACAGGAGGGATGAGGGTCCTGATCCTTACAGCTTACACTCTAATAGGGGACAGGAGGGATGAGGGTCCTGATCCTTACAGCTTACACTCTAATAGGGGACAGGAGGGATGAGGGTCCTGATCCTTACAGCTTACACTCTAATAGGGGACAGGAGGGATGAGGGTCCTGATCCTTACAGCTTACACTCTAATAGTGGACAGGAGGGATGAGGGTCCTGATCCTTACAGCTTACACTCTAATAGGGGACAGGAGGGATGAGGGTCCTGGGCCTTACAGCTTACACTCTAATAGGGGACAGGAGGGATGAGGGTCCTGATCCTTACAGCTTACACTCTAATATGGGACAGGAGGGATGAAGGTCCTGATCCTTACAGCTTACACTCTAATAGGGGACAGGAGGGATGAGGGTCCTGATCCTTACAGCTTACACTCTAATATGGGACAGGAGGGATGAAGGTCCTGATCCTTACAGCTTACACTCTAATATGGGACAGGAGGGATGAAGGTCCTGATCCTTACAGCTTACACTCTAATAGGGGACAGGAGGGATGAGGGTCCTGATCCTTACAGCTTACACTCTAATAGGGGACAGGAGGGATGAGGGTCCTGATCCTTACAGCTTACACTCTAATATGGGACAGGAGGGATGATGGTCCTGATCCTTACAGCTTACACTCTAATAGGGGACAGGAGGGATGAGGGTCCTGATCCTTACAGCTTACACTCTAATAGGGGACAGGAGGGATGAGGGTCCTGATCCTTACAGCTTACACTCTAATATGGGACAGGAGGGATGAAGGTCCTGATCCTTACAGCTTACACTCTAATAGGGGACAGGAGGGATGATGGTCCTGATCCTTACAGCTTACACTCTAATACGGGACAGGAGGGATGAGGGTCCTGATCCTTACAGCTTACACTCTAATAGGGGACAGGAGGGATGAGGGTCCTGATCCTTACAGCTTACACTCTAATAGGGGACAGGAGGGATGAGGGTCCTGATCCTTACAGCTTACACTCTAATAGAGGACAGGAGGGATGAGGGTCCTGATCCTTACAGCTTACACTCTAATAGGGGACATGAGGGATGAGGGTCCTGATCCTTACAGCTTACACTCTAATAGAGGACAGGAGGGATGAGGGTCCTGATCCTTACAGCTTACACTCTAATAGGGGACAGGAGGGATGAGGGTCCTGATCCTTACAGCTTACACTCTAATAGGGGACAGGAGGGATGAGGGTCCTGATCCTTACAGCTTACACTCTAATAGGGGACATGAGGGATGAGGGTCCTGATCCTTACAGCTTACACTCTAATAGAGGACAGGAGGGATGAGGGTCCTGCTCTTTACAGCTTACACTCTAATAGAGGACAGGAGGGATGAGGGTCCTGATCCTTACAGCTTACACTCTAATAGGGGACAGGAGGGATGAGGGTCCTGATCCTTACAGCTTACACTCTAATAGGGGACAGGAGGGATGAGGGTCCTGATCCTTACAGCTTACACTCTAATAGGGGACAGGAGGGATGAGGGTCCTGATCCTTACAGCTTACACTCTAATAGTGGACAGGAGGGATGAGGGTCCTGATCCTTACAGCTTACACTCTAATAGGGGACAGGAGGGATGAGGGTCCTGATCCTTACAGCTTACACTCTAATAGGGGACAGGAGAGATGAGGGTCCTGATCCTTACAGCTTACACTCTAATAGGGGACAGGAGGGATAAGAGTCCTGATCCTTACAGCTTACACTCTAATAGGGGACAGGAGGGATGAGGGTCCTGATCCTTACAGCTTACACTCTAATAGGGGACAGGAGGGATGAGGGTCCTGATCCTTACAGCTTACACTCTAATATGGGACAGGAGGGATGAGGGTCCTGATCCTTACAGCTTACACTCTAATAGAGGACAGGAGGGATGAGGGTCCTGATCCTTACAGCTTACACTCTAATAGGGGACAGGAGGGATGAGGGTCCTGATCCTTACAGCTTACACTCTAATAGGGGACATGAGGGATGATGGTCCTGATCCTTACAGCTTACACTCTAATAGAGGACAGGAGGGATGAGGGTCCTGATCCTTACAGCTTACACTCTAATAGGAGACAGGAGGGATGAGGGTCCTGATCCTTACAGCTTACACTCTAATAGAGGACAGGAGGGATGAGGGTCCTGATCCTTACAGCTTACACTCTAATAGGGGACATGAGGGATGAGGGTCCTGATCCTTACAGCTTACACTCTAATAGGGGACAGGAGGGATGAGGGTCCTGATCCTTACAGCTTACACTCTAATAGTGGACAGGAGGGATGAGGGTCCTGATCCTTACAGCTTACACTCTAATAGGGGACAGGAGGGATGAGGGTCCTGAGCCTTACAGCTTACACTCTAATAGGGGACAGGAGGGATGAGGGTCCTGATCCTTACAGCTTACACTCTAATAGGGGACAGGAGGGATGAGGGTCCTGATCCTTACAGCTTACACTCTAATAGTGGACAGGAGGGATGAGGGTCCTGCTCCTTACAGCTTACACTCTAATAGGGGACAGGAGGGATGAGGGTCCTGAGCCTTACAGCTTACACTCTAATAGTGGACAGGAGGGATGAGGGTCCTGCTCCTTACAGCTTACACTCTAATAGGGGACAGGAGGGATGAGGGTCCTGATCCTTACAGCTTACACTCTAATAGAGGACAGGAGGAATGAGGGTCCTGATCCTTACAGCTTACACTCTAATAGGGGACAGGAGGGATGAGGGTCCTGATCCTTACAGCTTACACTCTAATAGAGGACAGGAGGAATGAGGGTCCTGATCCTTACAGCTTACACTCTAATAGAGGACAGGAGGGATGAGGGTCCTGATCCTTACAGCTTACACTCTAATAGGGGACAGGAGGGATGAGGGTCCTGATCCTTACAGCTTACACTCTAATAGAGGACAGGAGGGATGAGGGTCCTGATCCTTACAGCTTACACTCTAATATGGGACAGGAGGGATGAGGGTCCTGATCCTTACAGCTTACACTCTAATAGGGGACAGGAGGGATGAGGGTCCTGATCCTTACAGCTTACACTCTAATAGGGGACAGGAGGGATGAGGGTCCTGATCCTTACAGCTTACACTCTAATAGAGGACAGGAGGGATGAGGGTCCTGATCCTTACAGCTTACACTCTAATAGGGGACATGAGGGATGATGGTCCTGATCCTTACAGCTTACACTCTAATAGGGGACAGGAGGGATGAGGGTCCTGATCCTTACAGCTTACACTCTAATAGGAGACAGGAGGGATGAGGGTCCTGATCCTTACAGCTTACACTCTAATAGGGGACAGGAGGGATGAGGGTCCTGATCCTTACAGCTTACACTCTAATAGGGGACAGGAGGGATGAGGGTCCTGATCCTTACAGCTTACACTCTAATAGGAGACAGGAGGGATGAGGGTCCTGATCCTTACAGCTTACACTCTAATAGAGGACAGGAGGGATGAGGGTCCTGATCCTTACAGCTTACACTCTAATAGGGGACATGAGGGATGAGGGTCCTGATCCTTACAGCTTACACTCTAATAGGGGACAGGAGGGATGAGGGTCCTGATCCTTACAGCTTACACTCTAATAGTGGACAGGAGGGATGAGGGTCCTGATCCTTACAGCTTACACTCTAATATGGGACAGCAGGGATGAGGGTCCTGATCCTTACAGCTTACACTCTAATAGGGGACAGGAGGGATGAGGGTCCTGATCCTTACAGCTTACACTCTAATAGAGGACAGGAGGGATGAGGGTCCTGATCCTTACAGCTTACACTCTAATAGGGGACAGGAGGGATGAGGGTCCTGATCCTTACAGCTTACACTCTAATATGGGACAGGAGGGATGAGGGTCCTGATCCTTACAGCTTACACTCTAATAGGGGACAGGAGGGATAAGAGTCCTGATCCTTACAGCTTACACTCTAATAGGGGACAGGAGGGATGAGGGTCCTGATCCTTACAGCTTACACTCTAATATGGGACAGGAGGGATGAGGGTCCTGATCCTTACAGCTTACACTCTAATAGGGGACAGGAGGGATAAGAGTCCTGATCCTTACAGCTTACACTCTAATAGGGGACAGGAGGGATGAGGGTCCTGATCCTTACAGCTTACACTCTAATAGGGGACAGGAGGGATAAGAGTCCTGATCCTTACAGCTTACACTCTAATAGGGGACAGGAGGGATGAGGGCCCTGATCCTTACAGCTTACACTCTAATAGGGGACAGGAGGGATGAGGGTCCTGATCCTTACAGCTTACACTCTAATAGGGGACAGGAGGGATAAGAGTCCTGATCCTTACAGCTTACACTCTAATAGGGGACAGGAGGGATGAGGGCCCTGATCCTTACAGCTTACACTCTAATAGGGGACAGGAGGGATGAGGGTCCTGATCCTTACAGCTTACACTCTAATATGGGACAGGAGGGATGAGGGTCCTGATCCTTACAGCTTACACTCTAATAGGGGACAGGAGGGATGAGGGTCCTGATCATTACAGCTTACACTCTAATAGGGCACAGGAGGGATGAGGGTCCTGATCCTTACAGCTTACACTCTAATAGGAGACAGGAGGGATGAGGAGAGTGGTGGGTTATTCCCCTATGACAGGTTCTCTTTAAAGCCCTGGAATAAAGATCTCCTGCACTTTCTATACAGCTCAGGTGGTCTCATCAGTGTTCTGCAGCTTGGGAGGCTCACAATGCATATGGCCGCCGTACAGGGTAAGTGACCTCCCCCCAGCCCCTCCATTAAGGTAAGACAGGCGATGATAGAATAGGGGCTGGGGCAATTGTTTTCATGTCTTTCAGGCTCCACTGCCTCTGGTTCATAGATTTTCAACCCGGTATATGGAATATTGTTGCTCAAATGTTGTCTCATTATGTTTTGGGTGCCGCTTGATGCAGGCAAAATTATTATTATTATTGTTTATTTATATAGCGCCATCATCTTCCGTAGCGCTGTACAAAGTAGTAATTACAGACAGGGCAGAAGCATACAGTACATAGACAATGCAATACTTACTAATGGCTGCGTCTGCCACGTAGGTGCGCGCGGGGCCCAATGCAGGCCACCGATTATCGATCGCTCAGTCGAATCTTTTAACCCTTTGAATTCGGTTTATATCGTTCTGTATTTGCATTGAACGTTCTACGTATAACATGTTGTAAAATGTTATTTTGTATTCACTATTAACGGAAGAAACGAGTTTGAAAATAATGGATCAAATTGTCCGGCATTCTCAATGTCGATCCGGTGTGTCCAAGGTCTGAGACCGAATCGACATTGAGAATGCCGGACAATTTGATTTTTGGGGCTGATTCGCTACTAGCGCCAGGTATCGCCGGATGAGCGTCTGTATAGCGACCGCTAGTGGACGCTGTAAGCGGGTATCAGACGCTATACCAGAGCATTGCGGTTGCTGTAGTAACCTGGCCGCCGTTGATGAAGGGATTCATCCTAGGGAATCTCAATCGCAATGCAGCGCTTTGGTGTGAGCCTAGGCTCTGTTTGCACCCATCTGCTTGCTGTTGCCCATACTTGTGATTATTATTATTATTGTTTATTTATATAGCGCCATCATCTTCCGTGGCGCTGTACAAAGTAGTAATTACAGACAGGGAAGAAACATACAGTACATAGACAATGCAATATTTTACTAATGGCTGCGTCTGCCACGTAGGTGCGTGTAGAGCCTAATGCAGGCCACCGATTATGTTTGTCTGATCGATCGCTCAGTCTAATATTTTAACCCTCTTAACTTGGTTTGAATCGTTCTGTGTTTGCATTGAACATTCTACGTATAACATGTTATTTTTAATTTACTATTCGCTATACCCGAAGAAACAAATTTGAAAATAATGGATCAAATTGTCCGGCATTCTCAATGTCTATCCGGTGTGACCAAGGCCTGAGACCGAATCGACATTGAGAATGCCGGACAATTTGATTTTTGGGGCTGATTCGCTACTAGCGCCAGGTATCCGTCTGTATAGCGACCGCTAGTGGACGCTGTAAGCGGGTATCGGGCGCTATAACAGAACATTGCGGACGCTGTAGTAACCTGGCCGCCGTTGATGAATTAACGCTCATTAGCGCAATCGCAACAGCAAAGGTGATTTCCTAGGGAATCTCAATCGCAATGCAGCGCTTTGGTGTGAGCCCAGGCTCTGTTTGCACCCATCTGCTTGCTGTTGCCCATTACTTGTAATAGGATACACATACGTGTGATTATTATTATTATTGTTTATTTATATAGCGCCATCATCTTCCGTGGCGCTGTACAAAGTAGTAATTACAGACAGGGTAGAAACATACAGTACATAGACAATGCAATATTTTACTAATGGCTGCGTCTGCCACGTAGGTGCGCGTAGAGCCTAATGCAGGCCACCGATTATCGATCGCTCAGTCTAATCTTTTAACCCTTTAAATCCGGTTTAAATCGTTCTGTATTTGCATTGAACATTCTACGTATAACATGTTATTTTTAATTCACTATACCCGAAGAAACAAATTTGAAAATAATGGGCCAAATTGTCCGGCATTCTCAATGTCGATCCGGTGTGTCCAAGGTCTGAGACCGAATCGACATTGAGAATGCCGGACAATTTGATTTTTGAGGCTGATTCACTACTAACGCCAGGTATCGCCAGATAAGCGTCTGTATAGTGACCGCTATTAGAGGCTGTAAGCGGGTATCGGGCGCTGTAACATAGCATTGCGGTCGCTCTAGTAACGTAATGTGATGTGCGATCTAACAGTATAACGCTGCAGGGAGCGAGAGGTAGCGCCAGCTCAGTGTGACCGACTCTCAGCGCTCCACACCATACTTATCAAAAAAGGACACACACACAGCGTCGGTGCTCCGGATCTGGGCTCTGTAGCATAGAGCGCCAGATGCTATGTGATTAAAGTCTGTATTTGATCACATATCCACCAGTAACAAAGCGAAATCACATGGAATGACATTGTGACATTAACACTTTAGTGCCAGACCTGTAATGACAATTCTGCATAAAAATATAAAAAGTCAAAAAGTATAAAAAGTCACACAATGATTGGAGCAAAGAAAAAAAAATGTTAATTGCCAAACACGCTATTTATACACAACTAATGAAGCTCTATTGAAATGTATGGGAGAGCGACACTGAGCGACAAGTACTACATGGCTCTCCTGAGCCTAGAGCGCCGGCGCTATACGCTGAGCTGCCTGTAATAATACATGTGACGCTACATGACGCTGTTAGAGGCGCTATACACTGACCTGCCTGTAATAATACATGTGACACTACATGGCGCTGTTAGAGGCGCTATACACTGACCTGCCTGTAATAATATATGTGACGCTACATGGCGCTATTAGAGGTGCTATACACTGACCTGCCTGTAATAATACATGTGACACTACATGGCGCTGTTAGAGGCGATATACACTGACCTGCCTTTAATAATACATGTGACACTACATGGCGCTGTTAGAGGCGCTCACCAGATTCACTTTCATAAATGTGGTTTTGCGTACAGTGCCCGGCGTTTACCAGGCGCTGCCTGCCGCTACAGCAACTGTGAGTGAATCTCTGTGCATATGAATCTAGGGGCCCTTTTACGCTTGCAATTGCGACTGACCCGCAACGATTTTGGAGGAAAGTGATTACGATTCATGTCTATTGGCTGGTCAACGCAATCGCAATAGCAAAGGTGATTTACTAGGAAATTCTCAATCGCAGTGCAGTGCTTTTGTTTGCACCGGTCTGCTTGCTGTTGCCCATTATTTGTAATAGGCCATTTTTATGTATTTCCGATTGTATCACAAATCGCGTTGGGAGGACGATGCGTGCAACATTTTTTGGACAACACTAGCACAGGACAATAGAAGTCTACATTTAAAGTGGACCAAAACCCACACACTTATAGAAACATAGACGGGTGATGGCAGTAGGAGAGCATACAGTCCATCTATTCTGCCCTTAAGTGTATACTGTATGTTCTCTGTATCTTATGTATATACTGTATGTTCTCTGTATCTTATGTATATACTGTATGTTCTCTTTATCTTATCTTATGTGTATACTGTATGTTCTCTGTATCATATGTATATACTGTATGTTCTCTGTATCTTATGTATATACTGTATGTTCTCTGTATCTTATGTATATACTGTATGTTCTCTGTATCTTATGTGTATATACTGTATGTTCTCTGTATCTTATGTATATACTGTATGTTCTCTGTATCTTATGTGTATATACTGTATGTTCTCTGTATCTTATGTGTATATACTGTATGTTCTCTGTATCTTATGTGTATATACTGTATGTTCTCTGTATCTTATGTGTATACTGTATGTTCTCTGTATCTTATGTGTATACTGTATGTTCTCTGTATCTTATGTGTATACTGTATGTTCTCTGTATCTTATGTATATACTGTATGTTCTCTGTATCTTATGTGTATACTGTATGTTCTCTGTATCTTATGTGTATACTGTATGTTCTCTGTATCTTATGTATATACTGTATGTTCTCTGTATCTTATGTATATACTGTATGTTCTCTGTATCTTATGTGTATACTGTATGTTCTCTGTATCTTATGTGTATACTGTATGTTCTCTGTATCTTATGTGTATACTGTATGTTCTCTTTACCTTAGGATAGATGGAGGCTTATCCCAGCCATGTGCACATTCACTTACTGACGATTTTTCAACCACCTCAGCTGGAAGTGCGTTCCAAGCATCTACTACTCTTTCTGTAACATAATATTTTCTGACATTGTTCCTGATCTTCCCCCGACCAGCTTCAGGTTGGGCCCCCTTGTTCTATCATTAAGTTTCTTCTTAAAAACACTTGTTAAAGCGGGCCTTCACCCTGAATAAGAGCCTATCTTATATGTTTCCCACACCCTGTACATACAGATTGCTCACATTAAAAATCATCCTACCTGCATCTACTGCATGTTATGAGCCTTTAAACATCCAAGATGGTGGCTCATGGAGCATCAGGCAGCCTGCAAACAGGAAGTGTCTTTTGACTGTGTCGCTCTGCATTCTGACCTTTCCCTGACCCCAGCTCTGCTCTGTCTGTGCAAAGTACAGCTATATCCCCACCCCCTGCACTTTATCCCACTCTCCTCTCCTCAGTATGTGATGCTACTGAGCCAAGATGGCGGCGCCCGTATCCTAGAGTGCTGAACAGAGTTGCAGCCCAGTGGGGGAAAGAATAATAAGTATGTGACTAAGAACTTAAAAAAACTATTCACTAGCATCTAAAATATATTTTAAGGGTTTTTCATTAAATCATGCTGAAGGTCCGGTTTAATTGATACATTCTTCATTTTATTTCCCCCTTTTGATCCACTGAATTATAACATTCTCAGGATGAATTTGTAGAAGATAATGTAATACGTGCTTCCAGGTCCTCTATGGCCGGCAGCTGATTGTGGGACAGAGGCGGCAGTGACGGCGGCGTAAGATGACCCCAACAGTCTCCTCTGTAACATGTCACCGGTGACCCCCGACAGTCTCCTCTGTAACATGTCACCGGTGACCCCAACAGTCTCCTCTGTAACATGTCACCGGTGACCCCGACAGTCTCCTCTGTAACATGTCACCGGTGACCCCGACAGTCTCCTCTGTAACATGTCACCGGTGACCCCGACAGTCTCCTCTGTAACATGTCACCGGTGACCCCGACAGTCTCCTCTGTAACATGTCACCGGTGACACCCCGACACTCTCCTCTGTAACATGTCACCGGTGACCCCCGACAGTCTCCCCTGTAACATGTCACCGGTGACCCCCGACAGTCTCCTCTGTAACATGTCACCGGTGACCCCGACAGTCTCCTCTGTAACATGTCACCGGTGACCCCAACAGTCTCCTCTGTAACATGTCACCGGTGACCCCCCGACTGTCTCCTCTGTAACATGTCACGGGTGACCCCAACAGTCTCCTCTGTAACATGTCACCGGTGACACCCCGACAGTCTCCTCTGTAACATGTCACCGGTGACCCCGACAGTCTCCTCTGTAACATGTCACCGGTGACCCCGACAGTCTCCTCTGTAACATGTCACCGGTGACCCCGACAGTCTCCTCTGTAACATGTCACCGGTGACCCCGACAGTCTCCTCTGTAACATGTCACCGGTGACACCCCGACACTCTCCTCTGTAACATGTCACCGGTGACCCCCGACAGTCTCCCCTGTAACATGTCACCGGTGACCCCCGACAGTCTCCTCTGTAACATGTCACCGGTGACCCCGACAGTCTCCTCTGTAACATGTCACCGGTGACCCCAACAGTCTCCTCTGTAACATGTCACCGGTGACCCCCCGACTGTCTCCTCTGTAACATGTCATGGGTGACCCCGACAGTCTCCTCTGTAACATGTCACGGGTGACCCCAACAGTCTCCTCTGTAACATGTCACCGGTGACACCCCGACAGTCTCCTCTGTAACATGTCACCGGTGACCCCCGACAGTCTCCTCTGTAACATGTCACGGGTGACCCCGACAGTCTCCTCTGTAACATGTCACGGGTGACCCCGACAGTCTCCTCTGTAACATGTCACCGGTGACACCCCAACAGTCTCCCCTGTAACATGTCACCGGTGACCCCGACAGTCTCCTCTGTAACATGTCACCGGTGACCCCGACAGTCTCCTCTGTAACATGTCACCGGTGACACCCCGACAGTCTCCTCTGTAACATGTCACCGGTGACCCCCCGACTGTCTCCTCTGTAACATGTCATGGGTGACCCCGACAGTCTCCTCTGTAACATGTCACGGGTGACCCCAACAGTCTCCTCTGTAACATGTCACCGGTGACACCCCGACAGTCTCCTCTGTAACA
Source organism: Gastrophryne carolinensis (assembly GCA_027917425.1). Lineage (NCBI taxonomy): Eukaryota > Metazoa > Chordata > Amphibia > Anura > Microhylidae > Gastrophryne > Gastrophryne carolinensis. The sequence continues at coordinate 16,885,323 of CM051236.1, forward strand.
TGTCACCGGTGACCCCCGACAGTCTCCTCTGTAACATGTCACGGGTGACCCCGACAGTCTCCTCTGTAACATGTCACGGGTGACCCCGACAGTCTCCTCTGTAACATGTCACCGGTGACACCCCAACAGTCTCCCCTGTAACATGTCACCGGTGACCCCGACAGTCTCCTCTGTAACATGTCACCGGTGACCCCGACAGTCTCCTCTGTAACATGTCACCGGTGACACCCCGACAGTCTCCTCTGTAACATGTCACCGGTGACCCCCCGACAGTCTCCTCTGTAACATGTCACCGGTGACCCCCCGACAGTCTCCTCTGTAACATGTCACCGGTGACCCCCGACAGTCTCCTCTGTAACATGTCACCAGTGACCCCCCGACAGTCTCCTCTGTAACATGTCACCGGTGACCCCAACAGTCTCCTCTGTAACATGTCACCGGTGACCCCCGACAGTCTCCTCTGTAACATGTCACCGGTGACCCCGACAGTCTCCTCTGTAACATGTCACCGGTGACCCCGACAGTCTCCTCTGTAACACGTCACCGGTGACCCCGACAGTCTCCCCTGTAACATGTCACCGGTGACCCCAACAGTCTCCTCTGTAACATGTCACCGGTGACCCCAACAGTCTCCTCTGTAACATGTCACCGGTGACCCCCAACAGTCTCCCCTGTAACATGTCACCGGTGACCCCCAACAGTCTCCTCTGTAACATGTCACCGGTGACCCCCCGACAGTCTCCTCTGTAACATGTCACCGGTGACCCCCGACAGTCTCCTCTGTAACATGTCACCGGTGACCCCCGACAGTCTCCTCTGTAACATGTCACCGGTGACCCCCGACAGTCTCCTCTGTAACATGTCACCGGTGACCCCCCGACAGTCTCCTCTGTAACATGTCACCGGTGACCCCCCGACAGTCTCCTCTGTAACATGTCACCGGTGACCCCCCGACAGTCTCCTCTGTAACATGTCACCGGTGACCCCCGACAGTCTCCTCTGTAACATGTCACCGGTGACCCCCCGACAGTCTCCTCTGTAACATGTCACCGGTGACCCCCCGACAGTCTCCCCTGTAACATGTCACCGGTGACCCCAACAGTCTCCCCTGTAACATGTCACCGGTGACCCCAACAGTCTCCCCTGTAACATGTCACCGGTGACCCCCAGACAGTCTCCTCTGTAACATGTCACCGGTGACCCCCCGACAGTCTCCTCTGTAACATGTCACCGGTGACCCCCCGACAGTCTCCTCTGTAACATGTCACCGGTGACCCCCCGACAGTCTCCTCTGTAACATGTCACCGGTGACCCCCCGACAGTCTCCTCTGTAACATGTCACCGGTGACCCCCCGACAGTCTCCTCTGTAACATGTCACCGGTGACCCCCCGACAGTCTCCTCTGTAACATGTCACCGGTGACCCCCCGACAGTCTCCTCTGTAACATGTCACCGGTGACCCCCCGACAGTCTCCTCTGTAACATGTCACCGGTGACCCCCCGACTGTCTCCTCTGTAACATGTCACCGGTGACCCCCAACAGTCTCCTCTGTAACATGTCACCGGTGACACCCCGACAGTCTCCTCTGTAACATGTCACCGGTGACTCAAATGCTTATTCCTATGAGGAGTGTGCTATGTGACTGCTGATACAATATGAAGCAAACACAATGTGTGTGACCAGAAATCCCACCAAACTCTACAATCCAGTACAGCCACACAAGCAACAGTAACAATCTAAATGTCTTTATTTAATTTGTAAAGTTGACATACAAACAACTAATATCTACAAGCTGCTAACCCCATAAAAACACATTAAAAACACTCCGGACCACCAGCATGGGTAATACAAATGGTCAGCCTCAATATCACATATAAAATGAAAAGTTCCTTGTTATTCAATGTGCAAAATGTGCAATACAATAAGTGTTAGATGAAGGGGAAATACTTATATACAATGGCAATTCAATTTAGGTCCTCTTTAGGGAAGACGCCTCGTCTTTATGGACAACACTTAAATCGTGGAAATAGTGTTTTAGATCTTCTTTAAAGGTCAACTTCCTTTATAAACTGTGCTCCAAATTCCAAAATGGTGGGTCACATATAATTAAACAGATAAAAAAAACCATAGCGTGATATCCTTTATAATTATAGGCCACCCGCCCGCATTTATTATGCTTACCAATAGATAAAACAACACACGAGTGTAAAATTCCAACTTCAATTCCAAGGAATATAATGAGCTGCAAAAGATCTTTTATGTTCTGATATAAAATACATTCGGTGAGGTTTACTATTAAACTGCGATGCAGCGGCGCAGCACACTGTCCCCTCGGACACAGGAGCGCTCGCTGCTTTTTCCTCACACAATGGAACGTGATGACGCTGCACAGTGCTGGGCCCGCCCAACGCGTTTCGACCTATTTCCTGTGGAGCATCAAATTGCCGGGTGACAGCACTTCAGCCCATTTATTACTATGCGGGTTACACTTTGAGGCTGATGACATCACTGTGCTACATATTTTTGATTGAAAAATATCCTTTATTTATATAGTTTAGTTTTATATAGTTGCACATATAAATACATTAGCCAGTACATTCTCACCATGTATTGCGCACAAGTCACTACAATACAGATACACTTCAAAACATACACTGTGCTACATATATTCCTATGGAGGGTAATGACATCACAGCACACCATTTATTCCTATGGATGTTAATGACCTCACAGAACTCCATATATTCCTATGGCGGTTAATGACCTCACAGAGTGCCATACATTCCAATGGAGGTTCCACTTGGAGGCTAATTACATTATCATGCTCCACATATATTTATGCAGATTCCACTTTGAGGCTGATGACATCACTGTGCTACATATATTCCTATGGAGGATAATGACATCACAGCGCACCATATATTCCTATGGAGGTTCCACTTGGAAGGTAATGGCATCACCATGCTCCATATATTCCTATGGAAGTTTATGACATCAGAGAGTCATACATTCCTAAGGAGGTTCCACTTGGAGGCTAATTACATTATCATGCTCCACATATATTTATGCAGATTCCACTTTGAGGCTGATGACATCACTGTGCTACATATATTCCTATGGAGGGTAATGACATAACACGCCATATATTCCTATGGAGGTTCCACTTGGAAGGTAATGGCATCACCATGCTCCATATATTCCTATGGAAGTTAATGACATCAGAGAGCCATACATTCCTAAGGAGGTTCCACTTGGAGGCTAATTACATTATCATGCTCCACATATATTTATGCAGGTTCCACTTTGATGCTGATGACATCACTGTGCTACATATATTCCTATGGAGGGTAATGAATGACATAACAACACACCATATATTCCTATGGAGGGTAATGACATAACACACCATATATTCCTATGGAGGTTCCACTTGGAAGCTAATGGTATCACCTTGGTCCATATGTTCCTACGGAGGTTAATGACATCACAGAGCTCCATACATTCCAATGGAGGCTAATTACATTATTGTGTTCCATATATATTTATGCAGGTTTCACTGGGAGGGTAATTACATTATCGTGCTCCACATATTCCTATGGAGGTTCCACTTGGAGGCTGAATGACATCACCATGCTCCATATATTCCTATGGCGGTTAATGACCTTACAGGGCGCCATACATTCCTAAGGAGGTTCCACTTGGAGACTAATTACATTATCGTGCTCCACATATTCCTATGGAGGTTTCACTTGGAGCCTGATGACCTCACAGAGCTCCATATATTCATCTGGAGGCTGGTGACCTCGCCGTGCTCCTAAACTAACCAAATGTCCCACTCTTGGTGGGACAGTCTCACTTTGAGGCCTACTGGCCTTCAAAAACCCTAGAAGTGTCTAAATGTCCCACCTTGCTGACATGGAAGTCTGTCCCACCAAATGCACAATGCTGGATGTTGGGGTAGTTTACAACTGCTGACTCTGTAGTGGAATGCATGGACTTCTGAGCATTGGCTCAATCACCAACATCTTTTATGGACCAATATTTCTAGAGCATGTGATCCGTAACTAAGCCACATGCTAAACCACACCCCTAGCACGCACAAACTGTCCCACTTTGAGGTCCCCCAAAATGGTCAGTTTACATGCTCCATATATTCCTATTGAGGTTCCACTTGGATGCTAATGGCATCACCTTGCTCCATATATTCTTCAGGAAATCTTCAGGAACTATGGCCATTTCAACAAGCCATGGTTCACTAACAGCATAAGGAAGTTACGTAAGCAGAAGGAGTCTGCACACAGAGATGGGAACATTCTTATGTTCAAGAAATTGAGAAATTCCTTGTCCATGGAGATCAGGGCTGCAAAAAGAGGTTATGCTAAGAAACTGGAAAAGCAGTTCTCCTCCAGTAACCCGAGAGAGGCCTGGCAGGGTTTTCGACATCTTACTAACTACAAAGGGTCCACCCAGATACTGAACCGTAACAGGCAACAGGCTGAGGAACTCAACAACTTCTACTGCAGATTTGATTCAGCTCCAAACATGGCAGCTTGCTCCCCCCAGTCCCTAGTCAATCACTCTCGTCAATCGACCATAATATTCATACCAATGGCTCTCAAACAGCAAACACACTTTTGGTCTCAGAGAATAAAATTGCCCAAGTTCATAAAGGCCTCAACATTAGGAAGGTGCAGGGACCAGATGGAGTATCCACAATCTGCCTCAAGTCATGTCCGGACCAGCTATCGCCAGTGTTTTCAAGGATCTTCAATGCCTCCCTGGAAATGGGCATAGTTCCACACTGTCTCAAAAGATCCATCATTGTCCCAGTGCCAAAGAAACCTTTGGCCACTGAGATGAATGACTTCAGACCAGTTGCACTTACATCCGTGGTCATGAAGTCATTTGAGAGGATTGTGCTGGAATACCTGAAAACAACCCCCGGCAGCCTTATGGATCCCATGCAATTTGCCTACAAGGCAAACAGATCTTCAGATGATGCTGTGAATATGGCCCTCCACTGTATGTATGAGCATTTGGATAAACCAGACACCTACGTCAGAGTTCTCTTTGTTGATTTTAGTTCGGCATTTAACACCATAAGTCCGAACCTGCTGGTGGAAAAGATGTCTAAGCTCAACATTCCTCATAACATCTGTGCGAGAACAGGAAGCTTTTTAACAGAGCGATCCCAATTAGTTAGACTTGGTCCGGTACGGTCCAGTGTCATGCAAACAAACACCGGTGCCCCTCAAGGCTGCGTTCTGTCACCTCTCCTGTTCTCCATTTACACAAACGACTGCACCCCCTTGGCCAACTCTGTGAGAATTGTGAAGTTTGCCGATGACACAACCGTCATAGGCCTGATCAAAGACCGGCAAAGAGGAAACCTACCGAGGAACAGTGGAGGAGCGAGTCAGTTGGTGTCACTAGACACAACCTGGTTATAAACCCTTCAAAAACCCTAGAGATGGTTGTGGACTTAAGGAAGAATCCGGCACCCATGACACCCCTGTCCATCAAGGAGGGGGAAATCAAAAGAGAAAGTGAGACAAAATTTCTGGGTGTGACCATCTCCAACAACCTCACCTGGGAAAGGAACACCACGGCTCTACTGAGGAAAGCTCAACAGAGGCAACTGAAGAAGGCTGGTTTGTCGAAAAGGTTGTGTAAGGGATCGCCGGACACCCCTCTTTCATAAGCCAAGCAATCCCCAATCTCCACCGCCTCTTGTGCCTATAGATAAGCCCCCGCTTGCTGGAGACACGGGTTATGCCTCTCCAGACTCGGTTGCCCCCTGGTCTTACTGGCGCAAAGATTGTAGGCTTATGGTGAAGAAGGATGAACAGCGGGGTATCCCAAATTGGTAGTTTGAGCGGGCCGAGTCCGAAACGTTGAGTCCAGCAGGTAGACAAGAATGGTCGAGACGAGCAGGGGTCAAAGCCGGGTGGTCACAGGGCACGGTATCCAAGGGGTTAGACGGAGCAGGGTCGAGACAGGCAGGGGTCAAAAGCTGGGTGGTCACCAGAACGCGGTATCAAAGGGGCAAGGCAGAGACGTGGTCAGAAAGGCAGATGGTCGGTGCGGGCAGGGATGGTCAAAGACAAAGCCGGATCAATAAACCCTAAACGCAATCCAAAAGCAGACCCAAGCTACTAAAGGCTATAACGGGCACTGATGGTCAGGACCGGGACACTTTTAAAAGGGAACTGGCCAATGGGAAAAAGGGGGGAGTGTCTGATTGGTGCCACAGTAGGTGCAACCTAGGATGATGCTCCTAATAGGAGCCCACCCAGGGACTGGACGCCCTGAGCAGCCAGGCTGCCCAGTCCCTGGGTTCATAATCCCAGGGCCCCCCCCCCCCTACTGGACCTGGATAGGTCCCTTTAAACTTGCCCCCAGCGAATGCGCTGGGAGCAGCCCCGCGGGGGGGCATAACAGGGACGTGCTCACGCGCGAGCACGAGTCAGCCTGTCGGGCGTGCCCCCCGAGGAAGAGGGGGAGGACGCGCCGGCCGACGCGGCAGAGCCGCCGCCGGGCAGGGGGCGGAAGCCGAGGCCCCAGCGAGGGAGCGCGCCGACGAGGCAGGCCGTTGGGGGATGGAGGAGGCCCGTGACTGGGGAACAGGTAAGTTCCTAACAGGTCGTTAGTGCTCCTCTTCAATGCCGTCATTGGTTCTGTACTGTGTTTTTCGTTTTCTGTCTGGTACGAGGGATCTACAAAAAGGGACAAGTGCAGACTCCAAAGAACAATAAAGACAGCAGAAAGAATAATTGGAGCCCCCTTACCTTCCCTGCAGGAACTGCACAAACGCAGAACCAAGACTCGGGCAGAAAAGATACTTTGGGATCCCTCCCACCCTGGACACGCCCTATTCCAGCACTAACCATCTGGGCGGCGTCTCGCGGTACCAGCCTGCAGGACTTCTAGGTCTAGGAAGGGTTTCTTTCCTTTGGCTGTCCGCATACTCAACAATAGCCAGGCATCATAGGCCCAGGCTCAAGCCGGTATCATTGCACTTTGGAAGAGTATCTGTGTCTGTATCTCTGTTTCTATGTTCCCCTTCCTATGTTACTGTAACTGTAGTTAAATGTTTTTTGCACTGTGTATATATGCCAAAAAGAATTTCTTGTTCATCTCGCGATGTACTTGGCGAACAATGAATTGAATTGATATTCCTATGGAGTTTAATGACCTCACAGCACTCCAAATACTCTTATAGAGTTAAGTGACATCACAGGACTCCATATATTCCTATGGAGGTTAATGGAATCACCTTGCTCCACATATTCCTATGGAGGTTAATGACATCACGGAGGAACTCCATATAGTCCTAATGGAGGTTAATGACATCGCAGCACTCCATATATTCCTATGGAGGGTAATGACATCACAGGGCTCCATTTATTGCTATGGAGGTTCCACTTGGAAGCTAATGGCATCACTGTGTTCCATTTATTCTTATGGAGGTTAATGACATCGCAGCACTCCATATATTCCTATGGAGGCTCTGTTTGAAGGCTAATGGTGTAGCAGGGACAACCACATACTATCAGAAGCCCCCAAGCGTGGATGTGGGTCCACGTCAAAGGGGGTAAGAGAATACCTGGTGCTAGAGTCTAGATCCATGGAGGGAGTTTCTAGTGGCCCCAGGAGAAGGGAGATGTTAATCACTCAGGCTCTCCGGCTTTAGGCAGCTGTCCAAGGCGGGTCCGAACCTCCAGAGGGTAGCTCTTTAACGGGTAAGGCTCCCCCTTTTATTAGGCAACTTGACAACATCAGACTGGGGGTCCCTGGCACGTTCAAGGGATAACTCGGATGCTTACCTCCGATTGGATTGGCTCCAACCTGGTCCACCCACCAGGAGTCGTCCTCGCTCCAATGCCCCTCAGGTGGGAAGTACAATAGAGATGCTGTATCGGCAGTCCACGAGGGACATCCTCCATGGCCTCTTATTTGGTGACCTTCCGTCTGTCCCTTACGAGGGCCAAGGCCTGTGTCCCCTTCTCCGGCACAGCCTCCTTCCTTTTCAGCCCACACATCGGTGCAGCTTCCATCTCTTGTCACAAGACCAGTCTCCACCCCCCCTGAGCCACCCTTTAAATAGGCCCAGGAACCAATCAGCATGGAGGTCAGCAGTCACTATCTGAATTTGCATATTTGGAATAAATTTGTTTTAACAATGAACTGTATTATTTCTAATCCTATACTACCATCTAGTGCCCTAACTCTGTAACTACACCTAAGTGAAATTAAAGCGGACCTTCAGCATCATTTAATGAAAAGCCCAAACTATTCCCCAGCATCTAAAATTAATATATTTAAAGTTTTTAATCACTTACTTGTTATTCTTCACTGGCCTGCAACTCTGTTCAGGACTCTAGGATACAGGCGCCGCCATCTTGGCTAAGTAGCATCACATACTGAAGAGAGGAGAGGGGTCATAAGTGCAGGGGGGGGTTATAGCTGTGCTTTGCAGAGACAGAGCAGAGCTGAAGGTCAGGAAAAGGTCAGCAGTCCCAGAATGCAGAGCGACACAGTCAGAAGACACTTCCTGTTTGCAGGCTGCCTGCACCTACAAGGGCCGCCATCTTGGATGTTTAAAGTCTCAGAAAATGCAATAGATGCAGGTAGGATGATTTTTAATGTGGGCAATCTGTATGTATGGGGGGGGGGAACATATAAGATAGGCTCTTATTCAGAGTGAAGGACCGCTTTAAATAAAACCTTGTGTACTTTTTCACCCACACTATCTATTAACTCCTTAGAGGAACAACACACCCAATTTTGACTTTTTCCTCCATGCGGCGGCATGGGATGCCCCGCTGCCCAAAAAAAATCAACACTCCCATTTCCTGGCCTACACTATCAATTTAACCCCTTAACGGGGTAGTGGCAAATCCACCACACGTTATAATAATATGGAGGTTTCCCTTTGAGGCTTGTGACATGACAGAGCTCTATATAGTCTTATATGGGTTCCATTTGGAATCTGGTGATATCACATTGCTCCATATATTCCTTTGGAGGTTCCACTTAGAGGCTGGTGACATCACAGCACTACATATATTCCTATAGACATTCCACTTGGAGGCTGGTGTCATCAAAGCACTTCATATGTTCCTATAGACATTCCAGTTGGAGGCTGGGAAAATCGTATTGCTCCTTTATATTCCTATGGAGGTTCCACGTAGAGGCTGGGGACATCACAGCACTCTATATACTCCTATGGAGGTTCCACTTGGTGGCTGGTGACATCACAGAGCTCCATATATTCCTATGGAGGTTCCACTTGGAGGCTGGGGACATCACATCGCTTTATATGTTCCTATAGACATTCCACTTGGAGGCTGAGGACATCACAGCGCTTTATATGTTCCTATAGACATTCCAATTGGAGGCTGATGACATCACAGCGCTTCATATGTTCCTATAGATATTCCACTTGGAAGCTGGGGACATCACAGTGCTCCTTATATGCCTATGAAGCTTCCACTTGGAGGCCGATGACATCACAGAGCTCCATATATTGCTTTGCATGTTCCACATGGAGACTAATGACATCACCATGCTTTATATAATTCATTACAGAACTCCATATATTCCTATAGGGGTCTCACTTGGAGGCTGGAGACATCACAGTGCTCCTTATATTTCTTTGCAGCTTCTAATTGGAGGCTGGTGACATCACAGAGCTTCAAATGTTGCCGTGGATGTTCCACATGCAGACTAATGACATCACCATGCTTTACTTAATTCTGTAAAGGTTCCACTTGGAGTCTGATAACATCACAACACTCCATATATTCCTATAGAGGTTCCACTTGGAGGCTGGGGACATCGCAGCACTACATATATTCCTATAGAGGTGCCACTTGGAGTCTGGAGACATCACAGTGCTCCATATATTCCTATAAACATTTCACTTGGAGGCCGGGGATATTAGCGTGCTTTTATATAATTCTATAAAGGCTCAGCTTGGAAGCTGGGGACATCACAGAGCTCCATATATTCCTATAGAGGTTCCACTTGGAGGCTGGGGACATTGCAGAGCTCCATATATTCCTTTGGAGGTTCCACTTAGAGGCTGGGGACATTGCAGAGCTCCATATATTCCTTTGGAGGTTCCACTTGGAGGCTGGGGACATCACAGCACTACATATATTCCTATAGACATTCCACTTGGAGGCTGGTGTCATCAAAGCACTTCATATGTTCCTATAGACATTCCAGTTGGAGGCTGGGAACATCGTATTGCTCCTTTATATTCCTATGGAGGTTCCACGTAGAGGCTGGGGACATCACAGCACTCTATATACTCCTATGGAGGTTCCACTTGGTGGCTGGTGACATCACAGAGCTCCATATATTCCTATGGAGGTTCCACTTGGAGGCTGGGGACATCACAGTGCTCCTATATATTCCTATAAAGGTTCCACTTAGAGGCTGGGGACATCAGAGCTCCATATATTCCTATAAAGGTTCCACTTGGAGTCTGGAGACATCACTGTGCTCCATATATTCCTATAGAGGTTCCACTTGGAGGCTGGGGACATCACAGTGCTCCATATATTCCTATAGAGGTTCCACTTGGAGGCCGGGGACATCACAGTCCTCAACATATTCCTATAGAGGTTCCACTTGGAGGCTGGGGACATCACAGTCCTCAATATATTCCTATAGACATTTCACTTGGAGGACGGGGATATCGACGTGCTTTATATAATTCTATAAAGGCTCAGCTTGGAAGATGGGGACATCACAGTGCTCCTTATATGCCTATGAAGCTTCCGCTTGGAGGCCAATGGCATCACAGAGCTCCATATATTGCTGCGAATGTTCCACATGGAGACTGATGACATCACCATGCTTTATATAATTCATTACAGAACTCCATATTCCTATAGGGGTCTCACTTGGAGGCTGGAGACATCAGTGCTCCTTATATTTCTATGCAGCTTCTATTGGAGGCTGATGACATCACAGAGCTCCATATATTGCTGCGAATGTTCCACATGGAGAATGATGACATCACCATGCTTTATATAATTCTATAAAGGTTCCACTTGGAGGCTGATGCCCTGAGGATGAGCTGTAACCCTTGTGCTCTGCAATTCACGGTGCCCGCATTTTAACTAAAGTGGACCAAAACCCTCGATGGATGGCTCTGGAGACTCCATAGGCGCCCTGAAACTCCATTTATTCCGAATAGACTGGCGGATATTAATAGTCACTGCAATCTATTCTGAATGGCTGGAAGTCTGTGCATGTGTCGTGTGAGATACAAGGTCTTGCAACCCCCAGGATATCTTACACAGGGGCATCCCAAATTATTACGCAAACCAAAAAATGGGGCAGGAGGGGGCAGAAAAACTCAGTCACAGCGCAGTGCATGCTGGAAATAGAGGTCTGGAAGCAGGAGGTCACAGTGCAGTGCATGCTGGGAATAGAGGTCTGGAAGCAGGAGGACACAGTGCAGTGCATGCTGGGAATAGAGGTCTGGAAGCAGGAGGTCACAGTGCAGTGCATGCTGGGAATAGAGGTCTGGAAGCAGGAGGACACAGTGCAGTGCATGCTGGGAATAGAGGTCTGGAAGCAGGAGGTCACAGTGCAGTGCATGCTGGGAATATGTGGAAAGCCTTGGTGTCACTGACCTCCCCCCCCCCCCATAGTGGGCTCAGGTAAGTCCTCTGTGGTCCAGCAGTAGCACAGTCCGGGGTGGTCCCGTTTCTCGCACGTCCTGGCACAAATCTCGGTATTCCCGGTATTCCCGGTATCCGGCCGGCGTGCCGGGTCTTGTTCCGCTGACACAGGAATCTCTGCTCTGAGGTGAAGAATAACATTTGATATAAAACCCAGCGCCCCCCCCCCCACCACAACTTGCACAAGAGACCTTTTATAGCGTTCTATTCATTGTGTTTTTTTTTATTTTTTTTTTAAATGTGAATAAATTCTGCCCCCGCCTGGGAATTTTATGGCGCTAATCATGACGATGGGGGGAGTTGCTGCGCCTGGGGGCAGAACAGCCCCGACCATCCGGAGAGACGAATGGCAGCACCGATCTAATTACTGGCTGCACCTTTTTTTTTTTTTCTCTTTTTTTTTTTTTTTTTTTACATCCCTCATTCCAGCAGCTGGATATTCAAGACACAACACATCTCTGTGCTGCGCAGCCCATCCCCTGGCTCTCTCCGGACACAAGGTAAGTCCACGGCCACCCTGCCAGAAAGATGGGGCGCCCCATAATCTCTGCTGCTTGGATTCTATAGATACAATGTATCGGACAATAGTTACATTGTGTCTTCTCGTCTGTTTGATGGAGTTTTGGAAAGTTTTTTTTTTGTGGCAAAATGATGTGATGATCTGGTAGGTTAAAAGTTTTACTTATATGTGTTACTTACTTCTTCTATGTGTTACTTCTAGGTTTTATTTCTAGGTTTTATTTTTAGGTTTTATTTCTAGATGTTACTTCTAGATGTTACTTCTATGTTTTCCTTCTCGGTGTTACTTCTAGGTTTTCCTTCTAGGTGTTACTTCTAAGTTTCCCTTTGCAGTGTTACTTCTAGGTGTTACTTCTAGGTTTTCCTTCTCGGTGTTACTTCTAGGTTTTCCTTCTAGGTGTTACTTCTAAGTTTCCCTTTGCAGTGTTACTTCTAGGTGTTACTTCTAGGTTTTCCTTCGCGGTGTTACTTCTAGGTTTTCCTTTTCAGTGTTACTTCTAGGTTTTCCTTCTAGGTTTTCCTTCTAGGTTTTCCTTCTAGGTGTTACTTCTAGGTGTTACTTCTAGGTGTTACTTCTAGGTTTTCCTTTTCAGTGTTACTTCTAGGTTTTCCTTCTAGGTGTTACTTCTAGGTGTTACTTCTAGGTTTTCCTTCTAGGTGTTACTTCTAGGTGTTACTTCTAGGTGTTACTTCTAGGTGTTACTTCTAGGTGTTACTTCTAGGTGTTACTTCTAGGTGTTACTTCTAGGTGTTATTTCTAGATGTTACTTCTAGGTGTTACTTCTAGGTTTTCCTTCGCGGTGTTACTTCTAGGTTTTCCTTTTCAGTGTTACTTCTCGGTTTTCCTTTTCAGTGTTACTTCTAGGTGTTACTTCTAGGTGTTACTTCTAGGTGTTACTTCTAGGTGTTACTTCTAGGTGTTACTTCTATTACTTCTAGGTGTTACTTCTGGGTTTTATTTCCTAGGTGTTACTTCTAGTTTTTACGTCTAGGTTTTCCTTCTAGGTTTTGCTTCTAGGTTTTCTATCTAGGTGTTACTTCTAGGTTTTATTTCTAGGTGTTACTTCTAGGTTTTATTTCTAGGTGTTACTTCTAGGTTTTCCTTCTAGGTTTTCCTTCTAGGTTTTCCTTCTAGGTGTTACTTCTCGGCGTTACTTCTCGGCGTTACTTCTATTACTTCTAGGTGTTACTTCTAGGTTTTCCTTCTCGGTGTTACTTCTAGGTTTTCCTTTGCAGTGTTACTTGTAGGTTTTATACTTCTAGGTTTTCCTTTTCGGTGTTACTTCTAGGTGTTACTTCTAGGTGTTACTTCTAGGTGTTAAGTCTAGGTTTTCCTTCTAGGTTTTTTTTCTAGGTTTTCCTTCTCGGTTTTGCTTCTAGGTTTTCTATCTAGGTGTTACTTCTATTACTTCTAGGTGTTACTTCTGGTTTTTATTTCCTAGGTGTTACTTCTAGGTGTTACTTCTAGTTTTTACGTCTAGGTTTTCCTTCTAGGTTTTTTTCTAGGTTTTACTTCTCGGTGTTACTTCTCGGTGTTACTTCTCGGTGTTACTTCTCGGTGTTACTTCTCGGTGTTACTTCTCGGTTTTACTTCTCGGTTTTACGTCTGTTTTCCTTCTAGGTGTTACTTCTAGGTGTGTGTTCTAGGTTTTTTCCTATGTTAGAAAACGTATGGTTTTATGGAGGCACTTTTCACTATGTGCAATCTGTTGCTATTGGTAACCGTACACCAAAAAGAGAGCAGCGAGCCCTGTACACACAGAACACTGCTGCTGAGGTGAGGGAGCTCACTCGTTCCTTACACATGCCCAGCAGCAGTGTTCTGTGTGTACAGGGCTCGCTGCTCTCTTTTTGGTGTACGGTTACCAATAGCAACAGATTGCACATAGTGAAAAGTGCCTCCATAAAACCATACGTTTTCTAACATAGGAAAAAAAATACTCCTGAGTCATTTTTTTTTTTTTTTTTTATGTAGATCTCATTCTCTCTTTCTCACATCCCCTCCTTTATACATTACCTCCTTCCCTCTCATTCCCTCCTGCTTTCTTTTCTTTTCCACATCACCCTTTCTCTGTCTTTTTCATATTCCCTCTTTTTCTATCTCCGTTCTCTACATTTCCTCCTTCTTCTCTCTTTATCTTTTCGACGTTCCATCCTTCCCTTTGTCATTCTCACATTATCCTTAACCCCCTCACTCCTTTATTTTTTTCATTCTCACATTCCCTTCCTTTCGCTAATCTCCATTTTCCCTCCTTCTATTTTCTTTTTTTTCCCACATTCACCCTTTCTTTTTCATCTTTTTTTTTCCTCTTTCTCTACATTTCCTCCTTCTCGCTTTATCCTTTTGACGTTCCATCCTTCCCTTTATCATTCTCACATTACCTCCTTACCCCTCCCTCCCTCCTTCATTCATTTTCACATTCCTACATTCCCTTACATTCGCTCATCTCCATTTCCACTGCCACTCTTTTTCTCTTTTTTTTTCCCACGTTCACCCTTCCTTCATTGTCTTTTTTTTTTTTTCCGCCTTCGCTCTTTTCCCTTTCGACGTTCCATCCTTCCCTGTGTCATTCTCACATTACCTCCTTACCCCTCACTCACTCCTTCTTTTATTTTCACATTCCTACATTCCCTTACATTCACCTCTTCTTTTTCTCTTTTTTTTTCCCACATTCACCCTTCTTTCATTGTCTTTTTTTTTTTTCCGCCTTCGCTCTTTTCCCTTTCGGCGTTCCATCCTTCCCTGTGTCATTCTCACATTACCTCCTTACCCCTCACTCACTCCTTCTTACATTCTAACATTCCGACATTCCCTTCTTTTCGGTCATCTCCATTTTTCCCTCCTCTTTTTTTTCCCACATTCATCCTTTCTTTTTCATTTTCCTTTTTTTCTTCCCCTCTCTCCTCTACATTTCCTCCTATCTTTTCCCTTTCAACTCACCCCCTCCTTTCATTTTCACATACCCTTCCTTTTGCTCATCTCCACGTTTCCTTCTTCCCTTTCTCTTTTTCCCCTCATTCACCCTTTTTCATTGTCCTCTTCTTATTTTTTTTCTTCCTCTCTCCTCTACATTTCCTCCTTCCCTCTTTTCCCTTTCAACATTCCATCCTTCTCTTTTTCATCTCCGCATTCCCTCCTTCTTTTCTCTCTCTCTCCACATTCCTTCCTTTTTTTGGCATTCCTGCTTCTTCTTTCCTCCCTTTTTCTGGCTCCATCCGTTTCACTCTTTTCCTCGCATTCCTCTCCTTACTCTCTAAAATTTTATGTGTTTCTCTATTTTCTGCATTTCCTCCATCTCTGCCCCTTCCTGTATGAATGTTTCCTGGGGGCGCCGTCCTGACATTTACCCCAAGGCCGGCTCTGTCTGGGGTGGTCCTGGCGCTGATGCATTGCTTCTCCTGCACACCTACACCTTAATGCTTTAGTGATATCCAAGAGCTACTTTAAGTTCAAGATTTAGGTTTTAAAGCCGATGAAAAACCCGTGAGGCATGGCCCTGGAATCTAAAAGAGTGTAAGCTCTTCTCCTTCTGTATCCTCCCTTATACCCTAATAGAGTGTAAGCTCTTCTCCTCCTGTTTCCTCCCTTATACCCTAATAGAGTGTAAGCTCTTCTCCTCCTTTATCCTCCCTTATACCCTAATAGAGTGTAGGCTCTTCTCCTTCTGTATCCTCCCTTATACCCTAATAGAGTGTAAGCTCTTCTCCTCCTGTATCCTCCCTTATACCCTAATAGAGTGTAAGCTCTTCTCCTTCTGTATCCTCCCTTATACCCTAATAGAGTGTAGGCTCTTCTCCTCCTGTATCCTCCCTTATACCCTAATAGAGTGTAAGCTCTTCTCCTCCTGTATCCTCCCTTATACCCTAATAGAGTGTAGGCTCTTCTCCTTCTGTATCCTCCCTTATACCCTAATAGAGTGTAAGCTCTTCTCCTCCTGTATCCTCCCTTATACCCTAATAGAGTGTAGGCTCTTCTCCTTCTGTATCCTCCCTTATACCCTAATAGAGTGTAGGCTCTTCTCCTTCTGTATCCTCCCTTATACCCTAATAGAGTGTAGGCTCTTCTCCTTCTGTATCCTCCCTTATACCCTAATAGAGTGTAGGCTCTTCTCCTTCTGTATCCTCCCTTATACCCTAATAGAGTGTAAGCTCTTCTCCTCCTGTATCCTCCCTTATACCCTAATAGAGTGTAGGCTCTTCTCCTTCTGTATCCTCCCTTATACCCTAATAGAGTGTAGGCTCTTCTCCTTCTGTATCCTCCCTTATACCCTAATAGAGTGTAGGCTCTTCTCCTCCTGTATCCTCCCTTATACCCTAATAGAGTGTAAGCTCTTCTCCTTCTGTATCCTCCCTTATACCCTAATAGAGTGTAGGCTCTTCTCCTTCTGTATCCTCCCTTATACCCTAATAGAGTGTAAGCTGTTCTCCTTCTGTATCCTCCCTTATACCCTAATAGATTATGAGAATGAGAGGCCGTATAGGTTCACTTCAGTGAATCAGCAACCCAAAAATATAAGTTACTGGAAACTAGAAGAGCTGAAAGTTCCTTGAACCGAGGAAGTGAGTTTATTAAAATATAATATATATATATATATATATAATATATATATATATATATATATATATATATATATATATATATATATATATATATATATATATATATCATACAGAGATGTACTTGTCTATACAATCACTTCCCTCCATGATAATCTGATAATCTGCTTTCAGACCGTCCATCACAATGACCCTGCTGACCCGCAGATGATATGCTGGAAGTATTGCACAGAATTGTATGCTGCTGGAATTAGGATTCAGGCCCACACCAGGGATCCAGCTCCTCTCACATCTAGGTAAAGTAACATGACCTGTATCTGTATGCAACTAGTCTTTCCAGTATAGTACAGTAAGCTTTTCTCTGCCCCTCTGTCCCCCCCCCCCCCCTCAGAGTGTGGCTCTTCTCTGCCCCTCTGGCCTTCTGTCCCCCCAGAGTGAGGCTCTTCTCTGACCTTCTGTCCCCCCAGAGTGAGGCTCTTCTCTGACCTTCTGTCCCCCCAAAGTGAGGCTCTTCTCTGCCCCTCTGTCCCCCCAGAGTGAGGCTCTTCTCTGCCCCTCTGTCCCCCCAGAGTGAGGCTCTTCTCTGCCCCTCTGTCCCCCCAGAGTGAGGCTCTTCTCTGCCCCTCTGTCCCCCCAGAGTGAGGCTCTTCTCTGCCCCTCTGTCCCCCCAGAGTGAGGCTCTTCTCTGCCCCTCTGTCCCCCCAGAGTGAGGCTCTTCTCTGACCTTCTGTCCCCCCAGAGTGAGGCTCTTCTCTGCCCCTCTGTCCCCCCAGAGTGAGGCTCTTCTCTGCCCCTCTGTCCCCCCCAGAGTGAGGCTCTTCTCTGCCCCTCTGTCCCCCCAGAGTGAGGCTCTTCTCTGCCCCTCTGTCCCCCCAGAGTGAGGCTCTTCTCTGACCTTCTGTCCCCCCAGAGTGAGGCTCTTCTCTGACCTTCTGTCCCCCCAGAGTGAGGCTCTTCTCTGCCCCTCTGTCCCCCCAGAGTGAGGCTCTTCTCTGCCCCTCTGTCCCCCCAGAGTGAGGCTCTTCTCTGACCTTCTGTCCCCCCAGAGTGAGGCTCTTCTCTGACCTTCTGTCCCCCCAGAGTGTGGCTCTTCTCTGCCCCTTTGTCCCCCCCGAGTGTGGCTCTTCTCTGCCCCTTTGTCCCCCCCGAGTGTGGCTCTTCTCTGCCCCTTTGTCCCCCCCGAGTGTGGTTCTTCTCTGGCCTTCTGTCCCCCCCGAGTGTGGTTCTTCTCTGGCCTTCTGTCCCCCCCTGAGTGTGGCTCTTCTCTGGCCTTCTGTCCCCCCCTGAGTGTGGCTCTTCTCTGGCCTTCTGTCCCCCCCTGAGTGTGGCTCTTCTCTGGCCTTCTGTCCCCCCCGAGTGTGGCTCTTCTCTGCCCCTCTGGCCTTCTGTCCCCCCAGAGTGTGGCTCTTCTCTGACCCCCCGAGTGTGGCTCTTCTCTGCCCTTCTGTCCCCCCCGAGTGTGGCTCTTCTCTGGCCTTCTCTCCCCCCCGAGTGTGGTTCTTCTCTGGCCTTCTGTCCCCCCCAGAGTGTGGCTCTTCTCTGGCCTCCTGTCCCCACCGAGTGTGGCTCTTCTCTGGCCTCCTGTCCCCACCGAGTGTGGTTCTTCTCTGGCCTTCTGTCCCCCCAGAGTGTGGTGGCTCTTCTCTGACCTTCTGCCCTCCCCCCCCCCCCCTGCCAGGCTCTTATTTGTCCCCTTACATGGCTCCTCTCTTAACATCTACCCCAGAGTGGTGCACTTTTCTGCCCCCTGAGCCTGTCTCTGCTCATTTGCCCTTAAACCGGACCAACATCCATCCTGGCACAGTTGGAAAAGAAAGGTAGCGGCCATATCGGAGCTTCCTCTCCCAGCGTCTCGGCCATGCTGCTGCCTGACATAACTAACATAACTGACAACGCGCAGTAACAGGAAGCCCAGCAGCACCATGTGATGCCATTTTGTTTTTAAAATTGACCACAGCAGAAGATAGAAAAAAAGGTAAATTAGTTTTTATGTGCATCATCTGAATGGGATGCCTATGAGCAGTGTTTGTTGTAAGGGGGTTGGTCCGGTTTAAGGATTAAAGTGGGTTAAGTTGCCATTTTTGATTGAAAGTCTGCTTTAATGTGGTGGAAGTTACAGTGATCGCAATCTGAAGGAGGGTAGTATTTAATCCCATGTGGGTGCGGCGTGTTCAGATTAGATAGATTTTATTTCAAAGAGTTGGATACATTTCTTTCTTCGGTTCCTGGAAGGGATTCGGGAGGATTTCCAAGAACCGGCTGTAAAATTGAAGATAGTCAGCCAAAGTTTATTCTAATATAAAGTGTGTGATGGAGTGCGCTGAATATCTGCTGCAACCTATTGATAAGGGGTCACCTCACCCATAATATAGAGCAATGAGAATAGTACTGTGATTACTCTTTTTGGGTCTCCTTAGAGGATAGCCAAGCAAGTGATCAGAGTTTAGGAGCTTAATCAAAGTTCTATTCTCATAGCCAAAGTTTATTATTGCAATTGCAAAGGTTTCATTGGTTTATTAGACAACCCTTTGATCTGTATGTAGGTCACTGGCGCAGTGTCTTGTATCTGCTTCATAATCCAGCATATGTGCGGCTATATTATACATTATACATACCTCCCAAGTGTCCCTGATTTGGAGGGACTTTCCCTCTTTTGAGTCCATGTCCCCCTGTCCCTCGTTGTTCTCATTTGTCCCTGTTTTAGGTGTAACCTGCAGATCTGCAGCAATAAAAGGTTCATTTGCCTATTCAACATATTTCTATTGTAACAGTTACAATGTATCCTCTATCCATCCCTCAATGAAGGGGCGTGGCTTCATCCATCCCTCATTAAGGGGTGTGGCTTAATTTACATATTGTTGCTCTTATGAGTCCATGTCCCCTTGTCCCTTATTGTTCTCTTGTGTCCCTCTTTGAGGTGTAACATGCAGATCTGCAGCAATAAATGGTTCATTTGTCTATTCAAAGTGTTTCTATTGTTATAACTGTTACAATATAGCAATCAATGAGGGGGCGTGGCTTCATACATCCCTCAGTGAGGGGGCGTGGCTTCATACATCCCTCGGTGAGGGGCGTGGCTTCATCCACCCCTCAGTGAGGGGGCGTGGCTTCATCCATCCCTCAGTGAGGGGCGTGGCTTCATCCATCCCTCAGTGAGGGGACGTGGCTTCATCCATCCCTCTATGAGGGTGTGTGGCTTAATTTACATATTGTCCCTCTTTGAGGTGTAACATGCAGATCTGCAGCAATAAAAGGTTCATTTGTCTATTCAAAGTGTTTCTATTGTTATAACTGTTACAATATAGCAATCAATGAGGAGGCGTGGCTTCATACATCCCTCAGTGAGGGGGCGTGGCTTCATACATCCCTCAGTGAGGGGGCGTGGCTTCATACATCCCTCGGTGAGGGGTGTGGCTTCATCCACCCCTCAGTGAGGGGGCGTGGCTTCATCCATCCCTCAGTGAGGGGGCGTGGCTTCACCCATCCCTCAGTGAGGGGGCGTGGCTTCATCCATCCCTCTATGAGGGTGTGTGGCCTAATTTACATATTGTCCCTCTTTGAGGTGTAACATGCAGATCTGCAGCAATAAAAGGTTCATTTGTCTATTCAAAGTGTCTCTATTGTAACTGTTACAATATAGCAATCAATGAGGGGGCGTGGCTTTACTCATCCCTAAATGGGGGTGTGGCTTTATTTGCATATTGTCCCTCTTTGAGGTGTAACATGCAGATCTGCAGCAATAAATGATTCATTTGCCTATGAAAAGTGTTTCTATTGTAACTGTTACATCCTATCTCCTATCCATTAATCAATGAGGGGGCGTGGCTTCATCCATCCCTCAATGAGAGGGTGTGGCTTCATCCATCCCTCAATGAGGGGCGTGGCTTAATCCATCCTTCATTAAGGGAGGCGTGGCTTCACACATCCTTCAATGAGGGACGTGACTTAATTTACACATTGTCCCTCTTTGAGGTGTAACATGCAGATCTGCAGCAATAAATGATTCATTTCCCTATTCAAAGTGTTTCTATTGTTGTAACTGTTAAAATGTATCTCCTATCATCCCTCAATGAGGGGGCGTGGCCTAATTTAACAATTGTCCCTCTTTCCCACCCTGAAAAGTTGGGAGGTGTGTATTATATATTGCGCCTAGAAAAAGTATACATAACCCCTTGGACATTTCCACATTTTACATGATACAGCCACAATCAAAATTAAATGTATTTTATATGACAGAGCAACACAAAGGGCTCGATCCAGAGCCAGGTGGGCGGGGCCAGCGCAGAATCGTGAGCTCCGTGCAGCCGCTGGCCCCGCCCTCTTCCCGCCTCTCCCTTTAAGTGAACCCAAGATTTTGACTTTCTCAGGTTTTGTTCCATTTCCTGCTGTGTGAAACCTCCGGCAACCAACGGCGCATGTGCGGGCGCTCGGCCAATGAGAGCCGTTTGCTGTTTTTCCCACTTTTGGCAAATAGCTCTCATTGACTGTAATGGGGATTGTGCACTGCTGCATCCCCGGAGGTGCAGGCGCTCTCACCCCAGCCTATCAGAATGGCCGGGGTGGTGGCACGCGCACAATGCCGGGGATGCAGCAAGGCTGCTTCCCATTGACACCAATGAGGGGGGAGGGAATCCAGTGGCTCTGGGATCTTATAGATTGGGATGTAGGTTTTAGTTGTCTTTAAAGCGGACCTTCACCCTGAATAAGAGCCTATCTTGTATGTTTCCTCCCCTGTACATACAGATTGCCCACATTAATCCGGACCTTCACCCTGAATAAGAGCCTATCTTGTATATTTCCCCCCTGTACATACAGATTGCCCACATTAATCCGGACCCTCACCCTGAATAAGAGCTTATCTTGTATGTTCCCCTCCCCCCTGTACATACAGATTGCTCACATTAATCCGGACCTTCACCCTGAATAAGAGCCTATCTTGTATGTCCCCCCCACCCCCGTACATACAGATTGCCCACATTATAAATCATCCTACCTGCATCTGCTGTATTTTCTGAGCCTTTAAACATCCAAGATGGCGAGACATGGAGTCTATGGCTGCCTGCAAACAGGAAGTGTCTTCTGTCTGTGCCGCTCTGCATTCTGGGATTGCTGTCCTTTTCCTGACCCCAGCTCTGCTTTGTCTGAGCAAAGCACAGCTATATCCTGCCCCCTTCACTTTTCCCCCTCCCCTCTCCTCAGTATGTGATGCTTCTGAGTCAAGATGGCGGCGCCCGTATCCTAGAGTCCTGAACAGACCTGCAGTTGCAGGAAAAAGGATAATAGGTAAGTGACTATAAAGACTTAAAATATATTAATTTTAGAAGCTGGGGAATCGTTTTTTGAGGGCTTTGGCCTTTTCATTAAATTATGCTGAAGGTCCTGTTTAAAATCTCAATACATACTTTTTCTTCAATAATTTTATTGACAGTTATTAATAACAGAACAATCATCCAGTATCCAATATAAGTAGGTTATAGAATGGATATACAACGGTCAGAGACATCATCTTCACACTACATAACATATAGAGTCCAGGATTTTCTAAAAGCACATTAGTGTCACACTTACACATATGCCAATGGACTTTAATAGCAGGAACGTATACTGGATTCCTTCTTAGCCTTTTAAACTGGAAAATAGCAGGAGAAAAACAGACATGACTGAAAGGCTAGGTGACACATTAAGGGAAGGGAAAAGGATAAAATGAAATAAAATAACCGTAAATTAAAAAAAATTAAAAAAAAAAAAAAAGGAAACCAATTTGTTGGTAAATAGTTCTGCATCCATGGAGTCCACACCTCTCGAAATCTCTCCAGACCCGCTCGATTGATTGCGGTCATCTTCTCCATTGCCATAATAAATTTGACCCTGTTCTTAAACTCTCTAAGGCAGTGGTTCTCAACCTTTCTAATGCCGTGACCCCGCAATACAGTTCCTCATGTTGCCGTGACCCTGCGATACAGTTCCTCATGTTGCTGTGACCCCGCAATACAGTTCCTCATGTTGCCGTGACCCCGCAATACAGTTCCTCATGTTGCCGTGACCCCGCAATACAGTTCCTCATGTTGCCGTGACCCCGCAATACAGTTCCTCATGTTGCCGTGACCCCGCAATACAGTTCCTCATGTTGCTGTGACACCCGCAATACAGTTCCTCATGTTGCTGTGACCCCGCAATACAGTTCCTCATGTTGCCGTGACCCCGCAATACAGTTCCTCATGTTGCCGTGACCCCGCAATACAGTTCCTCATGTTTCCGTGACCCCGCAATACAGTTCCTCATGTTACTGTGACCCCGCAATACAGTTCCTCATGTTGCCGTGACCCCGCAGTACAGTTCCTCATGTTGCCGTGACCCCGCAATACAGTTCCTCATGTTGCCGTGACCCCGCAGTACAGTTCCTCATGTTGCCGTGACCCCGCAGTACAGTTCCTCATGTTGCCGTGACCCCGCAGTACAGTTCCTCATGTTGCCGTGACCCCGCAATACAGTTCCTCATGTTGCTGTGACACCCGCAATACAGTTCCTCATGTTGCCGTGACCCCGCAATACAGTTCCTCATGTTGCCGTGACCCCGCAATACAGTTCCTCATGTTGCCGTGACCCCGCAATACAGTTCCTCATGTTGCCGTGACCCCGCAATACAGTTCCTCATGTTGCAGTGACCCCGCAATACAGTTCCTCATGTTGCCGTGACCCCGCAATACAGTTCCTCATGTTGCCGTGACCCCGCAATACAGTTCCTCATGTTGCTGTGACCCCGCAATACAGTTCCTCATGTTACGATGACCCCGCAATACAGTTCCTCATGTTGCGGTGACCCCGCAATACAGTTCCTCATGTTGCCGTGACCCCACAATACAGTTCCTCATGTTGCCGTGACCCCGCAGTACAGTTCCTCATGTTGCCGTGACCCCGCAATACAGTTCCTCATGTTGCCGTGACCCCGCAGTACAGTTCCTCATGTTGCCGTGACCCCGCAATACAGTTCCTCATGTTAGTGACTCCGCAATACAGTTCCTCATGTTAGTGACTCCGCAATACAGTTCCTCATGTTGCGGTGACCCCAAACCAAAAAATAATTTTGGTGGCTACTTCAAAACTGTAATTTTGCTACAGGTATGATTTGGAATGTAAATACCTGATATGCATTATGTAATCTCATTGCTACAAATCAAACATCATTTAAACATAGTGATTAATCACAAAAACAATATTTATTTATATGTTGAGAAATATTTATTACTAATTCCAATAAATAACATTTCACCGTGGCAGAGCACGTGTCGGAAACTGTAATTTCTCCGCCTCTTATTGAAATTATTAGGAGGCTGCGGCGGATTGTGTGGTAACTCGAGATTCTCGGGAGCTCTCTTCCACAAAATCGCACTCACAATGAAATCAATAGGAGGCGGATTCAATGCCGGAATTTCCTCATTCAGAGTATGGGAAAATAGTGGGAGATATGGGAGATAATTATACATTGGGGAACAGTGTGACTTACATCTTATAGTGTCTCTTATAGTATAAGACACTGTGTAAATGTTTGGTGCTTTGTGTAAGTGTAAGCTGCTGTGTGTACTGTGTAATGATTACACACAAAGCACCTTACACTTACACAGTATTGTGTGTATGGTGTGTGTACTGTTATTACACCAGCAGGCGTCTCGCAGGCTCTCTTGGCTTCTGTCCTCCGGCGCTTGCTGCGTCCGCCCACTGATGACGTCAGCAAGCGCCGGACACACGTAATGCGCTGCTATGAACTGTGGAGCGTCCCCCCTGCTTCCAGTTTGGAATGCGCAACGGCGTGCTTTCCAGCTGAATAGCGCTGCTGCAGACGGTAGCGCGACTTCTCAGCGGCTAAAGCCATCAGTAATATGTATTTTCCGATGGCTTTAGGCGACCCCTGTGTTTTGGTCATTCGACCCCTCCGCCGGGGTCCCGACCCACAGGTTGAGAACTGCTGCTCTAAAGCTTAACACCGGCGTCTTCCAGGACTTGGCGATTACAAGTTTAGCCGCTGTCAGGATGTGATGAACTAGGAGTTTACAGGTTTTAGCCCCTCCCTATGGGGCTGTTAAGAAATACATACTTTTTCATAGCGCTGTTCATCTATATATTACAATATAAATGTGTTTCAGTCCATCTCACGTTTCCTTTTATTTCTATCTTTCAGCCCCTCTGGAATTCTGTGGGGCGCCATTTCCGCCAGTCAATCATGTGGACGCTCCTGTGTGTCGCCCTCTTGTCGGGACTTTTCGGGCACCTGCACCCGGCGGGCGCCTTCCCCTTCATCCTCACCCAACTGAGCACCCGCAAAAGCAGCTGCAAGGCCATCCCGAGCAGCATGACCCTGTGCAACGGCGTGGGCTACAGCGAAATGCGTCTGCCCAACCTGCTGGGCCACGACACCATGAAGGAGGTTCTGCAGCAGGCCGGTTCCTGGGTGCCCCTCCTCACCAAGCAGTGCCACGCCGACACCAAGAAGTTCCTCTGCTCGCTCTTCGCCCCCGTCTGCCTGAGTGACCTGGAGGAGGCCGTCCACCCCTGCAGATCTCTCTGCGAGGAGGTCCGAGACGGCTGCACCCCTGTCATGGCCGCCTTCGGCTTCCCCTGGCCCGACATGTTTAACTGCACCCAGTTTCCGGAGGGCAATGAGCTGTGTGTGCCCCCTGCTGGCATGGATGAAAAGCTTCAAGTGGTGAAGGAGGGTAAGTGTCCCTGATGCCATGGGTCTAGGTCAGGGCCGGTGTAAAAGGAGATTATGAAATATGATAATTAAGATGAATAATAATTATCAATATTTCATAATAATAAAATATACCATAAAATACCTGAAGGCCACATATATCCTCGAGTTATACTGGGAGAGTCACTTGTTGAGAAGGATCTGGGGAACTGGTAGATCACAGGCTAAATAACAGCATGCAATGCCAAGCAGCTGCCTCTAAGGCCTCCAAGATATTATCATGTATTAATAGAGACCTGGAATCACGGTATAGGTGAGTAATTTTGTCACTTTACAAGGCACTGGCGCGCCCTCACCTGGAATATGCCGTCCAGGGCGCCCATTTATAGAAAGGACGCTCTGACTATGGAAAGGGAGCAGAGGAGCCACCAAACTAATCAAAGGAATGAAGGATCTTAGTTATGAGGAAGGATTACGAGAATTAAATCTGTTTAGTCTTGAGAGGAGACGACTGAGAGGGGGACATGATTAACTTGTATAAATATATAAATGACCCATACAGAAAATATGGGGAAACACTATTTCAGGTTAAATTCTCTCTAAGGACAAGGGGGCGCTCCTTTCGATTGGAAAAAAAGAAATGTAGTCTCCGGAGGCGACAATCATTTTTTACCATAAGAACTATAAATCTATGGAATAGCCTCCCACAGAAGCTTGTTACAGCATCAACCGCTGACGGCTTCAAAAAAGGATTAGATGCTTATTTAGAAGAAAATAACATTAACAGTTACTATTAGCAGTTAACAGTAAAAAAATAAAAAACAAAAAATAAAATAAATAGCTTCCCCTATAAAATAAAAAAAACCTTCCCCTACCCCGACACCCTTGGTTGAACTTGATGGACATATGTCTTTTTTCAACCGTATTTCAACCGTACTGTGTGAAACCCCCCAGGACGCCCGCAAATCCTACCTGTTCCTCGTTCCAACGGCGCATGCGCGGGCCGCCGCTGCCTCTCGCGCATCCCTCTAGCAGGGCGTGCACCCGCGCCGGCCGTTTGTGAATGGCTGGCGCGGGCGTGCTCCCTGCAAGAGGGACGCGCGAGAGGCGGCGGGCGCTCTCACCTTGTCCGTTGACGGACCTCGCTTGTCCGTCGGCGTTGATTGGTGGAGCGAGTCACGTGGGAGCGGGGACAGGTGAGTTTTTGGGGCTTTCTGGGGGGTTTCACACAGCGGGGTGCCCCGCAGAAGTGGACCACCACCCAGAATAGTGAAAATCCTGGGTGTTGGTCCACTTTAACTATGTAACTATATGTAACTATGTAATAACCAAAAATATGATTATCGGTTGTAATTATCAATCTCCGTCTAAATCCTATTGTAACCCTTGGTATTTGTCTTCTATCTATACACAAACTTTGTCCTGTAATATACGTCACATATACACAGTTGTATGCTAAATTACAACAAATTTATTAGAAAAAAACTTAACCCAATAATATAGTATACAAAATGAGTATACAAACAAACCAACCCCCATAACTAGGAAACTATACCACTAGTTATTAAAACATTAATAAACGCATACATTTACTGCCCCACACCCATCTACTAAACTAAGCTGTCCCTAGGTTCTACAGAGAGGGAGTTACACAAGTATAGAGGGAAAGAGAGAGATTAGGGATGGTTTAGAAAGGAATTGTGGGAAAAATGATGGGAGAGAGAGCGAGAGAGATATATATATATATATATATATATATATATATATATATATATGGAGAAGTTGAGAGAGACTGAGATATATATATATATATATATATATATATATTTTATATATATTCTCAGTGTGTCACACACCCCGCTTCCCCTTTAATTCTTACGATCGGGTTACTCCACCAGCAGGTGGCGACATTGCAGAGAGAAGTCTTGAAAACGAGCCCCTTCTGGCCTAGATATACCTGGCACCTCCCACTCAACACCAGTTTTTTCTCTCTGCATGAGGCGACAAGACAGAAGAAAGAAGTCTCCTGCTTGCAGGTAGCCGGGGTCAATCCCCGGCATCCCCTTTGGGTCTATTTCTGCCGAGTCAATTGTGTTTTTTATGCCTAGTTAGATAAGGAAGCCTCCCAGCCTAGGCTGCTGGCTGGGCAAAGGTAGATGGTACTTTATACCGTCTAGTGATCCGGATTTGGGATGCCCCTGTCCCGATGTTCCCTTTGGCCACCTTCTCCTGCTCGGTCCCTTCTCCCTTCACTTTGGGGGGGGGGGGGTTGTTTGCATGGGGTGCTTTTTACACTTGTGTGTGTATGTGTGAGGAGAGAGCTAGCGGTGCGGCGCGTGGCCTGAGCTGCTGGGCTCTTTTACTTTTTTGTTTTGAATTTCCCCCCATGTTTGCATGCGGCACCGCCATTTGGCCGGGATCCTTTACTATGTTAATTTCGCAGGATTTCACAAGTGCTAATTTGGGAAAGGCTGTTACTCAATGTGTAGGCAATGTGTAGGTGTCCCATCATGAGAGGGACGTCCCAGATCTGGATACGCCGCCACCTCGGTCATTGCTGGCGGGCCGTGATGAGATGTGGGCACCAGCTATGGCTGTGCCCTTCTAGACCGCCGGTCAAGCGCTGTTGCACACTGGCCATAGGGGTGCACGCATCAGATGGGGATGCTTCCGGATTCTCACAGCGATTCCCGGGCCGATCAATTTCACCTCCCCGGGGCATAATCGGGATGCCCCACTCTGTGAAACCCCCCAGGTTGCCCCATACACTTACATTCTTTTCCGGTCCAACGACGTATGCACGAGCCGCGGTTGCATCCCCGCCATCCCTCTAGCACTGGCCATAAGGGTGCACGCATCAGATGGGGATGCTTCCGGCTTCTCACAATAGGGCATAAAGTGGACCAAAACCCACGGCAATCGGCCTATAAGATTCCCGTGCCTGTTGATTCCCTTCCCCCAGGGCATCCAAAATCGGGATGCCCCGCTGTGTGAAACACCCCCCAGGTCAGCCATATCTTCTTTTCTGGTCCAACGGCACATGCTCGAGCCCAGGTCGCATCCCGCTATCCCTCTATCACTGGCTATAGGGGTGCACGCATCAGATGGGGATGCTTCCTGCTTCTCACAATGGGGTTTAAAGTGGACCAAAACCCACGTCAATCGGCCTTTAAGATTCCCGGGCCGATCAATTCCCTCCAAAATCAGGATGACCCGCTGTTTCAAACCCCTCAGGTTGCCCCATACACTTACCTTCTTTTCCGGTCCAACAGTGCATGCGTGAGCCGCGGCCGCTATCCGTCTATGCCCGGGAATCTATAGGATTCCCAGGCCGATCGATTCCCTCTCCCTGGGGCATCCAAAACCGGGATGCCCCACTGTGTGAAACCCCCCAGGTCGCCCCATACGCTTACCGGTCCAATGGTGCATGCACGAGCTGCGGCCGCATCCCCGCTATCCCTGTAGCAGGACGCGTGCCCGCGCCAGGCATTTGTGAATGGCCAGCACGAACGCGCTCCCTGTTAGAGGGTAGCGGGGGATGCAGCCGTCGGAGCCTCACGCCTTAGACGAGGATACATCAGTGGATCTGAGTGCGCTGATTGGATGAGCGGCCGCGCATGCGCCGTAGGACCGGGAAGAGGTGAGTTGGCTCCAGCGATCTGGGGGGTTTCACACAGCGGGGCATCCCCGATCGGGATGCCCGGGGTCAAGGACCAAAATCCAGGATAGTCAAAATCCTGGGTTTTACTCCACTTTAAAGCGGACCAAAACCTACTGAACTTGTGAAATACATTTGGCCAAAGCCCCTGCCGACACTCTCTTCTAAGAGTGTAGAACTAGGATATGTTTGCTTTTTTTTTTTTTTTTTTTGCTGTCCCTCTCTGTAAGATGGCTGGGGATCAGTCATTGCATAAGTGTGGCTATGACATCATTGCCACACACAACAATAGAAATGAATGGAGGAGGCGGAGCTTTACAGCTAAAACAGGCGCCATTATGCGAGTGAAGCAGGAGCAGTGAAAATTAGCAAAATGTTCTCTTCATGGTGGAGCAATTCAGAAGATGTAAGTTAAAAATGTGGGTTTTGGTCCGCTTTAACGGGTTAGAAGGCTGTTACCCTTTAAAGTGGTTTTGTTCCCTCCCTCGGGAGCCCCCCGTGTTGTGTGAACCCCCCCTGGAACGCACAGAAAAACTCTGAATGGCTGGGGCGATAATGCGCAAGATGCGGGGATGTGGCCACTCCCACTTCCCATAGTAAGCGATCAGAGCTGTTTGGCTAATTAAAGGAACACTATCATGATATTGCGTAATATTAAAAACCCATATAAACACATCGGTTAATGAACTGAATAAAAATCCCACCAAGCTTGTGGTTTCTTCTATCATGGTAGGAATAAACTCCAGGGGTGACAGGTTTAGTGTATCCGGGGGTGACAGAACCTGTCACCCGATTTCCTCTTCCTTCCATTAATAAAAATAAAAAAGAAAGCCTGGCTGGATATTTTCTGATGCCGGGTGTATAAGTGACCCCTCCTCCCACCCATATCCCATATTTATATGGATTTATATTATTGGCCCATTTTTTTTGCGATAGTGCTCCTTTAAATAGTTACTGCTCTGCTAATAGGCAAACTGCTCTGATTGGAAGAGAGCCCCGCCGTTGGAATCGGGGAAAGGTAAGCGTTTACTGGCGAACTGGGGGGTTTCACATAGCAGGGCATCCAAATTCGTGATGTTCCCGGGGGAAGCCAGTGACCGGCTATGGAATCTTTTAGATTCCAGGGCCTTCCACCTTGGGTTTTGTTCCACTTTGTTCCAAGGCCAGAGGGTTTTGGTCTGCTTTAAGGTGTCTATTTATTTTTTTAATGTGTTGTGATCTGAGCGAGGGGTGTCCCATGCACGCCTTTACCAGTTTTAAAGTGGACCAACATCCGATGCTGATCGGCCCGGGAATCTATAAGAACCCCGCTGTGTGAAACCCCCCAGAAAGCCCCAAAATCCCTACTTGCTCCTCGATCCAGCGGCGCGAGCCGCCGCAGCCTCCCGCGCGTCCCTCTAGCAGGGCGCGCACCCGCGCTGGCCGTTTGTGAATGGCCGGCGCGGGCGTGCTCCCTGTAAGAGTGAAGCGCGGGAGGCGGGCGCGCTCGCTTGTCCGTCGGCGGGGATTGGCTGCAGTGGGAGCGGGGATCGAAGTCCACCGAAGTGATGGATAGTCAAAATCCTGGGTGTTGGTCCGCTTTAAAGGGGAGAGGAAGCCAATATAAGTGTTATGACCAAAACAAACCCACCGGGGAGTCACACCAACATCCAAAATTAATCAAATTTTATTCCTAATTATAAAAATGTCGTAACACAAAGAACAAATTTAAAACTCTTTAAAAAAATGTGAGCGCAACAACAATACACAAAAGATACACAAGATACAACCGAATAAAGAGAGGCGTAGGAGAGGGGAGAGCGCTAAATCAACAATTATCAACAATTTTACAATTAAAAAAAAAAAAAGACAGTAAGCCACCTTCCCATCATGCCAGTGGGTGTCTTGCCTATACCATAAAAACTGCTGCACTTAGAGCATCGCAAACACAACGTGGACAGAGCCTCATAAATGTGCCCATATAGAAACATAGGCAGCAGGAGACCATATGGTCCATCTAGTCTGCCCTTATGTGTATACTGTATGTTCTCTGTATCTTATGTGTATACTGTATGTTTTCTGTATCTTATGTGTATACTGTATGTTTTCTGTATCTTATGTGTATACTGTATGTTCTCTGTATCTTATGTATATACTGTATGTTCTCTGTATCTTATGTATATACTGTATGTTCTCTGTATCTTATGTATATACTGTATGTTCTCTGTATCTTATGTATATACTGTATGTTCTCTGTATCTTATGTGTATACTGTATGTTCTCTTTATCTTATGTGTATACTGTATGTTCTCTGTATGTTATGTGTATACTGTATGTTCTCTATATCTTATGTATATACTGTATGTTCTCTTTATCTTAGGATAGATGGAGGCTTATCCCAGACATGTTTAAATTCAGTGACTGACGATTTTTCAACTACCTCTGCTGGACATTTGTTCCCGGCATCTACTACTCTTACTGTAAAATAATATTTTCTAACATTGCTCCTGATCTTCCCTCCGACCAGCTTCAGGTTGTGCCCCCTTGTTCTATCATTAAGATTCTTCTTATAAAAAATGTATAATAAAATACAAAGGACTCTGGGAAGGCAGATTATTGCTAGCCCTGGGGCATCCCGATTTGGAATGGCTCGCTATGTGCATCTCTAGAGATCTGGAGTATACTTGCCACAGCCCCACGCCACATGTGTAGCCTGTGGCCACATCCCAGACCTCCCTCAGTTGAGGTATGTACACGCACCAGGCATTGCTGAATGGCTGTCACGGGTATGCGGGATAGCGGCCAACTCTTTGCTCTCCTTCCATCTATACGATACCATTGCCAAACTTCAGAATGGTGAACGGAGAGCAAGCTGTTAAACTGGACCTTCACCCTGAATAAGAGTCTATCTTATATGCTTCCCACACCCTGTACATACAGATTGCTCACATTAATCTGGACCCTCACCCTGAATAAGAGCCTATCTTATATGTTTCCCACACCCTGTGCATACAGATTGCTCACATTAATCCGGACCCTCACCCTGAATAAGAGTCTATCTCATATGATTCCCCCCTGTACATACAGATTGCTCACATTAAAAATCACCACACCTGCATCTACTGCATGTTATGAGCCTTTAAACATCCAAGATGGCGGCTCATGGAGCATCAGGCAGCCTGCAAACAGGAAGTGTCTTCTGACTGTGCCGCTCTGCATTGTGGTATCGCTGCCCTTTCCCTGACCCCAGCTCTGCTCTCTCTGCAAAGCACAGCTATAACCCTGCCCCCTGCACTTTATCCCGCTCTCCTCAGTATGTGATGCTTCTGAGGCAAGATGGCGGCGCCCGTATCCTAGAGTCCTGAACAGAGTTGCAGCCCAGTGGGGGAAAGAATAATAAGTGACTAAAAACTTAAAATCTATTAATTTTAGATGCTGGGAAATAGTTTATTAAGGGTTTGGGCTTTTCGTTAAATGATGCTGAAGGTCCAGTTTAAGGCGATAGGTCTACTTTAAGAGCGGTGAATGGAGAGCAAGCTGTTAATTGGCTGAGCATGCACTATGGGGTCGCTGCGGGGTGAGTTTTTACAGTGACCCTTTGGAAAACACAAAGCGAACTGGGATGCCCCAGTGGAGAGGAAAATATACCCGGGAGAGTGAAAATCCTGGGTGGTGGTCCTCTTTAAGGCTAACCATCAACCTCCTGCTGCTTGTGAACCCCAAATTTAGAGGATGGGAAATGGCTGCACCCTGCAGTGAAGCATGTCTCCTGTTGGAGATGATGCTGGGAGGAATATATATAGGATATATTAGGATATATATATACTAGGATAAGCCAGGTATATCTCTAAAGCAATACTATTAATAGAGGAGTAGCTGGACTTTCTGGCACCTGGGGCCGAGATTCTAAATGGTGCCCCAACCTGTTCTCGGGTGCCCTACTGACTTGCTGCACCCGGGGCAAGTGCCCCCCCCCTGCTCCCCCCTAGCTACACCCCTGGGTAATAAAATTGGCACAGTAGAGGGGCACATGGCCAAACCCAGTAGCTTTTTTTTTTTTTTTTTTTTTTTTTTTTAGGGGTCTGTGGGTTGTACTCGGCACATATGAGCCTCCAAAAATATATCTGTATCCCCCCAAAAAGTGAGTCTTTTAACATCTCTCCTTTGTGCCCGCAGAGCTGCCGTGTGCCGCCTGCCCGAACAGGGGCGACGCCGACAAAGACTTCCTGCAGGACTTCTGCTCTTGGGACTTTGGTAAGTGCCCTTTATGCCTCAAGACTTTCCCATTGCTATAAATGAAACGGTCACGATGACGTGGCCATTGGAGGATTGGTTAGACGCGCCCTCGTCTCGGGGTGTAGATGTGGCCATCGGAGGATTGGTTAGACGCGCCCTCGTCTTGGGTGTAGACGTGGCCATCGGAGGATCGTTTGACACGTCCTCACCTCGGGGTGTAGACGTGGCCATCGGAGGATCGGTTAGATGTGCCCTCACCTCAGGGTGCAGATGTGGCCATAGGGGGATCGGTTAGACGTGCCCTCACCTCGGGGTGTAGACGTGGCCATCGGAGGATCCGTTAGATGTGCCCTCACCTCGGGGGGTAGATGTGGCCATCGGAGGATCGGTTAGATGTGCCCTCACCTCGGGGTGTAGATGTGGCCATCGGCGGATCGGTTAGATGTGCCCTCACCTCGGGGTGTAGATGTGGCCATCGGCGGATCGGTTAGATGTGCCCTCACCTCGGGGTGTAGACGTGGCCATCGGAGGATCGGTTAGATGTGCCCTCGCCTCGGGGTGTAGACGTGGTCATCGGAGGATCGGTTAGATGTGCTCTCGCCTCGGGGTGTAGACGTGGCCATCGAAGGATCGGTTGGACGCGTCCTCACCTCGGGGTGTAGATGTGGCCATCGGGGGATCGGTTAGACGTGCCCTCGCCTCGGGGTGTAGACGTGGCTATCGAAGGATCGGTTAGACGCGTCCTCACCTCGGGGTGTAGATGTGGCCATCGGGGGATCGGTTAGATGTGCCCTCGCCTCGGGGTGTAGACGTGGCCATCGAAGGATCGGTTAGACGCGTCCTCACCTCGGGGTGTAGATGTGGCCATCGGAGGATCGGTTAGATGTGTCCTCACCTCGGGGTGTAGACGTGGCCATCGGAGGATCGGTTAGATGTGCCCTCGCCTCGGGGTGTAGACGTGGCCATCGGAGGATCGGTTAGACGCGTCCTCACCTCGGGGTGTAGATGTGGCCATCGGAGGATCGGTTAGATGTGCCCTCGCCTCGGGGTGTAGACGTGGCTATCGAAGGGTCGGTTAGACGCGTCCTCACCTCGGGGTGTAGATGTGGCCATTGGAGGATCGGTTAGACGCGTCCTCGCCTCGGGTTGTAGACGTGGCCATCGGAGGATCGGTCAGATGTGCCCTCGCCTCAGGGTGTAGACGTGGCCATCAGTGGCCATTGGTGGCTTGTCATCTGAGAGTCAGAATGATGTTGAATAGAAATAATTGAAGGTCATTATTGTAAAGTGGACTAAAAGCCATTTTACCCAATGGGGAAGCCCTATTATCCGAAAACCACATGGAATGTGCCCAGTGGACTTGAATGTTCTGTGGCACGAGCGGAGTACAGCAACTGTAGCAGGGAATGCTGGGAGGACTGGAGAGCGCTTCGCTGTATACTGCTGTATACTGCGGCATCCCATGTTACCCTTGCTGTGCATAGAAAGTAAGCCAGGGTCAAACTTGTGCAATGGGATTGGGGCCTTAGGTGAGTATATCCCATGACAACCTTGCTGTACTCTCTACATAGAAAGTAAGCCAGGGTCGAACATGTGCCATGAAATTGAGGCCTGAGGTGAGTATATCCTATATTCCATACTACCCTTGCTGTTCTCTGTGCATAGAAAGGAAGCCAGGGTTGAACATGTGCCATGGGATTGAGGCCTGAGGTGAGTATATCCTATATTCCATTCTGCGCCTGCTGTTCTCTCTCGCGTCCATAGACTTTCAGGCGGGTGTGACAGATGGTTATCCAGGCTGAGCATGCATCATGTGATTGCGGTCTAAGGTGCGTATAAGGCGATTCCATAGATTCATCCCACTTTAGGGCCTGGTTTTTGGTCCACATTAAAGTGAACCGAAACCCATCTTTTTGACAAATCTCCCCCCCCCCCCCCCCATAGGCAGTACCTCTCGGATGGTTTCACCCTTCTCTCTTGCGACTCCACATACTAGCTTGCGACTATGTTTTGGTAGTCACCAAGTCTCACCCCCCATACAGCCAGAAACATCCGGCCTAGTGCTGATGAGAGCCTAAACCTCGAAACACGTGGATGTGTCTGTCTGTGTAAAATTTAAAGCTAATCCTTGGCATTGAACCCTTAGCATTTCTAAGGGCCTTGGATGGCACAGAGACATAAAGAGATGATTTGATTTGCATAGCTCCGCCTACTGCAAGGATAGATGGGTAATGCTATGTGTCCTTGGACTGGGTACTATGCAAAAGCTCCTCTTTTCCTTTACCTGAGTAGAGAGTTTTTTGGTCTCTTTATCCCCCTATATTAAGCCTAACATGGGTCTCTCCACATACTGGCTTGTGACTATGTTTTACCATTCTCTCCACTATCCTTTCCCAACAACAAATCCACCAATCCCCCCCTCAGATTGATCGAGCGGCCCGTGTACGGGTCCCCGGTGCCACCACTGTCATTCCACTCACTGAACACTAGAGGGGGCATGCTTCTACAATGCACCAGAAAGAAGGAGCTTATGATGTCATGACATCCAGTGATCAGTGTGCAGTATGACAGCAGTCAGGTCAGTTAGTAAGCACCAAGGAGGGTAGGGGGGTTTAAAATATAAAGGCAGGTCCTCATGTGCCCACAAGCCCGCCACACTTTCTTCTCAATGAACTGGGGACACCACTGAGCAAAATATTTGGGACAATAGGGACACCACTGAGCAAAATATTTGGACATGAGGGACACCACTAAGCAAAATATTTGGGGCATGAGGGACACCACTGAGCAAAATATTTGGGACAACAGGGACAACACTGAGCAAAATATTTGGGACAACAGGGACACAACTGAGCAAAATATTTGGGACATGAGGGACACCACTGAGCAAAATATTTGGGACATGAGGGACACCACTGAGCAAAATATTTGGGACATGAGGGACACCACTGAGCAAAATATTTGGGACACCACTGAGCAAAATATTTGGGACAACAGGGACACCACTGAGCAAAATATTTGGGACAATAGGGACACCACTGAGCAAAATATTTGGGACACCACTGAGCAAAATATTTGGAACATGAGGGACACCACTGAGCAAAATATTTGGGACACGAGGGACACCACTGAGCAAAATATTTGGGATAACAGGGACACCACTGAGCAAAATATTTGGGACAATAGGGACACCACTGAGAAAAATATTTGGGACACCACTGAGCAAAATATTTGGGGCATGAGCTACACCACTGAGCAAAATATTAGGGACATCAGGGACACCACTAAGCAAAATATTTGGGGCATGAGGGACACCACTGAGCAAAATATTTGGTACAACAGGGACACCACTGAGCAAAATATTTGGGGCATGAGGGACACCACTGAGCAAAATATTTGGGGCATGAGGGACACCACTGAGCAAAATATTTGGGACATGAGGGACACCACTGAGCAAAATATTTGGGGCATGAGGGACACCACTGAGCAAAATATTTGGGACATGAGGGACACCACTGAGCAAAATATTTGGGACATGAGGGACACCACTGAGCAAAATATTTGGGACATGAGGGACACCACTGAGCAAAATATTTGGGACATGAGGGACACCACTGAGCAAAATATTTGGGACATGAGGGACACCACTGAGCAAAATATTTGGGACAACAGGGACACCACTAAGCAAAATATTTGGGACATGAGGGACACCACTGAGCAAAATATCTGGGACACCACTGAGCAAAATATTTGGGACAACAGGGACACCACTGAGCAAAATATTTGGGACAACAGGGACACCACTGAGCAAAATATTTGGGACATGAGGGACACCACTGAGCAAAATATTTGGGACAACAGGGACACCACTGAGCAAAATATTTGGGACATGAGGGACACCACTGAGCAAAATATTTGGGACACCACTGAGCAAAATATTTGGGACAACAGGGACACCACTGAGCAAAATATTTGGGACATGAGGGACAACACTGAGCAAAATATTTGGGACATGAGGGACACCACTGAGCAAAATATTTGGGACATGAGGGACACCACTGAGTAAAAAATTTGGGACAACAGGGACACCACTGAGCAAAATATTTGGGACATGAGGGACACCACTGAGCAAAATATTTGGGACATGAGGGACACCACTGAGCAAAATATTTGGGACATGAGGGACACCACTGAGTAAAAAATTTGGGACAACAGGGACACCACTGAGCAAAATATGTGGGACATGAGGGACACCACTGAGCAAAATATTTGGGACACGAGGGACACCACTAAGCATAATATTTGGGACACCACTGAGCAAAATATTTGGGGACACCACTGAGCAAAATATTTGGGGACACCACTGAGCAAAATATTTGGGACACCACTGAGCAAAATATTTGGGACACCACTGAGCAAAATATTTGGGATACCACTGAGCAAAATATTTGGGACACCACTGAGCAAAATATTTGGGACACCACTGAGCAAAATATTTGGGACACCACTGAGCAAAATATCTGGGATACCACTGAGCAAAATATTTAGGACAACAGGGACACCACTGAGCAAAATATTTGGGACATGAGGGAGACCACTGAGCAAAATATTTGGGGCATGAGGGACACCACTGAGCAAAATATTTGGGGCATGAGGGACACCACTGAGCAAAATATTTGGGACATCAGGGACACCACTGAGTAAAATATTTGGGACACGAGGGACACCACTGAGCAAAATATTTGGGACAACAGGGACACCACTGAGCAAAATATTTGGTACATGAGGGACACCACTGAGCAAAATATTTGGGACACCACTAAGCAAAATATTTGGGACAACAGGGACACCACTGAGCAAAATATTTGGGACAACAGGGACACCACTGAGCAAAATATTTGGGACAACAGGGACATCACTGAGCAAAATATTTGGGGCATCAGGGACACCACTGAGCAAAAATTTGGGAATTTCTCTGGTAGAGCACGTTTGCTCTTACCTGCCTTTGGGTTATCTTTATTGTCTTGAGCTGACTACCTGCACCTTGTTTTGTCTTCAGCTTTAAGGTTAACCATCCGGTCGGTGTCCACCTTAGATGGTGATGTTATGGTGGTCCCAGAAACATTTGGGAATTTGGGAATAACTCTAGTAGAACATGTTTGCTCTTATGTGCCTTTGGGTTATCTTTATTGCCTTGAGCTGACTACCTGAACCCTGTTTTGTCTTCAGCTCTAAGATTAACCATCCGGTCGGTGTCCACCTTAGATGGTGATGTCATGGTGGTCCCAGAAACAAAGGGCAGGACTGTCTACAAGGCCAAAGGGTGGACGGAGGAGGAACTGAAGAAGACCGTGCTCTGGCTCACGGATGGTGACAGCTGCCTTTGTCCGGACATTCATGAACCCGGGGTCACCGTCCTCGTCTTGGGCCACCGAGTTGATGAAAAGCTGGTCATCTCCTGGGTCAGGAAGTGGCAAAAGACCGAAAAGGAGATAAAGAGATTTTCTCGAACTGTCCGCAAGCTGCAGTGCTAGACCCGCAGTCTTTTGGGGCCAGATATCAAAGCTTGTCTAAAGTGTCGGATGCAGATCATGACGGCTTTTTGTCTTGGTTCTAAAGTTTGGTCTGAATCTTGGAGCTAAGACTTTCAATAGCCTGAAGACGCCTACATCTCAGAACTGTCCACTTACCCTTTTTATTGTTTTAAAAAAAAATACGGAATAACTCAACTTATTGGGTGACCAAGATATCTACTGGTGACCATTGATGCTGTGGCCTTCAAGAAAATGGATGCCCATGCCTGTCCTTGTTCCTATAACAATAGTCAAACCATGTCTTCTTGTATGAACATTGTGAGCATATCAACACTTCGGGTTAAGGGACCTCCGTTCTAAGAGAAACCAAAAAAGAAACAGCTGCCTTAGGAACTTCAGTACAACTGAACTTGAACACAAGGCCTGCTGCAGAATTTACATGGACTCGACGTCCCTCACATTCTGAAATTTTAGACTAAAATGCTTTTTATTTTTACATTTTATGCATGTACAAAATTATTCAACAGTCTTAAAAAAAAATGTAAACTTCTGAATGAGTTTGGTAAGTTCATGACTTCTGAGTCACAACCTCGTTGGAATGAGTTGCTCATACCAGGATTGCGCAGGAACCTTCCATCCACACGTGCTTGTTAGTCATTTCATGGGGGTCAAGGGCATTCACATGATCTGCAGTCATCCGGTTGCTACTGGATTCACTGGAAGTACAGGGCCATTTTCCAGCTGTATTCTAGGCGAGTCTTCTCAAGAGTCTTTATCTTGGTAGGACTTCTGAGCTCTGCAGTCATTCTGTTGCTATTAGTTCCAGTGGAAGGGGTAATCCAGTGGACATTCCCAAACTCTGCAGATACACCTTTGTGAGTCCACCCATAAGAAGGCTCCATCCTATAAGTGCCTCTACATATGACCATTTGTATGGGATATGGTCATACCCCACTCTACTATCCCCTACCCAATCCTACTTTGTTCTGTCACACCCCACTCTCGTGCAAGAGGCAATCCAGTGGACATTTCCAAGCTCTGCAGATACACCCTAGTTGGCACGTGTATGGCCATTCCCTATCTCTGCAAATGTTGCCTAGCGGAGTCCTCTCATATGAAGGCTTCATCCTGTAAGAACTTTTAAGGGAACTATACAGATGACCATTTGTATGGGATATGGTCATTCTCCACTTCTGCTAATGTGTCCTAATAATAAAAAAAAAAAAAAAGTTTTGAATCTCTTCATGGCACTCCCAGATCTTTGGTGTATGGCTTTGCTGGCCTCCCGTTATTGACCCCACAAGTCCCAAACTGTTCTCCCATACTCCACTCTACCCAGATATTTGAAGTATGGCTTTGCTGGCCTCCCATTATTGACCCCACGAGTCCCACAAGTCCCAAACTGTTCTTACGAATCTTCATTGATTTTGACCCAATCCTACTCTGTTCTCCCATACTCCACTCTACCCAGATATTTGGTGTACGGCTTTGCTGGTCTCCCACAAGTCCCAAACTTTTCTTACGAATCTTCATTGATTTTGACCCAATCCTACTCTGTTCTTCCATACTCCACTCTACCTTACCCAACTCTACTATTTCTTACTCTAATCTACCCCACTCTACTATCCCCTACCCAATCCTACTTTGTTCTGTCACACCCCACTTTAGTGGACATTCCCAAGTTCTGCAGATACACTCTAGTTGGCTCGTGTATGGCCATTCTCTAGCTCTGCAGATGTTGCCTAGCTGAGTCCTCTCATAAGCAGGCTCCATCCTGTAAGAACCTCTAAGGGCACTATACAGATGACTATTTGTATGGGATATGGTCATTCTCCACTTCTGCTAATGTCTCCTAATCAAAAAAGTTTTGAATCTCTCCATGGTACTCCCAGATCTTTGGTGTATGGCTTTGCAGGCCTCTCATTATTGACCCCACAAGTCCCAAACTGTTCCTATGAATTTCGTTGGTTTTATGTATGTCTTATACAGTGAAATGGGGCCACAGTCAGGGCCAGATGGTAAAACCTTGCCTCAAGTGTTCATGACCAAAACCCAGACATGGTCGATGCTGTTCCCGAAAAAATTCAACACTTCTGCCTGTATTTGCTGGCAGAGCTAAAAAGAGTGCCCTGAGAGGAGGACTAGGGTCAGATGGTAAGTGCTCACAGGTTCCATGGCTTGGTAAGTATGAGGATGTTGTTGAGGTTGGTGTAGACCAATGGTTCCCAACCAGTGGTACTTGAAATCCCTTCTGTTGGTACTCAAGACCAATGAGGGTATAAGTGAAGCAGTGCAGACACACTACTGCTCCTAAAGGATGTGCCAGGTGACCTCATCAACAAGCTTTAGAAGTGAAGTATCTTGGGAGGACTGCCTTGCTGGGCCAGTATTGGACCTTCACCCTCATAAGGGAAGTCTGTATTAGTGGTGGTTGGGGTGGTACTTGAGATAATTGCAAAATGGGAAGCGATACTCCATGAAAACAGGTTGGGAAACCCTTGTGTAGGTTGCAAAAGTTGTAGGAGTGGTAAGTGATGTATGGGAGCCCAAGCAGCCTGTGTGTGTGCTAATAGTGGGTTAAAGCAGATCCACACCCATGCCACACTTTAGAGAAAGCACAGGCTTCCCATTGGCACTTCAAATCACACTAACCCTACCCTACGTTACTCTACCCGACTCAACCCCTTCCCTACCCTACTCTGCTCATCCATATCTGACCCAAATCTACTTTGCTTTACCCAAACCCTACTCTTTTCTGTCATACCCTACTTTATCTTGCCCTACTCTACCCCCCTCTACCATTTCTTACC
Source organism: Gastrophryne carolinensis (assembly GCA_027917425.1). Classification (NCBI taxonomy): domain Eukaryota; kingdom Metazoa; phylum Chordata; class Amphibia; order Anura; family Microhylidae; genus Gastrophryne; species Gastrophryne carolinensis. Next base: position 16,927,008 of record CM051236.1, read on the forward strand.
CTACTCCCCTACATCCCCTACCCAATACTACTTTGTTCTACCATACCCCATCCTACTCTACCTTGCTCTACTCTACTCCACTATTCCTTGCCCTACTGTACTCCTTCATCCCCTATTCAAGCCTACTCTGTTCTGCCATACCCCATCCTACTCTATCTTACTCTACCCTACTTTACCCCCCTCTACCATGTCTCACCCTACCTCCCTACATTCCCTACCCTATCCAACTTTGTTCTGCCATACCCCATCCTACTCTACCTTGCCCCACTCTACTCTACTATTCCCTACCCTACTCTACTCCACCATCCCACTACTCAATCCTACTGTTCTGCCATACTCAACTCTACTCTAACTTACCCTACCCTACTCTAATATTCTTTACTCAATTCTACTCCACCCTACTATCCACTACCCATCTGGCTCTGCCATACCCCACCCTACTATACCTTTGCCCTACCCAATCCTACTCCGTTCTGCCATAATCCACTCTACCTTACCCTCTACTATTTCTTAATCTGATCTACCCCAGTTTATCTCCCCCTACCCAATCCTACTTTGTTCTGCCATACCCCATCCTACTCTGCTCTACCATTCCTTATGCTACTCTACCCCAAACTACTCTACCCCACCATCCCCCTACTTAATACTATTGTTCTGCCATACTCAACTCTACTCTACCTCACCCTACCCTACTCTACTATTTATTACTCTAATCTACACCACTCTACTATCCCCTGCCCAATCCTACTTTGTTCTGCCACACCCCACCCAATTCTATCTTACCCTATCCTACTGTGCTCTACTATCCTCCACACAACCCTACTCTGTTCTGCATACCACACTCTACTCTACCTTAACCTACCCTACTCTACCCCACACTACCATTCTCCACCATCCCCTACCCCATGGGTGGACTGGCCATAGGGAGACCCCTTTCCAATGCCCGGTGTGCCACACTGCTTTGGGGCCAGTTGGGTTGCTGCTTTTAACACCCACTAGGGATGAGCGAATCGATCCGGACGAACCCGGATTCGTTCCGAATTTCATGAAAAATTCGATTCTGAACGAATCCGAATGTTCCCGCGATTCGATAGATCGAAGTTTTCCTTTAAACTCCTCCATTTATTTCAATTACAGGCATTCTAAGATGGTGGAAGCACATGTCCGGACATGTCCCCTGGGGCAAGGTATCATGGGACAGTCACATGCAGCCTATCAGCAGCCAGGAAGCCCGGTGACGTCACCGTGCTATATAAACCGGCGGCCATTTTCCTTTTGCTCATTTCAGCCTTGCATTCCAGAGACAGCGGTGGTTGCTGCAGAGGGATAGGGAGTTAGAGATAGGTAGGGAGAGTCAGAGAGGCAGACAGAGAAGAGCCAGGGAAAGATAGTGAAAAACCGGAACGATCCAGGGACAGCATAGAAGTGACAGTGAAATTTTTTTTTTTTTTTTTCATTTGCCTGACCTGTTTTCAATTCAATTTCAGTTCTTTGCGCTGTAAATTTTAATCTGCCTTTCCACTGTGCATCCCATCTATGCAGTGGCTTATTTAACTCTTATCTGTTACACACAATCATTTATCATAACTGGATTAGTTAGATTTTAATATTTTTTGGTCTGCTTTAAATACACCAGCCCACATGGGCATCCCAAACCTGCTGTGATGCCCAGTGGGACACCAGCCTTCTGTAAGCAGGCAACCCCCAATCTCCACCGCCGCTTCTGCCTATAGTCAAGCCCCCGTTTGCCGGGACGCTAGGTACGCCTCACCGGACATGGTTGCCCCCAGGTCTTAATAGGCGCAAAGGATGACTGCTTACGGTGAAGGCCGATGAACCACGAGGGTATCCCGAAGCTGAGGTCGTTCACAGGTAGTCAATCCGGAGGGTGCGTCAGAGTACAGGGATGAGGCAGGTGCATAGTCAGGGGTAGCCAAAGGGTCAAGCCGGGAGGTCAGAGATCGCAGGGTATCCAGAGGGGCAGGCAGGTTCGTGGTCAGACAAAGCAGAGGTCGGTACAGGCAGCAGACAGGAATGGTCGATCAAGCCGGGTCCGAATCAGATAACGGCTAACAGAATCACACCCTAATCACAAGCGACTATCACGGGCACAGAGTGCTGGGCTGACTCCATATTTATTGGGGAATCGACCAATGGTCACACTGGGGGGGAGTGTATGTGCTGATTGGTGCAACTTACAACACTGTGAGTGATTGGAGGCACTATCCAGGGGCTGGTCAGTCTTGGCTGCAAGGCTGATCAGCCCCTGATTCCCATCAGGTATGGTGCACTCTGTGCTGCCTGCCACTCGCAGCACAGCGCCTCCTAGTGGCGAAACCTACAGACTGCGGGACGCGCGCCTGCACAGCTAGAGAGGGGCGAGGGAGGCTGCCAGAGTGACGCGCTCCCAGCAGCAGGAGTGCTGCGTCGCCCTGCGGACGCTCGCCGCCGGCCCCCTGGCAGAGGTAAGTTCCTTACACCTGCACTTAGCAGTCTATCTGTTATACTAAAGACGATTGTTCATCCTTCTTCAGCTTAATCAAACTATTGCATTTTGAATTGTTTTTTGTCCTGCTGCCAAAACACTAGGCCGCAGGGTATCCCAAACCTGCACTTAGCATCCTAAATACGCTTGTTCATCCTTCTTCAGCTAAATCAAACTATTGCATTTTGAATTGTTTTTTGTCCTGCTGCCAAAACACTAGGCCGCAGGGTATCCCAAACCTGCACTTAGCAGCCTATCTGTTATACTAAATATGCTTGTTCATCCTTCCTCAGCTTAATCAAGCTATTGCATTTTGAATTGGTTTTTGGTCTGCTGCCAAAACACTAGGCCGCAGGGTATCTCATAGTATCTGGTGCAGAGAAGCAGTTCCTCACTTTATTCATTTTTTTATCTTACCTATTGCGCATTTCAAATACATAAAAATGTCAGCCAGACAAGTGCAAGGATGTTCAAAGAGGAGTGGCAGAGGCCAAGATTCAGCAGGCAGAGGTCGCAGCAGACTAGGAGCGAGTGGCAGCAGGAGTCACGGTGAGAGACCTGATCTGCCAGTATCTGCTAGCGGTCGTGTCTCCACCAGTAACGCATCTGCCGTGGTAGATTGGTTAATGCACTCATCAACATCATCACAAGTTACATCTGAGACCCCCAGTCTAGGGTCTGTAGGTTCCTCTGACACAACCCTGAGTTGGCATGCCCCGAGAGCAGTCCCTGTCCTCCCATTGCCTCTGTCCTACGCCGTTCCCTCCCCCAGCGACGTATCCTATGCTTTGGGTTCAGCTCCACTCTTTAGTGAGGAGGACGATCAGATAGAGGACAGTCAAGCCAAGAAATGGAGGTGGCTTCTTTAGCTAGACAGACAAATAGTGATGTGGGCAGTGTCGTGGGTGTTGCGAGTGTTCCAGCACCTGCGCCAGACACTGTTGAGGAAACCGAGAACATCAGTGACGTGCAGCCACAACTCGGTGATGATGATGATGATGAAGCCGATCGCACTTGGGAGCCGGGTGATAAAGGGGCTTCATCGTCATCATCAGGAGAAGAGGGGCGCAGGTTGCCCCGGAGTCAGCAGCTGAGGCAGCAAGGTGTTAGCAGCATGGTTGGCACTCAGCATGGGGGCACAATTGTAAAGCCTGGAGCCAAACGGGGCTGGGGTAGAGCACCTGCTGCGCGGTAGCCTACCTTATCGGGAGGTAGTGGAGCAGGGGTTCCTGGAGTTGGTGACAGTAGCAGTGAATCAGTGAGGCCTGTTGGTGGGAAAAGTAGCTACTCAGCAGTGTGGCAGTTTTTCCTGAAGCATCCGCAGGAGGGTAACATGGCCACATTCAAGATATGTAGGCAGAAGGTGAAGTGTGGCCAGGGCCCAAACGTTGGCACCATGGCCCTGCGTCTACATATGATGCGTCACCATAAAGCGGCCTGGGAGAACCGAGGCTCTGAAGAGGTGGTCCAGCCTGCTTCCTCACCAAGTGGCACGCCGCTCCCAATTTCTGCCAGCCAAGGCCCCAGCACCTCAGCCGAAGGCAGCTGTGCGTCATACCCATCCTCTGTCGCTCCCGCTCCTCCTCCTCCAAGTCATGCATCCCGCCAGCAATCCATCAGCGAAGCCATGTCCAAGAGACAGCAGTATGCGCCCACTCATCCTACGGCGCAGAAGCTGAATGTGCTCCTGTCCAAGTTGCTGGTGCTGCAGTCGCTCCCTTTTCAGGTGGTGGACTCTGCACCTTTCAGAGAACTGATGGCTTGTGCCGAGCCGAGGTGGAGAGTCCCAAGCCGTCATTTCTTTGCCAAGAAGGCAGTGCCAGCGCTGCACACTTTTGTTGAACAGAAGGTGGGCCAGTCCTTGAGCCTGTCGGTGTGTAGCAAAGTGCATGGCAGCGCCGACGTCTGGAGCTGTAACTACGGTCAGGGACAGTACATGTCGTTTACAGCCCACTGGGTGAATGTGGTCCCTTTGCAGCAGCAACTTGGACAGGTCACGCCGCTTCGGCCTCCGCGCTCCCTGCCCGTTGGGCCTGTGACACCGTGCGACTCGGCCTCCTCATCCTCTGCCATCTCCTCACCCTCCACTGTAGGCTCAAGTCTCTTTGCCCCTCCAGTCTACCATGTGTGCAGGGCACGGAGGTGTCACCCTGTGCTTCACATGGTTTGTCTTGGCGAACGGAGTCACACAGGGGAGGAACTGCTTACATTTATTCATCACGAAATCCAAACATGACTTATTTCAAGAAAACTTAAAATGGGAATCATGGTTACTGACAATGGGAAGAACATTTTGTCTGCGCTGCGCCAAAGAAACCTGACCCATGCGCCCTGCATGGCTCATGTCTTCAATCTGGTTGTCAAGTGGTTTCTGAAGTGTTCCCCCCATCTGCAAGACATCCTAACAACTTCAAGGAAACTTTGCATGCACTTCAGCCACTCATACACTGCCAAACACACCCTTCTTGAGCTACAACGTCAGAATGGTAGCCCCCAACATAGTCTGATTTGCGATGTTTCCACCCGTTGGAATTTCACCCTTCACATGTTGGACCGATTATATGAACAGAGAAAAGCCATCACGGATTTCCTGATGATCCAAGCGGATAGGGGGACTCCCCTGTGTAACTTTAATGTCAACCAGTGGCAGCTCATACGTGACACCTGCCATTCGCTCAGGCCCTTTGAGGAAGCCACTTTATTTGTCAGTCGGCAGGATTACGGGATGAACGATGTGATTCCACTGCTTCATGTACTACAGCACATGTTGGAAACCATGGCTGGTCAGGGCACTGGAGACATGGCGTCTACATCTTACGGCCACATGAACCCCGTTGGAGCTGAACTGGAGGAGGAGGAAGAGGAGGGGCCTAGTGAAGCACAGTTTAGGCTTGGCAAATGGCTGATTTATCTATTCAGCGGACAGGAGAGGAGGAGCATGAGCAGCCAGAGGAGCTAGAGGGTTGTGAGGAAGGCGAGACAGAGGACCCGGACACACCGTGGCAGTATGCAGTGGAGATGGAGACCGATAGTCCCTCCGAGTCACTTGCGCAAATGGCAGGAAGCATGCTCACGTGCTTGCGTAGTGACCCCAGAATTGTTTCCATCTGTCGGCGGGATGACTTCTGGCTGTCCACCTTATTGGACCCTCGCTTCCGGCACAAAATGGGGGCATTTTTTAAACCCACCGAGAGGGAGGACAAACTGAACTACTACAAAGACATTCTACGTAGGCAGTTGGTCGATGCCTATCTGCGCCATGGTCCATACTCTCGCAGGTCTGACTCGAGGGGACCTCTGCGCTCACCTTCCACTGCCATGGCTGCTGGGGGGGTTGGCAGGAGCAGCAGCAGCAGCTCCATCAGCAGCAGCCTCAGTCTTCAGTCGCTAATGAGTAGCTTTCTACACCCGCATAGTGAGGCTACCTTGACATGACCATGCCAACACACCTTGAGGATCCGCTGGACTTCTGGGCAGCCAAACTTGGCTTGTGGCCGCAACTAGCAGAGTTTGCCCTGGAAAAGCTGTCCTGCCCGGCAAGTAGCGTGACATCTGAGCGGGTGTTTAGTGCGGCGGGGGCCATAGTTATGGCGAGGAGAACTCGTCTGTCAACTAAAAATGTGGAGAGACTCACCTTGAATGAATCAGGGATGGATCAGCCAGGATTTCCACCCACCAATGGCTGATGCATGCGACTAGATTCAGCATGGTGCCACGTTTCACACTTTCCAAATGGTGCAAAACATATTTATGTCTTTAGACCAATTTTGGGGCTCCTGGTGATGCCAACTTCAGGGTGTGCCTTCCAGCCAATATTTGGGCTTCTGCTGATGCCATCTTCAGGGTGTGCCTTTCAGCCAATTTTGGCCTCCTGCTGCTGCCAACTCCAGGGTGTGCCTTCCAGCTAATGTTTGTGCTCCTGCTGCTGCCAACTTCAGGGTGCCTTCCAGCCAATTTATGGGTTCCTGCTGCTGCTGCTAACTCCAGGGTGTGTCAGTCAATTTTTGGGCTCCTGCTGCGGCTGCTGCCAACTCCAGTGTCTCTTTAAAGCAATGTTTGGGCTCCTGCTGCTGCTGCTTGCAACTCCAAGGTGTGATTCAGCCAATTTTTGGCCTCCTATAGCCAACTCCAGTGTCTCTTTAAAGCAATGTTTGCGCTCCTGCTGCTGCTGCTTGCAACTCCAGGGTGTGATTCATCCAATTTTTGGGCTCCTGCAGCCAACTCCAGTGTCTCTTTCACGCAATGTTTGGGCTCCTGCTGCTGCTGCTTGCAACTCCAGGATGTAATTCAGCTAATTTTTGGGCTCCTGCTGCCAACTCCAGTGTCTCTTTCACACAATGTTTGGGCTCCTGCTGCTGCTTGCAACTCCAGGGTGTAATTCAGCTCATTTTTGGGCTCCTGCTGCCAACTCCAGTGTCTCTTTCAAGCTATGTTTGGGCTCCTGCTGCTGCTGTTGCTTGCAACTCCAGGGTGTAATTCAGCTAATTTTTGGCCTCCTGCAGCCAAATCCAGTGTCTCTTTCACGCAATGTTTGGGCTCCTGCTTCTGCTGCTGCCAATTCCAGGGCTGCATCCAATTTTTGGGCTCCTGCAGCCAACTCCAGTGTCTCTTTCACGCAATGTTTGGGCTTCTGCTGCTGCTGCTGCCAATTCCAGGGTGTGATTCATCCAATTTTTGGGCTCCTGCAATTTTTCGGCTCCTGCAGCTAACTCCAGTGTCCAGTGATCGCTGTTTTGGTCCACTTTAATGCATAGAAATAAATGGGTTAAAAGAGAACTCAACTGTCATCACTGTGGTGTTGTGTTAAGGGGATCTCTGCTGCCACCCGCAAATCTCCCCTCCCTTTGCTATTGCACATGTGCTATTGCTTTATGTGGAGGTGCCCACAGGGATAATTACCTCCCTCCAGCGTGACATGGGAGAAGGTAACGCCCCTGCAGGTTTTTCTGGGCACACGAACCCCATAGGCAGGGGCGTAGCTAGGAGGGAGCAGGGGGGCACTTGCCCCGGGTACAGCATGTCTGGGGGGCCTGAGAACAGGTCGGGGCACCCAGGGGCGTAGCTAGGGGGGAGCAGAGGGGGGCACTTGCCCTGGGTGCAGCAGGTCAGTGGGGCACCAAATGGGGGCCTGAGCACAGGCGGGGGGCATTGTTTCGAATCTTTGCCCCGGGTGCCAGAAAGCCCAGCTACTCCTCTGGGTGCACCATTTCGAATCTTTGCCCAGGGTGCCAGAAAGCCCAGCTAAATCTATGGGTGCACCATTTCGAATCTTTGCCCCGGGTGCCAGAAAGCCCAGCTAGTCCTCTGGGTGCACCATTTCAAATCTTTGCCCCAGGTGCCAGAAAGCCCAGCTACTCCTCTGGGTGCACCATTTCGAATCTTTGCCCCGGGTGCCAGAAAGCCCAGCTACTCCTCTGGGTGCACCATTTCGAATCTTTGCCCCGGGTGCCAGAAAGCCCAGCTACTCCTCTGGGTGCACCATTTCGAATCTTTGCCCCGGGTGCCAGAAAGCCCAGCTACTCCTCTGGGTGCACCATTTCGAATCTTTGCCCCGGGTGCCAGAAAGCCCAGCTAGTCCTCTGGGTGCACCATTTCAAACCTTTGCCCCGGGTGCCAGAAAGCCCAGCTACTCCTCTGGGTGCACCATTTCAAATCTTTGCCCCGGATGCCATAAAGCCCAGCTACTCCTCTGGGTGCCAGAAAGCCAAGCTACTCCTCTGGGTGCACCATTTCAAATCTTTGCCCCGGGTGCCAGAAAGCCCAGCTACTCCTCTGGGTGCACCATTTCAAATCTTTGCCCAGGGTGCCAGAAAGCCTAGCTAATTCTCTGGGTGCACCATTTTGAATCTTTGACCCGGGTGCCAGAAAGCCCAGCTAGTCCTCTGGGTGCACCATTTCAAATCTTTGCCCCGGGTGCCAGAAAGCCCAGCTACTCCTCTGGGTGCACCATTTCGAATATTTGCCCCGGGTGCCAGAAAGCCCAGCTACTCCTCTGGGTGAACCATTTCGAATCTTTGCCCAGGGTGCCAGAAAGCCCAGCTAAATCTATGGGTGCACCATTTCGAATCTTTGCCCCGGGTGCCAGAAAGCCCAGCTAGTCCTCTGGGTGCACCATTTCAAATCTTTGCCCCGGGTGCCAGAAAGCCCAGCTACTCCTCTGGGTGCACCATTTTGAATCATTGCCCCGGATGCCAGAAAGCCCAGCTACTCCTCTGGGTGCACCATTTCGAATCTTTGCCCCGGGTGCCAGAAAGCCCAGCTAGTCCTCTGGGTGCACCATTTCCCATCTTTGGACCCCAGTGCTAGAAAGCCCAGCTACTCCTCTGGGTGCACCATTTCAAATCTTTGCCCAGGGTGCAAGAAAGCCCAGCTAGTCCTCTGGCTGCACTATTTCGAATCTTTGCCCCGGGTGCCAGAAAGCCTAGCTAATTCTCTGGGTGCACCATTTTGAATCTTTGCCCCGGATGCCAGAAAGCCCAGCTACTCCTCTGGGTGCACCATTTCCAATCTTTGCCCCGGGTGCCAGAAAGCCCAGCTAGTCCTCTGGGTGCACCATTTCCCATCTTTGGACCCCAGTGCTAGAAAGCCCAGCTACTCCTCTGGGTGCACCATTTCAAATCTTTGCCCAGGGTGCCAGAAAGCCCAGCTACTCCTCTGGGTGCACCATTTCCAATCTTTGCCCCGGGTGCCAGAAAGCCTAGTTGCTCCTCTGGGTGCACCATTTCGAATCTTTGCCCCGGGTGGCAGAAAGCCTAGCTGCTCCTCTGGGTGCACCATTTCCAATCTTTGCCCCGGGTGGCAGAAAGCCCAACTACTCCTCTGGGTGCCAGAAAGCCCAGCTAGTCCTCTGGGTGCACCATTTCCAATCTTTGCCCCGGGTGCCAGAAAGCCTTGCTACTCCTCTGGGTGCATCATTTTGAATCTTTGCCCCGGATGCCAGAAATCCCCTATATGCCAGTTTGGCAGGGTGGCCCTTTAAATGCTGGGTGCTGGTTATCACCCTTCACCCTGGTGCTGTAGGCATGACAGGCAGAGTGTGACCTGATAACTATGACGTGGACTTTGCTTGGTCATAAAACTCCTCTATTGCTATTTATTGCTGTTTATATAAAACACAGCATGTCATCATGTGCTGAACCTTCCAAGAATGCATCTCATCAGTGGCCGCCTATTCTAGCTTTAGACCCGACAATTCATGGTGGACACAGGAGCCCTAATGTGGTTTATGCTTCTACTATGAACACAGCCATGACCGCAGCCCCAACCTCCGCTACAGACACATGCTGCCTATCCGTACCCTGACCAGGACATGCTGCTGCCTATCTGTTCCTGACCAGGACATGCTGCTGCCTATCTGTTCCTGACCAGGACCACAGCCCGGACCCCTGATAAGGACCGTGGGCAGATCCCTCTCTTCTCTGCACGGTTCAGAGACTCTCTGGCTTTGTTCGGTCTTCCAAAAAATTAATCTAAGGCAGTGTAACGAAGGATACAAACAGACATTATGTGCTCGATGTTACACGGGAAAGCCCGCTCTGCCCAGCGACACTTTATTTTATATCAAAGTAAAAAAAACACAGCACACATCTATTGGACATAAGGAAAAATCTAATTACTGGCTCAATGATTGGTCATCACAGCCACAGATCATATTCTTAGGAATGTTAGTGACGTCTGGGGGGCCAGACATAATAAGGCGTTGTCTAGTCTCCCCAGCACCATCTTGTTCACAGTAGAGATAAGTGGCTTACTGAGGGTTTATTTCACCTTTATTAGCCACTAAAGCTTTCAATGCAAAGATAGGAATCTCAAATCAAGTGATGTTAATGGAGAGGGAATGTTCATATATATATTCATTTTATTAATTCTGACCTCCATCCATCACACCTCGGCTACGGATATACAGTTAGGTCTGTAAATATTTGAACAGAGACAACATTTTTCTAATTTCTGGTTGGTTCTGCACATTAAAGTGGACCAAAACCCCGGAATTTTGACTATCGTGGGTTTTGGTCTTTGCCACCCGGGCACCCCGATCGGAGATGCCTGGCTGTGTGAAACCCCCCAGGTTGCCCGATCTCACCCTTCCCCGGTCCTACGGCTCATGCACAGCCCTCTCGTCCAGTCAGCGCGCTCAATGCGGGAGCATGCCCGGCTAGCGGGATAGCGGGGATGCAGCCGCCGCTCGCTCGTGCACCGTGTACCGGGAACAAACGTCAGTTTTCGGGGTTTGACACAAGGAGGGAGCGAGTATTCCTGCTCTGTAGTCTCATAGACTCCAGGGTGGGTCTTGGTCCACTTTAACACAATGAATTTTGAACAAAACAATTCAGATGCAGTTGAAGTTCAGGAATTTCAGTTTTAAAGCAGAACTTTAGTCAAAGTGTAAAGATTTACTGCTCTGCCCGGCCTTTACTGCAGCGGTTTACAGTAGCTGTTTGTTTGCGGGCCTTTCTGTCTGAAGTTTAGTCTTTAACAAGTGAAATTCATGCGCAATTGGCTTTTAGATCAAGTGATTGACTTGGCCATTGAAGAATATTCCTCTTGAAAGCAGACCAAAACATCACTGAAGTCTCTGTGCGCGCGCTGCGCGCTGCCCTGGTCTGTGTGTGTCTCACCTCCTGGCAGGTAGGTCTCGGGGGGGGGGGGGGCTGATGGGGGCCCGTAATGAGCGCTATGTACGCCCCTTCTTATAGACACAGGGTTTTGTTCCGCTTTCAGCTAATCTCACTTTGAGGCCCCAAAAATTGGTCAGAAAACAGAGAAAGAACAAGGGGAACAGGGAAATGGGGAAGACTGAGAAATGGGCGGGGCAAGAAAAGGGTGGGGAGAACAAAGGAAGAGAACAGAGGAAGAGAAAAAAAGAAGGAAGGTGGAAAAGTAAAAAAAAAAAAAAAAAGAGACACGAGGAAAAGAGAGGAGATACAGAGGAAGGAATAAAGAGATATGGCATACCTCCCAACTTTTCAGGGTGGGAAAGAAGGACACTTGTTAAATTAGGCCACGCCCCCTCACTGGGATGGATAGGAGATACATTGTAACAGTTACAACAATATAAACTCTTCGAATAAGCAAATGAATCATTTATTGCTGCAGATCTGCATGTTACACCTCAAAGAGGGACAAATGAGAACAACGAGGGACAGGGGGACATGGACTTAAAAAGGGGCAGTCCCTCCAAATCAGGGACACTTGGGAGGTATGGATCTGGAAGAAAGTATACCTTCCAAATTAGGCCATGCCCCCTCATTAAGGGATGGATGAAGCCACGCCCCCCTCATTGAGCGATGGATAGGAGATACATTGTAACAGTTACAACAATATAAACTCTTTTAGTAGGCAAATTAATGATTCATTGATGCAGCTCTGCATGTTACACCTAAAAAAGGGACAAATGAGAACAACAAGGGACAGGGGGACATGGACTCAAAAGAGGGTCAGTCCCTCCAAATCAGGGACACTTGAGAAGTATAGATATGGAAGAGAGCATACCTTCTAAATGAAGCCACGCCCCCTCATTGAGGGATGTATGAAGCCACGCCCCCTCATTGAGGGATGTATGAAACCACGCCCCCTCATTGGGGGATGGGTGAAGCCACGCCCCCTCATTGAGGGATGGATGACGCCACGCCCCCTCATTGAGGGATATATAGGAGATACATTGTAACAGTTACAACAATAGAAACACTTTAAATAGGCAAATGAATGATTTATTGATGCAAATCTGCATGTTACACCTCAAAGAGGGACAAATGAGAACAATGAGGGACAGGGGGACACGGACTTAAAAGAGGGACAGTCCCTCCAAATCAGGGACACTTGGGAGGTATGGATATGGAAGAGAGCATACCTTCTAAACAAAGCCACGCCCCCTCATTGAGGGAGGGATGAAGCCACACCCCTTCATTGAGGGATGGATGGGAGATAGGATGTAACAGTTACAACAACAGAAACACTTTAAATGTGCAAATAAATCATTTATTTCTGCAGATCTGCATGTTACACCTCAAAGAGGGACAATATGTAAATGAAGCCACTCCCCCTCATTGAGAGATGGATGAAGCCACTCCCCCTCATTGATTGATGGATAGGAGATAGGATGTAACAGTTACACATTGAATAGGCAAATGGAGAAGTAAAGGGAAAAAAGGGAATGTGGTATCATAGAAAGAAAGATAAAGAGGAAGGCCTCGATTCAATAAAGGTAGAAAAACATTCTCATGGTAGTAAAAGATTCAATTCATGAGAAAAAAGCCTGAGAATGTCACTGTTACTGAATCACCAGATAGGAAGACAATGGCCTTTATTCATCGACTTCTCACAGTAGTAAAAATGTATCTCATGAGAAAAACAAAGAATTTCAATGTTGATGAGTCACCAGATAGGAAGACAATGAAAGTCAATGGCCTTGATTCACTAAGAGTTGAAAAAAATTCTCATGGTAGAAAAACATTCAATTCATGAGAAAAAAGCCTGAGAATGTCACTGTTACTGAATCACCAGATAAAAAGACAATGAAAGGCAATTAAACTTTTTTACTCCTAAGAAAAGTAGAGAAATGTTTAATCCTTTCTACACTGTAGTAAAAGCTGCCATTGACTTTCATTGTCTTTTTATCTAGTGATTCAGTAACAGTGACATTCTCAGGCTTTTTTCTCATGAATTGAATTTTTTACTACCATGAGAATTTTTTTCTACCTTTATTGAATCGAGGCCGAAATGTGGAAAAGCAAGAAAGAGAGGATGGAGAAAAGGTAGAGAAGGAGTCTGAATGGGCCCCTGATGGCCGCCTCCTCCCTGTGGCCCAGTAACACCTGTGATCCCAGGTAACCCGACCTGTGCGTCTCCGGTGACATCCTCCGACAGGTTGGGGGGAGAAGTGTCATTAATAATGGATGGGGGGTATTACAGGGGAGGATGGGCGACGGCGTCTGGCCGCAGAACGAAGACGCGTCGCCGAGGCCGACAGGTAAGAGCTCTCCCTCCATACACAGCCGGACCCCCGATCCTCACCGGCCATCGCTGCCCCAAATCATCTACTTTATATGGGAACAGAGCTCTGTGATGTCATAGAGGCGTCACTGTGATGAAACATGGCTGGAGGCCTGGAAATCACAAGATTTAAGTTCTAGTCAGTTAATAATATTATGGCCATGGAAAAACCGTCAGCAATTAATATCGGGAATCTTGAGGGATTTCCAGAGCTTTGGGCTCCATGGATAGAAAATTTCTTACCTTCCGATTTTGATTCTAACCTTTTATTATTATACGGTTGTGTTATATGATGTTTCTTTGTTATAATTTATGCTTTTTTTTTAACCTTAGTTAATGTGTGAGAAAGCGTTAGATTTAATGAAATGGATAAGATGTGCTGTGTCTAGGGTTTATGACATAAGCCTTTATACTTTATAATTAGGTTATAGAATTTAAATGATGTGTTTATGTGCACAAATTGGTTTATATAAGGATGTCTATGATCTGTTATATCAGATATAGCAAAATATATCTTCAATAAAAATGATTGAAAAGAAACATGGCTAGAGAAGCATTGCGACTCGGGACCAGTTGTCCTTTCCTCTGTGCAGAGAAGGATCAGCCTTGTCCTGTAGAAAGCTTCCCATCCCTCCCTCTATATCATTATAAGGGCTGGTCAGCTGTCTCCATATGCAGAGAAGGATCAGCCATATGTCTGTACCCCAAACTTACCTACCTGAACCCGCAGACAGCTGCCGCCCCAATCTCTTTATAATTCCAGCCAGTTCCTACTGTGCAGAGGAGGATCAGCCATATGTCTGTACCCCAAACCTACCTACCTGAACCTGAAGACAGCGCCCCCTCCCCCATATCTCTTTATAATTCCAGCCAGCTCCTACTGTGCAGAGAAGGATCAGCCTGGCCCTGTAAAAAGCTGCCCATTCCTCCCTCTATATGTCATTATAAGGCTGGCCAGCTGTCTGACTGTGCAGAGAAGGATCAGCCATATGTCTGTACCTACCTGAACCTGTAGAAGGCTGCCCCCCCCCCCCCCATATCTCTTTATAATTCCAGCCAGTTCCTACTGTGCAGAGAAGGATCAGCCACGCACTTATAAGTCTGCAGGTCTAAGGATCATGCAAATGTCTTAACCCCGAATATACAGAAAGCTGCCAGTCCACCTGATTCTAAGGGTCAGCCAAGCCTCAACCTGTGCAGAGGAGGATCAGCCATATGTCTGTACCCCAAAGCTACCTACCTGAACCTGAAGACAGCGCCCCCTTCCCCCATATCTCTTTATAATTCCAGCCAGTTCCTACTGTGCAGAGAAGGATCAGCCACACACTTATAAGTCTGCAGGTCTAAGGATCATGCAAATGTCTTAACCCTGAATATACAGAAAGCTGCCAGTCCACCTGATTCTAAGGGTCAGCCAAGCCTCAACCTGTGCAGAGGAGGATCAGCCATATGTCTGTACCCCAAAGCTACCTACCTGAACCTGAAGACAGCACCCCCTCCCCCATATCTCTTTATAATTCCAGCCAGTTCCTACTGTGCAGAGAAGGATCAGCCTTGCCCTCTCATCCTGGGCCTGTAGAAAGCTGCCTGACCCTCCCTCTATATGTCATTATAAGGGCTGGTGGTCAGCCATCTCCATATGCAGAGAAGGATCAGCCATATATCTGAACCACAAAGCTACCTACCTGAACCTGTAGAAAGCTGCCCCTCCCCCATATCTCTTATTTATTCAGCCTACTGTGCAAAGAAGGATCAGCCATGCACTTATAAGTCTGCGGGTCTAAGGATCATCCAAACGTCTTAACCCCGAATACACAGAAAGCTGCCAGTCCACCTGATTCTAAGGGTCAGCCAAGCCTCAACCTGTGCAGAGAAGGATCAGCCATATGTCTGTACCCCAAAGTCTGTGCCTAAACCTGAAGACAGCTGCCCCTTCCCCAAATCTCTTTATAATTCCAGCCAGTTCCTACTGTGCAGAGAAGGATCAGCCTGGCCCTGTAGAAAGCTCCCCGTCCCTCCCTCTATATATCATTATAAGGGCCGGTCAGGTGTCTCCATATGCAGAGAAGGATCAGCCATGCACTTATAAGTCTGAAGGTCTATCCCTCTAAATGTTCTAAATGTTCTCCAGGTAAGGAGAAGGATCATCCGAATGTCTTAACCCCGAATCCGCAGAAAGCTGCCAGTCCACCTGATTCTAAGGGTTAGCCAACCCTCACCCTGTGCAGAGAAGGATCAGCCATATGCTCCTATACTGTAAGTCTACTGGTCTATCTATCTTTGCTTAATGCCCTGTTTCTCTTTCCCTCTGCAGAGAAGGATCAGCCATGTGCACTTATAGGTCTGCGGGTTCATCTTTGATAATCTTAGCATAATGCCCCTCTTTTAACCTACCTGTGCAGAGAAGGATCAGCCTTTACACCAAACCTGCAGAAAGCTACCAGTCCCCCCTATCTACTTCTAAGGGATAGGTAGCACTCACCCTGTACAGAGAAGGATCAGCCAGTTGCACTTATAGGTCTGCTGGTCCATCTCTTTTATCCTTAGAATACTGCCCCTCCAGCATCCTCCCTGGGCAGAGAAGGATCAGCCAGCCCTTATACTTTGCAGAGAAGGATCAGTCATATGCTCCTATAGGTCTTCAAGCATGATGCACTGCTAGCCCTCACCCTGTGCAGAGAAGGATCAGCCATGTGCACATATAGATCTGCTGGTCTATCTCTTTTTAGAATACTGCTGCTCCAGCATCCTCCCTGGGAAGAGAAGGATCAGCCATGTGCATTTATAGGTCTGCGGGTTCATCTTAGTATGCCCCCATAGTAACCTCCCTGTGCAGAGAAGGATCAGACATATGCTGTTACCCCAAGCCTGCAAAAAGCTAACACCCCCCAGTTCTAAGTGTTAGCCAGCCCTCAGCCCCCTGTGCAGAGAAGGATCAGCCATGTGCACATATAGGTCTGCTGGTCCATCTCTTTTATTCTTAGAATACTGCACCTCCAGCATCCTCACCGTGCGGATAAGGATCAGCCAGCCCTTATCTCTTGCAGAGAGGGACCAGCCATATGCTCTTATAGGTCTGCAAGCATGATGCACTGCTAGCTCTCCCCCTGTGCAGAGAAGGATCAGCCATGTGCACTTATAGATCTGCTGGTTCATCTTAGTATAATGCCACCATAGTAACCTCACTCTGCAGATAAGGATCAGACATATGCCATTACCCCAAGCCTGCAAAAAGCTACCCCCCCCCCCCACCAATTCTAAGTGTGAGCCAGCCCTCACTCTGGGCAGAGAAGGATCAGCCATGTGCACATATAGGTCTGCTGGTCCATCTCTTTTATTCTTAGAATACTGCCCCTCCAGCAACCTCACCGTGCAGAGAAGGATCAGCCATACGCATGATGCACTGCTAGCTCTCCCCATGTGCAAAGAAGGATCACTGCTTCACCTGCTGGAAGTCACATGACTAAAAGACAGGGGTAGGTTTAGCACCCCTCATTGATGGAGATACTCACCCCCAGTGACATGTCTCCCCCTGCAGGTATCAGGATGGTTTCTCCGGCCATTGCCCTGGCCTTCATCCCCTTCCTCATCACCCTCATCATCCGCTACCGCCATTACTTCCTGCTCTTCTACCGAGCCGTGATCGTCCGGAGGATCCAGGACCACCTGACCGGCATCCCGCGGGAGGAGAGAGCCTTCCAATATGTCCTCACCCACGCCATCCCCGGAGATCCCCAACATGTTCTCAACACCTTCGACCAATACTGCTACCACTGCGAGCACCTGAGCAACATAGGACCCCACAAAGGTGAGACTAGGAATAGAGTGTAAGCTCTTCTCCTTCTGTATCCTCCCTTATACCCTAATAGATTGTAAGCTCTTCTCCTCCTGTATCCTCCCTTATACCCTAATAGAGTGTAAGCTCTTCTCCTTCTGTATCCTCCCTTATACCCTAATAGATTGTAAGCTCTTCTCCTCCTGTATCCTCCCTTATACCCTAATAGAGTGTAAGCTCTTCTCCTCCTGTATCCTCCCTTATACCCTAATAGAGTGTAAGCTCTTCTCCTTCTGTATCCTCCCTTATACCCTAATAGAGTGTAAGCTCTTCTCCTCCTGTATCCTCCCTTATACCCTAATAGAGTGTAAGCTCTTCTCCTTCTGTATCCTCCCTTATACCCTAATAGAGTGTAAGCTCTTCTCCTCCTGTATCCTCCCTTATACCCTAATAGAGTGTAAGCTCTTCTCCTCCTGTATCCTCCCTTATACCCTAATAGAGTGTAAGCTCTTCTCCTCCTGTATCCTCCCTTATACCCTAATAGATTATAAACTCTTCAGTCATTTATACCTGGCCAATCCTGGAAGGGCCCCCCATAAATGTGGTATAACATGTAGTGAGTTGGTCCCTTTTTCTTCTCACAGGGAAGATCCTGGACCGGCTGATCTATGAGAACGCTCCCCTGAACGTCCTGGAGTTGGGTACAAATTGCGGCTATGCCACCGTCATCATGGCGCAGGCGCTGCCGCTGGGAGCTCGGCTTTACACCGTGGACTACAACCCAGGGAAGGCCGCCGTGGCTGAGAAAGTGATCCGATTAGCCGGCTTTGATGATGACACGGTGAGCTCCTAGTGATCCAATATATATACAGGTCCTTCTCAAAAAATTAGCATATAGTGCTAAAGTTCATTATTTTCCATAATGAAATGATAAAAATTAAACTTTCATATATTTGAGACTCATTGCACACCAACTGAAATTTTTCTTTTTTTGTTTTAATACTGATGATTTTGCCATACAGCTCGTGAAAACCCCAAAATCCTATCTCAAAAAATTAGCATATTTCATCCGACCAATAAAAGAAAAGTGTTTTTAATAAAAAAAAAAGTCAACCTTCAAATAATGATGTTCAGTTATGCACTCAATACTTGGTCGGGAATCCTTTTGCAGAAATGACTGCTTCAATGCGGCGTGGCATGGAGGCAATCAGCCTGTGGCACTGCTGAGGTGTTATGGAGGCCCATGATGCTTCGATAGCGGCTTTAAGCTCATCCAGAGTGTTGGGTCTTGCGTCTCTCAACTTTCTCTTCACAATATTCCACAGATTCTCTATGGGGTTCAGGTCAGGAGAGTTGGCAGGCCAATTGAGCACAGTAATACCATGGTCAGTAAACCATTTAGCAGTGGTTTTGGCACTGTGAGCAGGTGCCAGGTCGTGCTGAAAAATGAAATCTTCATCTCCATAAAGCTTTTCAGCCGATGGAAGCATGAAGTGCTCCAAAATCTCCTGATAGCTAGCTGCATTGACCCTGCCCTTTATAAAACACAGTCGACCAACACCAGCAGCTGACATGGCACCCCAGACCATCACTGACTGTGGCGACTTGACACTGGACTTCAGGCATTTTGGCATTTCCTTCTCCCCAGTCTTCCTCCAGACTCTGGCACCTTGATTTCCGAATGACATGCAAAATTTGCTTTCATCAGAAAAAAGTACTTGGGACCACTGAGCAACAGTCCGGTGCTGCTTCTCTGTAGCCCAGGTCAGGCGCTTCTGCTGCTGTTTCTGGTTCAAAAGTGGCTTGACCTGGGGAATGCGGCACGGTGGCTCTGGATGTTTCTACTCCAGACTCAGTCCACTGCTTCCGCAGGTCCCCCAAGGTCTGGAATCGGTCCTTCTCCACAATCTTCCTCAGGGTCCGGTCATCTCTTCTTGTTGTGCAGCGTTTTCTGCCACATTTTTTCCTTCCCACAGACTTCCCATTGAGGTGCCTTGATACAGCACTCTGGGAACAGCCTATTTGTTCAGAAATTTCTTTCTGGGTCTTACCCTCTTGCTTGAGGGTGTCAATGATGGCCTTCTGGACAGCAGTCAGGTTGGCAGTCTTACCCATAATGGCGGTTTGGAGTAATGAACCAGGCTGGGCTTTTTTAAAAGCCTCAGGAATCTTTTGCAGGTGTTTAGAGTTAATTAGTTGATTCAAATGATTAGGTTAATAGCTCGTTTAGAGAACCTTTTCATGATATGCTAATATTTTGAGATATGATTTGGGGGTTTTCATGAGCTGTATGGCAAAATCATCAGTATTAAAACAAAAAAAGACCTGAAAAATTTCAGTTGGTGTGCAACGAATCTCAAATATATGAAAGTTTAATTTTTATAATTTCATTATGGAAAATAATGAACTTTAGCACTATATGCTAATTTTTTGAGAAGGACCTGTATATATATATATATATATATATATATATATATACACACCGGTATATATATGTATATATACATATATATGTATATATATATATAGTATTGCCGGACCAATAGTGGCTAAGAAGCCCCTTAAGGGTTTCTATATGGGGACACTAACCCCTGAGGCTAAGCCCCTTACCCTAATAGCTAAACTTAGCCCCCAGCCCCTGAACTAACTTCAAAACTGGACCCACAGCTCAGCCCAATCGAAGCTGACCCCAAAACTTAACCTGAGCCCCTAATTTAACCATTAAATTAGAACTAGATTGCACTTTATGGTAGATTTCTATGGATGCATTCTTATATGAATCGAACATTTTTTTTACACCGATGATATAATGTTTTTTATTTGATTAATTTATAGTGAAGTTATACTTCTCTAATCTTTGACATCTTTTATGTATATTAATTATATTTATTGTCACTAGAGCAGAAATGCAACGCATGTGGCCTGCGCTGCCATCAGTTGTGTCCCCCAGCACCCCCTAGCATCCCCAGCCCATGTCCTCCCCCTAATGATATAGCCTCAGTCTTGGAGCCAAGCAACCCCCAGCCCATGTCCTCCCCCTAATGATATAGCCTCAGTCCTGGAGCCAAGCAACCCCCAGCCCATGTCCTCCCCCTAATGATATAGCCTCAGTCTTGGAGCCAAGCAACCCCCAGCCCATGTCCTCCCCCTAATGATATAGCCTCAGTATTGAAGCCAAGCAACCCCCAGCCCATGTCCTCCCCCTAATGATATAGTCTCAGCCTTGGAGCCAAGCAACCCCCAGCCCATGTCCTCCCCCTAATGATATAGTCTCAGCCTTGGAGCCATGCAACCCCCAGCCCATGTCCTCCCCCCTAATGATATAGCCTCAGTCTTGGAGCCAAGCAACCCCAGCCCATGTCCTCCCCCTAATGATATAGCCTCAGCCATGGAGCCAAGCAACCCCCAGCCCATGTCCTCCCCCTAATGATATAGCCTCAGCCATGGAGCCAAGCAACCCCCAGCCCATGTCCTCCCCCTAATGATATAGCCTCAGTCTTGGAGCCAAGCAACCCCAGCCCATGTCCTCCCCCTAATGATATAGCCTCAGCCATGGAGCCAAGCAACCCCCAGCCCATGTCCTCCCCCTAATGATATAGCCTCAGGCATGGAGCCAAGCAACCCCCAGCCCATGTTCTCCCCCTAATGATATAGCCTCAGTCTTGGAGCCAAGCAACCCCAGCCCATGTCCTCACCCTAATGATATAGCCTCAGCCTTGGAGCCATGCAACCCCCAGCCCATGTCCTCCCCCTAATGATATAGCCTCAGTATTGAAGCCAAGCAACCCCCAGCCCATGTCCTCCCCCTAATGATATAGCCTCAGTATTGAAGCCAAGCAACCCCCAGCCCATGTCCTCCCCCTAATGATATAGCCTCAGTCTTGGAGCCAAGCAACCCCAGCCCATGTTCTCCCCCTAATGATATAGCCTCAGCCTTGGAGCCATGCAACCCCCAGCCCATGTCCTCCCCCTAATGATATAGCCTCAGTATTGAAGCCAAGCAACCCCCAGCCCATGTCCTCCCCCTAATGATATAGCCTCAGTATTGAAGCCAAGCAACCCCCAGCCCATGTCCTCCCCCTAATGATATAGCCTCAGTCTTGGAGCCATGCAACCCCCAGCCCATGTCCTCCCCCTAATGATATAGCCTCAGTATTGAAGCCAAGCAACCCCAGCCCATGTCCTCCCCCCTAATGATATAGCCTCAGTCTTGGAGCCAAGCAACCCCAGCCCATGTCCTCCCCCCTAATGATATAGCCTCAGTATTGAAGCCAAGCAACCCCCAGCCCATGTCCTCCCCCTAATGATATAGCCTCAGTATTGAAGCCAAGCAACCCCCAGCCCATGTCCTCCCCCTAATGATATAGCCTCAGTCTTGGAGCCATGCAACCCCCAGCCCATGTCCTCCCCCTAATGATATAGCCTCAGTATTGAAGCCAAGCAACCCCAGCCCATGTCCTCCCCCCTAATGATATAGCCTCAGTCTTGGAGCAAAGCAACCCCCAGCCCATGTCCTCCCCTAATGATATAGCCTCAGTCTTGGAGCACACTGGGTGACTGGCCAGGAAGCAGCAGAGATGCCAGGGCTGGTCATGGTCTGGCCGGGTGCTGGTGTAAGCCGGGGCTGTTTTTGGCCCCAGTCCATGACTGCTGGGGGCACTGCCATGGTCACCAGGGGTAGATACAGGGGAAGGACCTGCTGATTGCTGTGACTGTTCTCCGCCTGCAGGTGGAGCTCCTGGTGGGCCCGGCCGATGAAGTGATCCCTCTGCTGAGGGACAAGCATGGCCTGCAGAAGCTGGACTTCGTCTTCATGGATCACGGGAAGCGCTGCTATCTGAGGGACCTGAAGCTGCTGGAGGAGCTGAACCTGCTGCAGGAGGGGACCATCGTCCTGGCGGACAACGTGCTCTTCCCCGGGGCCCCCCACTTCCTGCAATATGTCAAGACCTCGGGGAAGTACCAGTGCAAGATGCACCGCGGCAGCCTGGAGTACTTCCGCTACATCCGGGACGGCATGGCCGAGCTTACCTACACCAAACTGGCGTGACCCTGCCCTTCCCCAGGGGGCCTGGGTGGAGCTGGGGGGGGGGGTGGATGAGTGGAGCTGGAGGGGGGATGAGTGGAGCTGGAGGGGGGATTAGTGGAGCTGGGAGTGGATGAACGGAGCTGGGAGTGGATGAGTGGAGATGGAGGTGCATGAGTGGAGCTGGGGGTGGATGAGTGGAGATGGAGGGTGGATGAGTGGAGCTGGAGGGGGGATAAGTGGAGCTGGGGGTGGAAGAGTGGAGTTGAGGGTGGATGAGTGGAGCTGGGGGTGGAAGAGTGGAGTTGAGGGTGGATGAATGGAGCTGGGGGTGGATGATTGGAGCTGGGGGTGGATGAGTGGAGATGGAGGTGCATTAGTGGAGCTGGGGGTGGATGATTGGAGCTGGGGGTGGATGAGTAGAGATGGAGGGTGGATGAGTGGGGGTGGATGAGTGGAGATGGAGGGTGGATGAGTGGGGGTGGATGAGTGGAGCTGGAGGGGGGATAAGTGGAGCTGGGAGTGGATGAATGGAGCTGGGGGTGGATGATTGGAGCTGGGGGGTGGATGAGTGGAGCTGGGGGGTGCATGAGGGGAGCTGGAGGGGGTGGATGAGTGGAGCTGGAGGGGGTGGATGAGTGGAGTTGGGGGTGGATGAGTGGAGCTGGGGGGTGCATGAGTGGAGCTGGAGGATAGCTGAGTGGAGCTGGGGGGTGGATGAGTGGAGCTGGGGGGTGGACAGAAGATGCCATCAGAGCCAGCGACTGGACCTCCCTTCATACCCGAGTCCTATCTACTGCCCTATTGATGGTCCTACCCCAGCCCTGCAGACCCTCCATGTGGGGGGGGGGGGGAGGCTTAGCTCTGACTTTTATGATGTCTGGCCAGCTTGAATACGTAGCCAGCCACAGACCTGGAACAGGTTTATAGACCAGCCTGGCAGCAACGGCCTCACCCACATTTTGTATTTTCATGGCAGTTTCTCTTTATGTACTTGATCGATGTACATAGTCCTAATAATAAAAAATATTTTATAAACCTGGCAGGGGACAGTCGTGTGGTTTTTATTAGAATGGTTCTGTGCCTTTAAAGCGGACCTTCAGCCTGAATAAGAGCCTATCTTGTATGTTTCCCCCTGTACATAAAGATTGCTCACATTAATCCGGACCTTCAACCTGAATAAGAGCCTATCTTGTAGGTCCCCCCCTGTACATACAGATTGCTCACATTAATCCGGACCTTCACCCTGAATAAGAGCCTATATTATATGTTTCCCACACCCTGTACATACAGATTGCCCACATTAATCCGGACCTTCACCCTGAATAAGAGCCTATATTGTATGTTTCCCCCCTGTACATACAGATTGCCCACATTAATCCGGACCCTCACCCTGAATAAGAGCCTATATTGTATGTTTCCCCCCCTGTACATACAGATTGCCCACATTAATCCGGACCCTCACCCTGAATAAGAGCCTATATTGTATGTTTCCCCCCCTGTACATACAGATTGCCCACATCAAAAATCATCCTACCTGCATCTACTGCATGTTATGAGCCTTTAAACATCCAAGATGGCCGCTCATGGAGCATTAGGCAGCCTGCAAACAGGAAATGTCTTCTGACTGTGTCGCTCTGCATTGTGGGATTGCTGACCTTTCCCTGACCCCAGCTCTGCTCTGTCTGTGCAAAGCACAAGTATAACCAGTAAGTGTGATGCTTCTGAGTTAGGATGGCGGCGCCCGTATCCTAAAGTCCTGAACAGAGTTGCAGCCCAGTGGGGGAAAGAATAATAAGTAAGTGACTAAAAACCTAAAATATATTAATTTTAGATGCTGGATGCGTTTTTTAAGGGTTTGGGATTTTCATTAAATCATGGTGAAGGTCCGGTTTAAAAGTAATACTAAAAAGTCAATGAGACAATAAACATCCATCAGCAAGCAAGCTGGATAATACAATGCAATGCTGTGCAGGGGCCACTAGGGGGAGACTCCACCACTGCCTGCAAAGTAAAAAAAAAAATCTGAACAAATTGTTAAATTAGGCCACGCCCCTCATTGAAGGATGGATGAAACCACGCCCCCTCATTGAGGGATGGATGAAACCACGCCCCCTCATTGACGGATGGATGAAGCCACGCCCCCTCATGGAGGGATGGATGAAACCACGCCCCCTCATTGAGGGATGGGTGAAGCCACGCCCCCTCATTGAGGGATGGATAGGAGATACATTGTAACAGTTCCAACAAAGAGAAACACTTTGAATAGGCAAATAAATCATTTATTGCTGCAGATCTGCATGTTACACCTCAAAGAGGGACAAATGAGAATGAAGGGCAGGGGGCATGGACTCAAAAGAAGGACAGTCCCTCCAAATCAACCTACCCTGACACAGAGCTCATGTCCCCCTGTCCCTCGTTGTTCTCATTTGTCCCTCTTTGAGGTGTAACATGCAGATCTGCAGCAATAAATAATTCATTTGGCTATTCAAAGTGTTTCTATTGTTGTAACTATTACATCCTATCTCCTATCCATCGCTCAATGAGGGGGTGTGGCTTCATTTAACAATTGTCCCTCTTTCCCACCCTGAAAAGTTGGGAGGTATGTGATAATAACAGAGGGTCAGGCTTATCAGGGACAGGGAGATGTATGCTGGCATCAAGGGGTTAAACCAATCACTGGATGGAAACTGCCCCTGGAGGGGGATCCCGGGGCAGGTGGGGTCTGCGGGAGGCTAATTGCCCCTCCTGTGTGTGTGTCAGTGAGAAGCTTCTACCTGCAGATCTGACAATGCCCCGAACCCGGCTGTGACTTCCCCCCCCTTCAGCCAGGTAAGTGACTGAACATGGCAAGTACCCTTCTTAAAGTGGACCTATCATGTTCTAGCAACCAGGGTCCGACCTATCCAAACCCTGAATTTAGGCATATTCCCCTTTTTACTCACGGAGGCCATGTGTGTGCAACTGTTCTGTGTCCCCCATTTGGATGGGGAGCTGAGCTAGGAAGTGTGAGTATCTCTATAATGCTGGACTCGCCGATAGTTTGAGGGATGCGCGGCCGCACGTCCAATCAGCGCACTCGGATCCGTTCACGTCCGCTCGTCTAAGTTTAGCTGATCTAAGCGCGCTGGTGGCCGCATCCTCCACTTCCCGCACCGGCCATTCACAGATCCTGATTTGGGATGCCCCGCTGTGTAAAGCCCCCAAGATCTTCCAGTATATTTGTGATCCCGCAGCGCATGAGCTGCACCCACATACTCTCTATGCTCTATAAATACCTATGATGGGCTTTTTTGAATGGCCGATGCGGGTGCACAGGTGCGGCCAGTAACACAGGTAAGCAGTGTGGGCGTTTGGCCGGGGTTCACACAGCAGAGCATCTTATATTGGAATATTTTGTACTCCAGGGGGTGATGGGTCCACTTTAATGCCCAGCCGTTCCGATACACCTGGCGATTGCGTGTGCAGCAGATGTAGGGGGCGCAGGGGCTGTGCCATGGGATTGCTGGATCGGAGTGATCCGGTGGCCTGACTGTCCTGCTGCTCCTCCTCCAGCTGCAACACTGAAGACGTCTTTTCCCTGCAATAAATTCAAAGCAGAACTAAACCGTCCCCATCTCGTGTACCCTATAGGCTCCAGTTAAAGAGGAATTTGTTCCCCTTTAAAAGGTCTGAGCCGCTTACTGTTCCGGGTCAGTGATTATTTTAGGATTCCCTTTAGGCTCCAGTTAGAGGATTTTGATCCCCTTTCAAAGGTCTGAGCCACTTACTGTTCCGGGTCAGTGATTATCTTAGGATTCCCTTTAGGCTCCAGGATTTTGTTCCCCTTTAAAAGGTCTGAGCCGCTTACTGTTCTGGGTCAGTGATTCTTACGATTCCCGTTAGGCTCCAGTTAAAGAGGATTTTGTTCCGCTTTAATAGGTTTGAGCCGCTTACTGTTCCGGGTCAGTGATTATCTTAGGATTCTCTTTAGGCTCCAGTTAAAGAGGATTTTGTTCTGCTTTAATAGGTTTGAGCCGCTTACTGTTCCGGGTCAGTGATTATCTTAGGATTCCCTTTAGGCTCCAGTTAAAGAGGATTTTAGGATTTACTGTTCTGGGTCAGTAATTATCTTAGGATTCCCTTTAGGCTCCAGTTAGAGGATTTTGTTCCCCTTTAAAAGGTCTGAGCCGCTTACTGTTCCGGGTCAGTGATTATCTTAGGATTCCCTTTAGGCTCCAGTTAAAGAGGATTTAGTTCCCCTTTAAAAGTTCTGAGCCGCTTACTGTTCCGGGTCAGTGATTATCTTAGGATTCCCTTTAGGCTCCAGTTAAAGAGGATTTTACTGTTCCGGGTCAGTGATTATCTTAGGATTCCCTTTAGGCTCCAATTAAAGAGGATTTTGTTCCCCTTTAAAAGGTCTGAGCTGCTTACTGTTCCGGGTCAGTGATTATCTTAGGATTCCCTTTAGGCTCCAGTTAGAGGATTTTTTTCCCCTTTAAAAGGTTTGAGCCGCTTACTGTTCCGGGTCAGTGATTATCTTAGGATTCCCTTTAGGCTCCAGTTAAAGAGGATTTTGTTCCCCTTTAAAAGGTCTGAGCCACTTACTGTTCCGGGTCAGTGATTATTTTAGGATTCCCTTTGGGCTCCAGTTAGAGGATTTTGTTCCCCTTTAAAAGGTCTGAGACGCTTACTGTTCCGGGTCAGTGATTCTTAGGATTCCCTTTAGGCTCCAGTTAGAGGATTTTGTTCCCCTTTAAAAGGTTTGAGCCGCTTACTGTTCCGGGTCAGTGATTATCTTAGGATTCCCTTTAGGCTCCAGTTAGAGGATTCTGTTCCCCTTTAAAAGGTCTGAGCCACTTACTGTTCCGGGTCAGTGATTATTTTAGGATTCCCTTTGGGCTCCAGTTAAAGAGGATTTTGTTCCCCTTTAATAGGTCTGAGCCGCTTACTGTTCCGGGTCAGTGATTAGGATTCCCTTTAGGCTCCAGTTAAAGAGGATTTTGGTCCCCTTTAAAAGTTCTGAGCCGCTTACTGTTCCGGGTCAGTGATTATCTTAGGGATTCCCTTTAGGCTCCAGTTAAAGAGGATTTTGTTCCGCTTTAATAGGTCTGAGCAGCTTAGAGTTCCTGGTCAGTGATTTTCTTAGAATTAAATGTGACCGATCAGCAACGGGCTAACCCGCTTTCCACCACCAACCCTGAACATTCCTCTCATTCTGTACAGTGGCCCCTTTAAGCCTCCGGTTGTTACAATGTACAGTTGTTACAATGTACAGTTGTTACAATGTTGCAGTGTGACTTCAGTGTCATTATATTTAAAGTATCAAACAGAATTAATTACAGGACACCTCCATGTACTTCCCTTTCCTTTTAGACTCGAACTGGCCCATGGGGTTACCAGGAAGTCCCCTGGACCCAGTGGCCCCATTGAGGGCCCTTATCACCAAAACCTGAGCTATGTAAAGCTTATTGGTGGCATCACACTCGGACATACAGTCTGCCATCATGTTTCTGGGCCCTCAATATAAGCCAGTGATATGTTTGGGACGGGCCCCAGGCACCACAGTCTAACACTGTTTCCCATTGTCATGGGTCTGGTGAGCCTGGCTGGAGATGAGCTCCTACTGGAACCCAACCGATGATCTCCTCTGATGCTGGCGATCTTTTTATTTGATCAGCATGTGACCCATGACCATTGGTGAGGCTTGTGAAAAACCCATCGGAGGATCTGATCCAATGCTGATGATGCATGTGATTGAACCAGAGACCACTGAGGATCGATCACGATCTCCAATTTGGCCTGACGTAAGGTCCTAGGACCAACCAATGGCAATATAATCCGTTTACCACCACCAGGAATGATCCGTTTGATGTATGATCTGATCATTGAAACTGCAGGTGATGGAACTGATATTTAATTGATAGAACTGAGGCTCGCTTGAGATTGTTGAGACGAGGTCCTAGGACTCAACCGATGATCTCCTCTGATGCTGACCATCTGATTATTTGATCAGTGTGTGACCCATGACGATTGGTGAGGCTTGTGAAGGACCCATTGGATGATCTGATCTAATGCTGATGATCTGCTCACCATCTGCTGAACCAGAGACCACCCAGGATCAATTAGGATCTCAAATTTGGCCTGACATGAGGTCCTAGGACCCAACCGCTCAATTTACCACCACCAGGAATGATCCGTTTGATGTAACCTCAATGATCTGATCATTGGAACTGCAGGTGATCGAACTGAACAATTACATTGATAGCGCTGAGGCTCGCTTGATATTGTTGAGACGAGCTCCTAGGACCCAACCGATGATCTCCTTTGATAGTGGCCATCTCATCAGCATGTGACTCATGATGATTGGCGAGGCTTGTGAAGGACCCATCGAATAATCTGATCCAATGCTTATGATCTGCTCACCATCTGCTGAATCAGAGACCACTGAGAAGCGATCAGGATCTCTAATTTGGCCTGACATAGGGTCCTAGGACCCAACCGATGGCAATCTGATTAGTTTATCACCACCAGGAATGATCAGTTTATTGTAACCTCGATGATCTGATCATTGGAACTGCAGGTGATCGAACTGCATCACCAAAATCTAAACTATGTATAGCTTATTGGTGGCATCCCGAGTGCACACACACAGATAATACAGTCTGGCATAATGTTTCTGTACTTGGGACCTCAATATAAGCCACTGATCTAAGTGTGAGGTGGGCCCCAAGCCCCCCAGTCCAATCCTGTTTGCCATTGTCATGGGTCTGGTGGGCCTGGCTGGAGATGAGGTCCTAATGGAACCCAACAGATCATCTACTCTGATGCTGGCCATCTGATTATCTGATCAGTGTGTGACCCATGACGATTGGTGAGGCTTGTGAAGGACCCATCGGATGATCTGCTCCAATGCTGATGATCTGCTCATTGGATCAGCATGTGATTGAACCAGAGACCACTGAGGACCTATTAGGGTCTCTAATTTGGCCTGACATGAGGTCCTAGGACCCAACCGATCAGTTTATCAACACCAGGAATGATCCGTTTGATGTATCCTCAATGATCTGATCACTGGAACTGCAGGTGATCGAACTGAACAATTACATTGATAGCACTGAGGCTCGCTTGAGATTGTTGAGACGAGGTACTAGGACCCCAACTGAGAATCTCCTTTGATGCTGGCCATCTGATCAGCATGTGACCCATGATGATTGGCGAGGCTTGTGAAGGACCCATCGGATGATCTGATTCAATGCTTAGATCTGCTCACCATCTGCTGAATCAGAGACCACTGAGAATCGATCAGGATCTCTAATTTGGCCTGACATGGGGTCCTAGGACCCAACCGATGATCTCCTCTGATGCTGGCCATCTGATAATGTGACCCATGATGATTGGCGAGGCTTGTGAAGGACCCATCGGATGATCTGATTCAATGTGGGGTGGGCCCCAGGCACCCCAGTCCAGTGCTGTTTCCCTTTGTTATGGGTCTGGTGAGCCTGGCTGGAGATGAGGTCCTAATGGAACCCAAACAATCTCCTCTGATGCTGGCCATCTGATTATTTGATCAGTGTGTGACCCATGACGATTGGTGAGGCTTGTGAAGGACCCATCGGATTATCTGATCCAATGCTGATGATGCATGTGGTTGATTGATCTAGAGACCACTGAGGATCAATCAGGATCTCCAATTTGACTTGACATGAGGTCCTAGGACATAACAGATCAGTTTATCACCACCAGGAATGATCAATTTGATGTAACCTCAATGATCTGATCATTGGAACTGCAGGTGATCGAACTGAACAATTAAATTGATAGCACTGAGGCTAGCTTAAGATTGTTGAGACAGGCCCTAGGACTCAACCCATGATCTCCTTTGATGCTGGCGATCTTTTTATTTGATCAGCATGTGACCCATGACGATTGGCAAGGCTTGTGAAGGAACCATCAGATGATCTGATCCAAAGCTGATGATTTACTCCTTGGATCAGCATGTGATTGAACCAGAGACCACTGAGGATCGATCAGGATCTCCATTTGGGCTTGACATGAGGTCCTAGGACCCAACCGATCAATTTACCACCACCAGGAATGATCCGTTTGAGGTAACCTCTGATCTGATCACTGGAACTGCAGGTGATCAAACTGAACAATTGAATTGATAGCACTGAGGCTCGCTTGAGATTGTTGAGACAAGGTCCTAGGACATGGCCATCCTATGATGCTGGCCATCTGATTATTTGATCAGCATGTGACCCATGACGTTTGGTGAGGCTTGTGAAGGACCCATTGGATGATCTGATCTGCTCACCATCTGCCAAACCAGAGACCACTGAGAATCGATTAGGATCTTTAATTTGGCCTGAGATTAGGGTCCTAGGACCCAACCGATGGCAATCTGATCTTTTTTTCACCACTCGGAATGATCCGTTTGATGTAACCTCGATCTGATCGAACTGCAGGTGATCGAACTGAACAATTAAATTGATAGCACTGAGGCTCGCTTGAGATTGTTGAGGTCCTAGGGCTCAACCAATGTTCTAATTCTGGCAATCTATTTGATCTTCAGGCAATCTGACCCAGTAATCCAACAGGAATTGCTGAGATCCTAGGACCCGACACATGGTCTACTTTAATGCTGATGATCTGATCCTTTACTCGTCGGGCAATCGGGGTGGGAAAAGGTCCCAGAAGCCAGTAGACCCTATCGATCATCAATCACAATTTAATCAAATTGAGGTCAGTGTGGCTTGATGAGATAAGGTCTTAAACCCAGTGGATGATCAGATGTGGATTTAATCATTGGAACTGGTGATTGACCTGAACAACAGAATTGATAGATCGGAGTCTTGCTCGAGGCCTGCGATAAGGTCCTAGGACTCAACCGATGATCTGATATTAGGAATCTGATCTTCAGGCAATCAGACCCCACTGGAATTGATTAATCTTGCTTGAGATCAGGTCCTAGCGCCTAACCCATTATCTACTTTAATGCTGATGATCTGAACCTTTACGCTCCAGGCAATTTGGGTGGGAAAATGTCCCAGAAGCCAGTAGACCCTATCGATCATCAATCACAATTTAATCAAATTGAGGTCAGTGAGGCTTGATGAGATAAGGTCTTAGAACCCAATGGAATGGTCAGATGTAATCCTGGTGAATTGATCATTGGAACAGCTGGTGATTGACCTGAATGACGGAATTGATTGATCTCAGTCTTGCTTGAGATTGTTGAGACAGGCCTGTGATAAGGTCCTAGGACTTAACCGAT
Source organism: Gastrophryne carolinensis (assembly GCA_027917425.1). NCBI lineage: Eukaryota > Metazoa > Chordata > Amphibia > Anura > Microhylidae > Gastrophryne > Gastrophryne carolinensis. The sequence continues at coordinate 16,958,542 of CM051236.1, forward strand.
AATCTGATATTGGGAATCTGATGTTCAGAAACAAAGGAGGGCTGGCAGACGCTCAGATCATTTTATAACTAACCTGGGAGGTGCACGTTAGCAGGACAATTAGGATACAGAAGTCTTAAAGGAGCCACAGCACTCAACCCCGTTAGCTTGCAGACCAGCCTACAATCTGTCTCTAAGCTTGGTTAAAAACAGAGGGTTCGGTCACACACCTGCTAACGTGCACCTCCCAGGTTAGTTATAAAATGGTCTGAGCGGCTGCCACCCCTCCTTTGTTTCTTTAGAATTTGTGCAAGCACATGGGGTGTGGGGTCTAGGCTGTATTGCAAGGTCTTTGACCCTTCCACCCCATGGCTTGCACTTGACGTTTTAGGGCAACCTCAGGTAAGGCTGCTCCCAATTTATCTATTGCATTGTATGTCCCAAATGGGGCTCTCAGAGATTAGAGTTATGACTGCATCCCACAGGGGCACCTTGGCGCTGGTGGTGCAGCTTAAGCTACTTCTGCAGATGTGTGTGGACCAATATCTCTGTTTTTAACCAAGTTTAGAGACAGATTGTAGGCTGGTCTGCAAGCTTACAGGGTTGAGTGCTGTGGCTTCTTTAAGACTTCTGAATCTGATCTTCAGGCAATCAGACCCAGTGAACCAACTGTAATTGATGAATCTTGCTTGAGATCAGGTCCTGGCTAACTATTTTAATGCTGGCGATCTGATCATTTACCCATCCAGCTGAATTATGCAGTTGAGATAAGGTCCTAGGACCCAGGAGATAATCTGCTATTGACCATTGGCAGACAATTCAACTGAATGGTCAAAATGTGATCGGTGAGGCTTGATGAAATAAGGTCCTAGAACCCAATGAATGATCACCTCAAATCCCGGTGATCAGCAGTGGATTGACCTGAATGATATACAGTATATATGGTATATATCTGAGGCTTGCTGGAAGGTCCTAGGACTCAACCGATGATCTGATCCTGTTTGATCTGTAAAAAGGGTTAAACGCTGCGCAGTCCTCGGTGGAGGCAGTGGAGATGGTTGGAGCACAGGTACACTTTAACCTGTAGCTTAGCGCTCGCCTTTAGCTCCCGGCGGGGGGTTATTTGTCTTCTTTCTCTTTTGCACATTTCATTGTCTCTCTTCACAGCTCTCTCTCTCGCATTCTCTCTTCCTCGCTCTCTCTTCCTCGCTCTCTCTTCCTCGCTCTCTCTTCCTCGCTCTCTCTTCCTCGCTCTCTCTTCCTCGCTCTCTCTTCCTCGCTCTCTCATCCTCGCTCTCTCTCTCTCTCTCTCTCCTCTCTCTCCTCTCTCTCCTCTCTCTCCTCTCTCTCCTCTCTCTCCTCTCTCTCCTCTCTCTCCTCTCTCTCCTCTCTCTCCTCTCTCTCCTCTCTCTCTCTCCTCTCTCTC